>ML790634.1:112982-203976 GCA_009831015.1 Picea engelmannii | reverse complement strand
GGGATAAGGGTGATGTGGGGTGAGGTAGCAAGGGGGGGGAATGAGTGTGGAAGGAGGAAAAAGGAGGGAGTGAGTAGTGAGGGAGGTAAGGGATAATAAGTGAGTCCATCCACTGAAGAATGAAAAAATATTAAGTATGGAAATATGGGGGAAATAAAGGGAGTGGGTGGAGTGTCAATTTGGGGAGTCAAAGATATGAGGGGGTAGGGAAAATAATTAAGGAAAATAAAGAGGATGAAGGTGAGAATATGAAGAGATAAGGAGGTAAAAACAAAGTAAGTGGTATATATAAAAATAAATTAAGTGTGGATGAGTGGAAATAAAACTAAGTGTTGAGAGGAGAGGTAAGTGTAGTGAAAAATAAAATATTCCCAATATTTTATGTGGTATATCCACGGGATATATGGTGGTGTATTCCACGAAATAATCCAAGAAAATGGACATGGTTCCGAGATATTTCAAGAAAATGAACATAGTTCCGAGAAATTGTAACTTGATTGGCTTTGCCACACAATGAAAAATCTATCATTGGGTGTTTGAAAGTAAACCTGGATATCTTGAGCATATGAACTCATATTTTGAATCTAAAAAATTCATGGTGAAACTGAGACTGAGGGATACCCAATGAACTTGTTAATTTTAAAAAATATTCTTCTTTTAGTATCATTTTTTTTATTATTCCAAGAGCGGGAAAATGTAGATGAGCAAATGTTGGTCAACACACCCTAAGGACCGATCAAGGCGTAAGCACAAGAAGAGTAAATCTTCAAATGAAGCAACTATCCAGTATTTTAATAAGGATGACTTGGAGAAGATTTGGGATCAGCTCAAAGAAGTAAATGAAGAATAATTTGTACGAGTTGCACAAAAATAGGAGGAAATGCACATGAATGTGTAGGTGCAGATAGCTACACTATGATAGATTTTGGAATTGACTAGGATAGTGTTGGTTTGAACAATAGAAGAAGAAAAAACATAGAACATATAAAAATGACAGAGTCACGACCGACTGTTTTTTTTCTTCATATGAGATATAATCGATATATTATTACAATGATGAGTGTTCCATATATAGAGAACATATGGTGACTATACATGAGAGGATGCGTCCCTTGGATAATCAATAACTATTTATTATTATCATTTACTTATTACATATAATATTTAATAATCAATAAATATATTATTAATTATTAATCTAATAGAATGTCTTCCCAATGTTGTCCAAACATCAACACTCCCTCTCAATGAGGGAGGCATTTTGCATCATGCCAAGCTTGTCTCTAAAGTATACAAACTTCACCCTAGAATCATGGCACTTGTCTGTCAGTATTGGGAGACATCTCTCTCCCAACTGAACTAAGGAGAAACTCCTTATGTGACTCTCCCTCTGAGCCAATTGACTCTCTTTGAGATCAGGCTCACTCTGGGTCCACATGTAATAACATATAGCATCTTGAGTCTTTATCATTCCTTGTCAAATCACCATGACTAGGACGAAGACCACACCAAGATATTTCAACACAGGTACACACCTGTGAATGAATTTCATCTTGATGCTAACTAAAACGTGGAAATAACTTTGAGCACCTCGAGTCCATATTATTCATTTTCATGATCAAGGAAGGACTACGACTACGCCCATTTACCACAAGTGCACCTTTATGATAGATGTATCTTATCACCCTTGGTTTGCAACCCAATCTAGGAGAAGGTCCACCTGATGCTGAAACATCAACACTCCCTCTTAGCTATGGAGGCATGTTTCCACAATAATACACAACTATTATCCAATAGTACACAACCACTAGTAGTAGCACACAACTACTATCTAGTGACACACAGTCACTGCCAGTGGTACAAAACCACTATAGTAGTACACAACTATTTTCCAGAGACACACAGTATCTTCCATTGGTACACAACCATTATAGTATAAAAAGGTATGTCGCACATGACACTCCCATGTGGACTTATAGAGGCACTCTCTCAAAAAACACTGGGGTCAAACTCCCCATAGTGTGTGACATCAAGGTCAACTCCCTTGACATGTCCTCATGTTCTCTCCACATGGGATGTGTTCTCATGTGATCTCCACAAGGGATGTTGGGCTATCTCTTCTTGGATAAGTGTCCTCAGAGATCAAAACACTTATCCCTTCTCAGATAAGCCTAAACCCACTTATCCCTTCTCAGATAAGTGTCATCACAGAAAAACTCAACTCAGTCATAGAGGAGTATGATTTGGAGAATGTTTGTCCCACATGGTACTCCCATGTGAACTTCTAGAGGCACTCCCTCTAGAAACACTAGGGTCAACTCCCCATAGTGTGTGATATCAAGGGAAACTCATTTGACATGTTGTCATGTGCTCTCCGCATGGGATGTGTCCTCATCTACTCTCCATAAGTAAAATTGGGTGATAATCCCAAACCCACTTACCCCTTCTCGGATAAGTGTTCTCACAGATAAAATAAACTTAGTCATGGAGGAGTATGATCTAGAGAATGTCTTAGGAATCTACAAACATCAACACTCCCTCTTAGCGAGGGAGGCATTATTTTCCACGTCAAGTTTGTCATGGAAGTACTCAAACTTCATCCCGGTTTGGTAAGAACATAAAAAACCCACTCATCTGTAGGAAGTTATTGCACCAATAATTCCTTCCTCTACACCATGTCTTGGAATAAGAGTGGAATCCAACACATGTCCAAATAAATTTGCAAGGATCTTGCAAAGACACACTGCTTTGCGGAATGCCACACTCAATGCAATGTACTCTGCTTCTGCAATGCTCAAGGCCACACAAGTCTATTTCCTGCTACACTAGGGAGCCATGGAAGTTACCAAAGTGAAGCAACATCCAGAGGTGCTCTGCCTATCCACTGTGCTCCCTTCCCAATCAAAGTTAGTATATCCCTGCAATCTCATGTCAATATTGGAAGTATATCTCACACCATATCCAACTGTGCCTCGCATGTATCTCAACACATGCTTCAAAAAAATCCAGTGTCTATGTCTCGACTAACTCATAAGAAGTCTAAGTGTACTCACTACATAACAAATATCTGGTCTGGTGTTAACTAGATACATAAATTATCAAATCAACTGTCTGTACATAGTCAAATAAATTTTGTTAGAATTGAAAGAAGACACACTTAGTTTCTTCATATTTATCACCATTGGTGTATCCAAGGGCTTCCAATTCAGCATCCCAAACTTCTTTAATATCTCAACTGTGTACTTCCCCTGACTCATGAAGATATCATCATTTCTTTTCCACACCTATAGTCATAGAAAGTAGTGCATCATACCAAGGTTATTCATCTCAAACTCAGAGGCCAATGCATACTTGCACTCAACAATAAGGGTCTTTGTACCGGTGAGGAATAAATCATCAACGTAGAGGACCAAAATCAAGGACTCACCATTAACAGTATTGTAGTACAGGCTAGGATTGACAAAAATTTTACTGAATCCCAAACTCATCAAGTGTCCATCAATCCTCACATACCGAGATTGACGTGCTTGCTTGAGTCCATACATGGCCTTATTCAACCTACACACATGAGGCTCCTTCTCATGTATCATGAAACCATATGGTTTCTCGATGTATACTTATTCCTCAATCTCTCCATTGAGAAAGGTTGTCTTCACATCCATCTAATGTACTCTCCAACCCATGGATGATGTAGGGGAAATAATTATTTGGATAGAAGTGTATCGAGCAATAGGATGAAATGTCTCCTCATAATCTATTCCCTCCACCTGAGAGAATCCTATAGCAACAAATATAATTTTTGTGCCTCTTTATGATCCCGTCAAATGTTTGTTTGATATTATAGATCCATTTGGAAGTCACTACATACTTCCCCTAAGGTCTCAAAACAATATCCCACACATCATTCTTCATGATGGAGTGATACTCCTCCATCATGGAATCTCTCCATACTAGATGACTAGTTTCCTCCTCATAATAGGAAAGATCAAAATGAATGATGTGGTTCATAGCTGCAACATAGCATGAATATATTTGAGGTCTCTTTTTCACTCAGAAGGTACCACGAGGAGTTGCATGTCTTTATACCTATTGTATATTTTGACGATTCCATGCAGGTCTCTTCCGACCTATTACAATATCTCTAGGGACATTAACTGGAGCTACAGGATCAACATGACCAATTTGGTCAATAGGATTAATTGTCTCCCTCTGAAAGGTAATTTCATCTTGGACCATATTTGACATATCTATGTTTCCTCACTAAACCAATTTCTAAGACATATTGAGGTTCCCTCATGGAACCAATGTCTCACAAGACATATCTAGGTCTCCTTGTGAAACCAATGTCTTGGTTCATTTATCTCACCATATGAGGACCCTATGGGGAGCATGTCTCATGATGTTTCCTCAAACATCAACACTCCCTCTAGAGTTGGAGGTGACTCCTCCTCTGTCTCTTCTCCCTCTGACATCGAAGGTAGGTCTTCCTCATTATATGGAGGTAACTCAATCTATTCTCCCTATGGATGTAGTAAAACCTCCTCTACATGCATCTATCACCATAGTTGTGCTACAGTCCATATTGACTGGCTGTATCCATGATCACTAGAATTGTCTCTACTATTTGGCATGGTCTCATCCTAGGAGGTACATTGCTCCTAGAGACTTCCTGTATTTGAGCATCATGTCTGGAAATATCTCTCCTTGATATAATGTTGGAAGGTACTTTCCTCCATGTCTTCCTCCTGTGACCTTAATTATGGATCCTTCTCAGATCTATTACCTATGACCTTCCCGAAACAAGAAAAACGAACAACAAAAAACATGTCCTAGAGGAGATCAATTTATCTTGTGCACAACTATATACAATGACCCTCCAAGTTATATGTCTTCTACTATGACCAACTCACATCCATCATATAATTGATGTCGTACGGAGACCAACACACATCCATCATATATTCGATGTCATATGGCCAACCATGTTGATTTTCTAGTGTTAAATTAGACAAGCACAATTTTCCGCAAGTGGTAATTACATCCAATGATATACAATATTGTTTTAGTAAACTCTAGAACATCACTAAGTAACTCCAAAAATTTCAACTTCTTAGACACTTTAGTCTCTTCTTTAGATCACTTCTGATGTGTGAGAGAAAGAAAATATGTGTGTCTATTGTTGTGTCTTTCAAGTGTCTTTTTATAATAATATTATATTGATCCGAAAGACACATCTCTTTGAAAATTAAATTTAAAATTAAATTAAATTTTCTTTCTTATGAATAGTTGGAGAATACCTCCCATAACTACCCAAATATTAATTTGGTTATAATCCATTCACATAGTATTTTACTTTGTTAAATTGTTCCTCCATAATTCATGGGATTTTTTGCATAAATATAGGTAAAAGTAAATATGCAGTACATTCCACATATTTAGGTAATTAGACATTTTTACTAGAAATTATTGCCCACCATAATTTAGGTAGGATTAAAAACTAAATATGTTGTACATAGAGATTGTAACAACCCCATAAATTTAACACTCCCAACATTTTACTCTACTCTCATTTTCTTGGGCCCTCCTGTGAAGGAGTCAAGCCCAATCCTGCTCTGGTACCATGTTGTTTTTCTTCATATGAGATATACTCGATATATTATTACAATGATGAGTGTTCCATATATAAATAACATATGGTTACCATCCATGAAAGGATGCGTCCCTTGGATAATCAATAACTATTTATTATTATCACTTACTTATTACATATAGTATTTAATAATCAATAATTATATTATTAATTATTAATATAAGAGAATCTCTTCCTGATGTTTTCCAAACATCAACACTGACAACATCAAAAACACCATCAACATCAGTAGAGCGCCATATAATGAATATATCAGCAGGGTCCATAGAGTTCCCCATAATATAAATGCAAGAGCGCATGCAAGCATTAAGTTATATTGACTTAGTGTTATCACACCTACCGATGAACATGTTACACAACTTGTAGACAAGTGTTACACAGGAGATCCATTTGCATGAAAAATCAAATTCTATGAAATTATGCAAATTAAATGCAGACAATGATGGACTACAAGTAGATTATAGTAAAATCATGCTGGAAAAGGATGAGGCCATGCAAAAAAAAATAAGGTTGCAACATGTAGTGCAGGAGGTGTACAAAAACTTCCTAGAGGTACCAATGGAAGTAGATACTCCTGTGGAAGAGAAAGTAACAATGATAAGAAAATCCATTCGGGGATTTCGCATAAAGATATTATATCTAGAAGATCACACAATTCCAAGTACCCCACCAAAGGAAAGGGATAAATGGGAGAAGAAAAATATGACGCCCGTGGAAAGCATTAGGAGATTGGATGAGGAATGTGCAAATCTATATGAAGATAGTACACAAGTGTGGACTCACTTTTTGGAGAATGAAGACTTAAAATAATTAGAAAATAGGTTATAGACTGTGTAGGAGAATGTGCAAAAGTTCAAAGAAACAATGAGCACTCTGACACTAGCAGAACTAATGACTACTATAGTTGAGAACAAGTAGTGCAGGTTTTTGTTTATTTAAGAGAAACATTTCATTTTTCTTAATACCTCTTTAGGAGAGAATATGAAAGGTTATGATTTGGATTTTACCTTTTTCTAGCTACATTACTCTGGGCCTTCATCCCCCTCTCATCATGAAATGAGGGACGATACCTTCTTGGGTTAGTACACCCGAAAATACAAAAAGAAAGGTAGATGAGAGGATGAAGTGTGGAAAATGATAATTATGATCGAGAATGGAACAATGACCTATCAAGGGGACATCCCAGTAGAAAACCCATCCCTAAGGGTGACCACTTACTAGGGAAAATTTTCAACCACCAAGTTGAAACAAGGCAAAGAGCATAATTTCCAAGCAGACATTGCGTAATCAAAAGTAGCTCAAAATGCAACATAATCAAAATTCCTCAAATATTAAAGTGACACTTATGACAATACCTAGATTGTAGCTCATAGAGAAACACCCATTGTCTTCCAGAAGCAAGTTGATGTGGTGAACGCCATCATGATGAATTGAGGTGGTGTGGTGGTGTTATACCTCAAAATTCCACTACTATGCATCTTGAATATTGGCCTACTCATTCATACATATACCAACCCTTTTTGATGGATTCTTCTCAAAAAATAAGTTTTTGTATGGTATACATGCCCTATTTCATAGGCAAAGCACGTACATATGCTATCTTCCTTCCTAAAAACCCATGTACATATGTTTGCTGCATAACTAAAAGCATGCATATACTCTAAAAAGTGACAAAAAAATATAAAATATGTGCTTCTCGATGGAGTTTACAGGATATCTTAGGTTTTGAAATCATCTTACCTCATGTATCCCTTCTGGAAATGAATTAACCATCATTTTCTCATATAAAAAGGTCCCTAGGGGGATCATTTGGAGATATCAAACAAGAGACAAGAGAACTCTACAAAAAAAATTCCCTTGTATTCCAAGCCTTTTGCATTCTGCTCTGAGTTTCATCCTCAACATTCCCTTCCATCCATCCATCCTCCTTATACCATCCATCCTTTTAACTTATATTGGGATGTTTATGGTGAGGATAGTATCGAGAATAGTGCACTTGGAGACAAAGTAAAGGAACCTAGACGAGGTTCTTGGAGCGACGCTAGCAAAATTCAAGTTGTAACTTCCAATTTTTTTATTAATAAAAGAGAAAACTTCTTATCCTAGATATTTATGTCTATGTGTTTGTGTTTATGAATGTTTTCATGGATAACTAAACCTCTAGATAATCTTGATAATCAAGTAGATGTTTTCATATTTTGTTTTGTAATTTTTTTCAAGCCAACTTTGGGAGGAGGCCTACAATATTGGAATGGAAATCAATTAGAAGGGATCTAAAATAGTCATAAGGACTTACGGTACACCTTCCTATCTTCTCTCTCTCCCATTAATTATCGTAAGGTTGTGTTTGGTTTTGGTAGAATAGAATTTTTTTTGTCTCTTAAGGTGTCAAGGATCTGTCTAGTCGCTAGACCCAAATTAGGGGGATTTTCCCCATAGCAGGTGATGATGCAGGTCTCTGCCTATGTGAGTGGATGTTTTCAGCCATATGTCTCTCGGTACTCCATGTCTTCAACCTGAGGGCCTCAAGACATCATCTCCTTAGTTATCCATAGGAATTGGGGATAACAAGGTTGATATTCCCAAGACTACCTTTCATACTTATGAAGGCCATTATGAGTTCTTGTTCATGCGTGTTGGACTTTGTAATGCACCCTCCACTTTTGAAAGTCTGATGAATAATATCTTCTACCCCTTCCTCTATCATTTTTTATTATTCTTCTTTGATGATATCCTCATTTATAGTAAAATTTGGAATGCCTATATTTCCCATGTGGATCAATTCTTAAACTTACTTTCTCAACGTCAACTCTTTATCAAATAGTATAAATGTTCCTTAGAAGCTTATAAATTATAATACCTAGGCCATATTTTTGGTAAGTATGGTATTCGTGTGGATCCTAAGAAAATAGAAGCTATGAAGGACTGGCTCTACCCAACAAATCTTAAAATTTTATGAGGCTTCCTTGTTTTAACTGGATATTATTCAAAGTTTGTCTATAATTATAGAAAAATTGCAACCCCACTCACTACCCTCCTTAACAAGAATGCTTTCAGTTGGAATGCATTCATTTATTAATCCTTCCAAGATTTGAAAGTGCCTATGTATACAACTTTAATTATTTCACTGCCCGACTTCACAAAGGATTTGTTTTTGGAGTGCGATGCCTTTTGGAAGTGCATTGGGGAATTTTTAGGTAATAAGGTAAACCATTTTCCTTCACTCATAAATTTTATTCTTAGAGACACTTGGGAAAACCCACCTATGAAAAGGAAATGTTGGGTATTCAGCATGCGATGGATATTTGGAATCTTTACTTTCTTGGGAAACACTTCCAAATTAAAAATTATCATGATATCCTCAAATATTTTTTAGAACAAAGGATTTCATCCCTTGAGAAGAATAAGTGGTTGACCAAAATGTTCATCTATGATTATGATATTATTTACAATAAGGGAAAATAAAATGTGGTTGTGGATGCTATTTCTAGGAAATATGAAGAAGAAGGGTCCCTCTTTTCACTCTCCTTCATTGTAGTCAATTGGTTAAAGGAATTTCAACATGAATGGTTCCAAGATCCCAATATTTCCATCATTATATAAAAATTGCAACAAGAGACTAATTCATCTCCGGGATACACTTGGAAAAATGAGGAGCTTCACTATAAAGCCCGCCTATATTTGATAAAACAATCCCACTTTAAATCCACTAAGCTCTTTGAAATTCATGCTTCACCCATCGTATGACATTTTGGATTTCACAAAACATATAAACATATCAAACATTCATTTTTCTCTCAATGCATGAAGAATTACTTGTGCACGTTTGTGGTCAAATTTGATACTTGCCAATGCAAGAAGGGAGAAACAATAAAAAATCCAACAACACTACAATATCTCCCTATTCCACCTACTATGGACCCATATCTCTATGGACATCATCATCAAATTATCCAATTCTATAAATAAGTTAGTCATCATGGTTGTGATTGATTTCCATTCCAAATATGCTCATTTATGTGCCCTCTAACACCCATTTATAACATCCACAATGGATCAATTTTTCATGGACAATATCTTAAAACTACATGGAATTCCCCAATGTATTCTCTCAAAGTGTGATCCATATTTCACAAAATACTTCCAGAAATAATTGTTTAGGCTCCAAGGCACCCAATTTCATTTCAACACTACCTATCATCCCTAAATTGATGGTCAAAATGAAGCTGTCAAAAAGTGTTTGGAAGCATATTTTTTGTTCTTTGCCTCCAAACAACAACCTCAATGGGTTCAATGGTTACCACTCACTGAATGGTGGTATATCACATATTAGGATGGTGCTACTCAAATCACTCTCTTTGAGGCAGTGTATGGTCAAAATACACCCTCTGTATTATCTTAGCTTCTTGGTGTCTCCAAATTCTAGGAGCTGGATAGAACCATTGAAGTCAGAGTAGACATTATATGCACCCTTAAAGAGAATTCGGTCATGGATTAGAATAGAATGAATCAACAAGCTAGTTTTCTCTGAATGCCATTTTATTAAAGGGTATCATGTGTTTCTTTGTCTACAACCATATACGAAAACTTCCCTCAAAGAATATCACTACCAGAAACTAGCTCCAAAGTTATATGTCCCTATACAATCAATAAGTGTGTAGGGTCCATGGCTTACAAATTATCCCTTTCCAATCACTCTAAGCTCCATCCAATGTTTCATGTTTCTTGATTAAATAAAGTGATTAGAACCAAGTGCCATATTGAAAATAGTCTCCTTGAATTAGAAGAAGAAGTTTACATTTGGTTACAACTAGAAAACTTCTTAGCCGAACACAAGTATTGTCTCCATCAACACACATTTCAAAAAGTTTTAGTACAATAGAAGGATACACAACCCAAGGATGCAATATGGGAGCCAACATCCATTCTACAACAATTCCCACATCTCAAGCCTTGAGTAAAAGTTTGGTATTTAAGGGGGAGGGAATGTTAGGGTTCTAACCTCCATAATCCATCAACTAAATAGAATAATATGTTTTTCTATGTAATAAAGGTCATCATTAGTAAATAAGGCCTGTGTAATAATATAAACAAATCTATTGCAAGAAGACTTACTAGAAGGTTTTGTCCCTAGAAAGTTCTCAAGAAGATAGAAATAGTATATATAGGGGTAGAAAACAAGGAAAAACTTATCTTGTTGAATCATTTATACTCGAGCTCTTCTCTATTAGATGTTTCTCCCTCAAAAAGGCAAGTGAACATTGTTCTCAGGATAACAAATGTACCATCTTTTGGGTCTATATTGTCATTTTTCTTGTTGTTTTGGCTCTTTATCTTAAATATTTTGGTAATAATTGTGATACTTATTTACATATTTCCTTCTGGTACCTTACATATCATGTCTCTATTTACTAACATTGATTTTTAAAATGTATTTGATATTCCACTGTAGAAATTTGTTAGAACATATATTACAAGTTTATGCAAACTCTTGTTATGTAGTATTTCACTTGACATTAAGATTTAATTTTACTATATTAGCACATGGAATAATAAAATATAAAATGAGATTGAAATGAAATATGTTAAATAAAAAAATACACCATCCACACAATGAACACAAGATGTACCCTGGGAAAACCCAATATGGGAAAAACCTATCCAAAAGGTGGGACTATGTCTAGTTTTTTTTTTTTTAGTTATGAAAATGAAAATACTAGGAAAGTGAAATCACCATGGAGTTTATATTATGATCAAACTCCTTGAGAATGATAAAAAATCAATGAATAAAAGTCCATTGAAGGGGGAACTCCATTTTACAATATATTTGATGTACAATATTAGATATGATGATCCTAAGATCATGTCTCTTTGGTATATATATGAGACAAAGGGTACAATTATAATGAGAGGGTACAATGAAGGGTTCTAGCCTACATAAAAATATAACACTAGAAATGTAATAATTCAATATCTATGGCTTACTAATGGGCTTTATACTTAACATGCGGATTTTTCTAGTGCTTAACATGCCCCTCCCCTTCAAAAATGTGTTTTCCTCAACACTTGACTAATTGCGGGTGTTTCTGCATGAAGAAATCATCTTCCCAGGTCACCTCTCCCAATCATAGGTTCTTCCATTTGAATATATACTTAATAATTTCTCGATTTTGTGGCCACTTAATCCTTGCTTCAAGTATTTCTTCTAGTTCTATTATGATTTTCCCTTATTCATTAATCTCTAGTACAATAGTTTGGACTGGGATCTTGTCACTGATTACCTTATTTAAGAAAGAAACATGGAAGACTAGATGTACACATGAAGATGGAGGTAATTCCAATTTGTAACCCATACTCCCAATCCTTTGCAACACCTTATAGGGTCATAATATTTGGGTGCTAATTTATTTTTCATCTTGTTAGTACAGGGTCAAAAATTTTATGGGCACTATGCAATTACGGACAATTAATTTCTTGGATTTTGTTTTTTCAAGACAAGATATCACTTGGGCACTACTAAAGGAGGAAAATTAACCTCAAGATTGATAAATATGAAGGGAAAACGGATTTCAAATGAGAAAACGAGGCCTAAATCTGCAAAAGGCACTTAATGTGAGCCACTGGGGGCTTAAAATACATGTAAATGGTGTCATGTGCTAGATTGAGATCTTACACCAGCAACCAAGGGATACGATTGAGGGATAAAGTTCAATATTTCAACGTGCGTCACCAAAGGAACAAGATGGATGATCCAGAGCAGAGCACATATCATCTCCCAAGATCTACGGTCTATAATACATATCAAATATGTAACTTTCCTAACCTTTAACGATACTTGGGCATGCAAAGAGAAGTTAGGAGATATGTTACATGGTTTTTTTTCATTGGTTTCACCTTGATTGTGACTATGGGTAAATCACTCTCTTGGGCATGTGATACCACCTATGGTATCCTAGAAACCACATTTTTGTGTGTTCACTCAACACCTAGTTGGACGATGATGTGGACCACTCATGAACACCCAAGCTTACACATAGATATTTATGTGGCTGAATACATGACACAAGGTCAATGCACAATCATGCTAATCCATGTAGGCACTGGGGAATGACTATTGCTGACTCAGAGACAAGTGGCTTAACCAAATGACATCTAGCTTGACTGAGGTGCCACAAAGGTAGCCACATGGACCTATCTTTACCTGCCATGTGTCTGTCATACCTCAGTGATGTCATCAATGATGTCCTCCAAATTTTCATGCACATTGTGAATCATATGTTTATTTCTAATTTCAAGGTGATGCGTGTCTCCAAAACATACGAAAGGTTTAAAAGGAATTTTAACAAGAAATTATGGTAATTTGGGTATTACCAAGTTACGATGCTCGAGTTAAAATATACAAACTCTATAGCAACCTGCACATTCCTCATATAATTGATGCATAGAGGTAATTCCATTCTCTTTCACCTTATTCCATACCTGGTTGAGTAGATAGCATTATTAAAACCCCAAGATGAAATCTAAGGTGATTCATAGAAAGGCCTCGAAGGTACTGAAGCAACTCACCCCTCAATATCATATGGAAGATCAAGAGGGGGATGTTTTTTACATTTCACTATATTATCCTAACATGTATCAATTAATCTGAAGAGATTAGTTCAATTCCAATGATTTAAAGGATTATATTCTTGTGGGAATCAGACCTTGCTCGGTCGGTAATACCGTAGACCTATCATTTAATATAGTTGGTTGAATGGTGTGCCTTGCATTATGATATTCAAAAAGAACATATTACTAATTATGATGGTACTGGGGTGGTCTTCTTTATTTCTAGGGAATTGATTGCTCAAATACTCCCCTTTGATGACCCTACTACTAAAGAAACCCTAGATGAAGATCAAATTCCTATTAGGTATCAATCCTTACTCCAATTAGAAAAATAAAACTACTCAATAAATTGTTACCTGCAAATGTCTCACTACCATCTGGTCCTCTTCCATGCCAATCATCTATTTTCTCAGACATAGCTATACATTTCATATTTTTGGTTATGAGCATGATATTAATATGAATGAAACTATTTTGGGTCTATTCTCAGTTTTTTGTTCTATAGAATGAGTCACCATTTTTAAATATGATTATGTTGAGTATATGGTAGGGGCCATTAACTACCAATTGTCAACTTATTTTGTTGTTAAATCCTTTTGATACCAGTCATATTTGGTACATTTTATAATTTTCAATAATGTTGCAACCTTTTAGAAACTAGGCATGCAGGTACTTGATGACACCTATGGTTTGAATCCCATGGTTTAAATTTGAATGGAATGAAGATATAAGGAGGAAGGAGAATAACCAGGGTTTCTATATATATGTTATTAAGTACACGATTTTTTTGCATGCTCTTATTCACAATGTATAACCTGCTAGAATTTTTAATGATATGAAAACATTACTCTAACTAGCTAAGGAAACCAGTATAGGAGATTGGTATTTGTTTGAAACATACACCTTAATTAGGGTTTATGGTTTTGAGGAAGAAAAATATAATGTCTCAACATTCCTAACTCCAAGTATTGTTTCCATGGAGTATATCAGATAGAGGATGATATCAGATCATCTCGATTTTACATATCATAAGTAGTCAGTCACATTCAATATTTTGAATGAAGTAGGTCCATTCCAAGTTAAGATGAGAACTACACTAAGTTTTGTTGAAGAGATGTTGCAAAAAATTGACTTTGAGAAAGTAAGTAGTTGGGTATACGATCAATAGGGAATCATTACAACCAACAAGCCTACATACAAGCACCAAATCAATCTTGTGATAGATATCACTACTAATTTGGATACATGGGAAGAAGTAAAATAGATCCTAATGGAACGAGTGCAAATTTCACCCGTAGATAGATATGATTCCACAAAGGACTTAGAGACTTATTAGAAGAAGGAAGCATTATTGGAAAAACGATCCTTTTCTAAATTAAAATCTAATATAGGGATAGATGAGAAGATAAGAAACAGGTCTAAGAATGAAGAAGGGTATAATACAGATACTACCATCATAGATCTTCTCTATAAAGGTAAGAGTGTATTACAACTAGTAGAGGGATCTAGTGAAGAGGGGTCCCTACTGTAAATATGCCTCCTCCTCTTTTTACCATACAACATTATCCATCATCCCTATTGTCATATAGAGAGGCTATTCCTACTGCTTCAGATGGACCTTACAAGAGTTATCCCTCCTCCTTTAATTATTATTCTGATATTGGGATAAATAATATAGATATTAATAAGGCGTTATGTCCTCTAGTGAATTCCCAGACTAAATTAGTTTCATCCATGGATTATAAGGAAAATGCATTGATATTAGTAGTCTTATATTCAAATGTTCCTAAGCCTCATACAAATGCAAACAATAAATCCACTAAGTTTATTTTCCCTTTGAAAAATGTTCAACATGGTGATATGTGTGAGCTACATAGACAGACTAGTGAAATGAAGTACAGAGGAGTATTCCAGGCCACTACAACTGAGAGAAAGATAAGGGAATGGGATTGAAATGTTGATAAGCATTTGAAGAATGAAATAACATTAGTAAGAGCCAAGTAAATTTAGATAGTTGATCTAGAAAAGAATGTTATGGCCTTAAGTGCATAACCTAAGGATCCCAACGAGGTGGAAGACTTGATGATAAAGAAAGATAATGAAATCAAAGTACTTAAGAAGAAGTTTAAAATACCAGAGATTCAACATGTGCAGACTCATGAGCTACAAACTATCTATGATGAGAAGGAGTATATATATCAATCACGTGTTCAAAGCCAACACATTGTGGAGAGATTATAGGAAGAAAATAATTCTTTGACTAAACAACTAGAAAAAACCATACAATGAGATAAAGAACCCAAAGGACCATTTATACCTTTAGATGATGATGAATTTATGTCCAAGGTTATGTCATATTTGAGTGTGAAGGAAGTAGAGATTAATTCACTCACAGATAAACTCAAATTTAGTTCATCCAAAGTAACATAGTTACAAGAGCAGGACAAAGTAGGGAGGTACTCTTACACCAAATTGGTACTGAATAGGAGTAGGTTGAGTGAGAATTAGAGATAATCATATATAAGGTTACTGGTAAATAAGAATTGAAAGGAGCCAAACATCTGATATGGGACCAGATGGAATCATTGATTTTTAAGAATTGTGATAAGTTTAAGTTGAGGCAAGAAGAGTATGAGTCAGTTGTTGAATTTTCCAAAGAAATCAATCTTATAGCAATAGAATTGTTAGATAAACCAGAAATGGTTGTGGAGTTAATTAAATTATCGAATAACAAAGCGAAAGAGAAGATCAAGATTTAAATATAGAGGATAGGACCATCCTGGTAATGGAGAAAAACAATTTTTTACCTAAAATGGAACTCGTGCGTATCATAGAGCACAAGGTACAAGACATTACTAAACAAATATCTTCGTTTAGGAAAGTTTTCAAGGAAGTAATCAATTTTGGGTTGTCTAATTTGTGGGATGGTTCTGGAGACCTTTATTTAGAAAATAATTACCAGTAACTTTTGGATAACAGAAGGAATGATGATTGTAGTTTTAATAAGCTAGAGGGATCTCTGAAGGGACAAGACATAATGAATATGTTGGCAGGATATTTTGTGTTATTGTGCATTCTAAGATTAATTTTGAAGGGTCTTCCTCCACCATCTTATGAAAGTTTCACATATTTGGATGAAAATAAAGACACCTCAAATAGATGGAATATTCTATGGGTAATGTATGGATAAAAATGTGTAAATATATTAAAGTACAAAAACCAAGCAAGGTCAAATAGGTCATAAAAGTGGCACAAGTCCAACACCTCCTTAGTTGGTCTTGATTGGAAATAATTTTGGAAAAAGTCTTTTTGTTTAAATAAATCAACCACTCAAGAATAAATAAGTACTATCAACAAACTATTAGGTGTTTAAATAAACAATAAGTGGTTTTCACACAAGGAGGGAGCTATAAATAAGACATGAGGATCATTATCTCATTATCAACATACAAAGAGAGGAAGAGTGTCTAAACCTCAAATTCGAGAGATCGGTCCAAATCCAACATGGAAGAGAGATTACAAGAAGGCATTCATGAGGCTTGTATGGATTCAACTATTTTCTGCTATATTAGGCTATAATTCCCATATATTCTCCTTCTCCATTGTAATAGATTTATCTTCCATATCTGTAATGTATTTTGATACATATTAAAAAAATCTTTCAACAACAATTGTCCCCCATATGTGTTATGAATGTGTATGGATTCTTCAGTGGATGAGATTGATTTCAGTTTCCTGACCAATCTTGTTACATTTATTGTTTGAAATGTTCATATTAATACATAGTTTATGCCATGCTAATGTATCAACCAATAAGTTGTCTGATTGAATGTAATTCAAATTAGAATTCATAAATTGTGGTAACTAGTAAATTCTTGAATGCTTGGTACACTGTTATTTTCCTAAATCTTGGTAATAATTATGCGAGTTGGTTACCTTACCTACACATTTTCCTTTCCATGCAACCACCTATTCTTTTTACCCTTGAAATTATAATACACAGAGGATAAATTTCCCCTATTAGTTGAAGGCATGGCCAATCGCCTTGTTTGGAAATTTCAAAGAGTTGTGATAAATAAACAATTATGCATATCTCCCTTTATAAATTAAGGTATCCTTAAAACCCTTTTTGAGTTTTTTCTCGAAGGATACTTGGCACCGTTCCTTTAATAATTGGGAACATATCAAGGACTAACACCCTTAAATGGCACTGCTATTGAGGATGAAATAGTGAAGTTATTTTTCCCTGGGAGACGACAGAGATCAATGTTGATTATTGATGGTGAATAAGACTCAGATAAAAGGTTATTTACTCTTCACCTAGTGTCTTCACAGAAGAAAATTTGGCATCAATAAGGAAGCATACCAAAGCAAACCCTAATCTTGCAAGCTTTCTAGTGTTGTCAAATATAGGAACACTAATCGCTTGGAGAAATATCCGAGAAAGACTTCAGATTGAAGGTAACCCTAATATTGAATTTTTTCCTTCTACCATTTATGAAATAGATAACATTGATAGAATACCACGTACACCTCCAGAGGAAAATTCTATTGCACAATTTCCTACTCAACCTTTAATTGAATTTCAAAATTACCCTTTAGATTTTTCTCATTCATCTACAAATTCATATAATCCTTTCCTAAAAAATCCCAAACCTCTTGTATATGCAGAAGAAGGTAATATAATCCTCAAGCATCTCATGGTTAGTAAATTAGGAGGAAATAGGAATCCACCACCACCTCCACCACCTATTAATCCTTGGGTGGAAACTAGGTATGGACCTCTAAATCTTCTCGAAAAGCCTCACGCGCTACCAAAAAACTATCTTGATTTGCTACCAAAATATGATGGGGAGAAGGAGATAAAAACTGAAGAGCACATGGCTAATTTCCAAGGATTTACAAACAACATGTTCATTGAGCATGATGATGTCTTTATGAGACTTTTTATTCAAACACTTGAAGGAGATGTTAGGAAATGGTTCTGGGGATTACCTCATGTCTTTATCAATACCTGATAGGTCCTTGAAACCACCTTCATGAGACAATGGGGAGAAAATATATATCACCATTACTATCTCATAGAGTTTGGTTATTTAAAGAATAAATTCATAGAGACTATAGTTGATTTTAACAAGATATTCAATAAAATTTACAATAATATTTCTATAGAAACTAAACCATCTCAAGCAGTTGCAAAGGTGACCTATGTGGGAGCCTTTGAGGATGATTTTTCCATAATGCTGAGAGAAAGAAGGTATAAGACCCTACTAATCATGTAATATGATGCTATTGATATTGAAGTAAACATGACAGCTTCAAGTAAAATCATAGTAAAAATGGATCAGATTGATAAAGATATGAAGAAATTAAAAGAGGAAGTTGGTACTTCATGTGTCGGTAAAGATTCATAGGAAACTAAGATTCCCAGTAGCTTTTGGGAAAACAATTGGGAATGAAAACCATGTGTAATTACTAGTGAAATCAAAACAATGTGGTTTTGTAAAACCAAGGGAAAAATACAAATGGAAATAAATAAATACATAAATAATAAATAAAAGTAAAAATAAAAACAAAAAAATAAAAAAAATGTATGAATAAAAATAGAAAAAAAATTAGGAAAATGAGGCCAGGTTACACACAAGTCAGGGTTCCAAATAAGGATCAAGGTCACAACTTCATAAACAAAAAGGCAATAGGAACAAAATCAACTGAGTTTTGGGCAAGGCAAGGCCTAATTCATAATGTTGACTATCGACTTCAAATGATATAAAAAATTCACAATAGAGAGAGGTTTAGGAAAGAGGAAGACGATGGAGGTATTCCCCACATGCATTTCAAGGTTGGAGCGGTCATGAAAATGATGTGACCATGTGAACATGCTCCTACAACCATATAAAATATGACATCATTTATGCAATTAATAAGGAACTTGTCATTATACCATAAACATTACATATCCTACCTTCAATAAAACTTATGGATGAGTATTGGGCTTGTTCAAATATAATCATGGGTGGCTATAGATAAGTTTCCTTAAATTTGTATGTGCCAATTCTCAAACTCAAAAGAAGGATTAGTGATTTTTCAATTCAAACTTAAAGTTCGAAACATAAGAGTAGGATGAACATGCAAAAGAATAAATATGAAGACATTAAGCACAACATGTAAGCGAGATGATGAGGAATTTAAGTTATCTATTAAGAAAATATTGAACAAAAAACTTGTTCAATACATACAATATAACATCAAACCCTACAACCACATAATATTATCAAGCACTTTTGAATCTTCAAAAGGTCCAAAGAGCCAATTAGTGAGGTAAATTATTTTATTGTAATATATCACACCCTTTTCAAAGAGCGAATTAGTGAGGTAAATTATTTTATTGGATACATGATTTATATTGGTTTTGGTTTAACCATGGGTTTTCACTTTTTATAACAAGCAAACATCTACATAAGTTTGTATCTACATAAGTTTGTTCCTCATCTCTCTTTTCCCGCCATTGATTCCCTACCAATGAGCGTCCATAGCCCCGATGAAGTTTCCTCTGTACCATACAAGCATAGCCCCATTGTCAATAGTCATCCATAGCCCCGATGGGTGTACTTGTAATCACAATATTAATAGTGCTCTCAACTTCTTGTTTATTTCAAAATATGCTCACCCTTTTAGATTTATATATAGATTTGCATATGCACATAGGGTGTGAAGGAAATGAGATGATATGAGTGTTTCTTTGATTTTTTGAGTAGATGTTATGAATTCTAGTTTAACCCACATGTATCCTAAAAGACCATCATAGTATTGTCCATTTTATTAATATGAAGTGAATGGAGCTCAAAGAAAAGGATAGGTAGAAACTTTCCTATACTTATGGATTATCATGGTAGGCTCAATGGGCACGTGTGTTCCACCTCAAATATCAGTCCATATATACATCTAATAAAATCGTCAATGTTCATTTATACTAAGTAGCCCATGCATCTCATGAATTGTAAAAACTATCCTCAGTATGTGACCAGAATTGGAGCATCCACTCAATCAAATTTAAAGAGTAATCCTCAAGGCAGACTCAGAAGTCAAATCAACTCAGGGAAATAACAACATTCACATTAAAGGACCGAAGAAATTTTTACAAGAAGAAAGAAAGCACTAAAACTGAGTCCAATTCATGAAAAAATAACTAAACTAAAAGAATCCTGAAGCTAAAATGTCAGTCATCAAAAAATAAAAACTGGTTGAAAAATAAGAATAGAAACTAGGAGCAAGTAATAAATCTGGTGGTAGCAACAGAGTATGAATGATATACACAAAGGTATAATTATTCCAACTCCAATAATTGGGACAAGGGAAGCATTTTAATAAATGAGCTTTCCACATTAAGCTTAGACCCATCCCATATATTTTCAGGACCAAAAATTAGCAAGACTATGGTGAACACAAATCAAGAAAATCGATATCTAACTAGGCTTGCATTCCAATAGATTTGAGATTTTATAGTGACAAAATTTCATAGTGTTAAAATGCCAGAAGGAATTGGATAAATTTAATAACTCACCTCTTATGGTATAATCATATGAACCCACTTCCATAGTTGAAAATTAAGCAAAAAGAAAGTAAAATTATGAACAAGTTAAAATAAATAAAGTGGCTTCACTAAACTAAGAGAAAAATCAAAAGCACACTATGTTATTCATTACGAGAAGAATTGATCATGAAAGATAGGCCAGCAACAAAATGTATATGATGAGCATTATTAGTGAAATAATTCTCAATGAAAGCTTGGAAAGTAAGCCACCAGAAATAATTATGCAAGAAATGTAAATCATTGAATATGAATCCCAATAGAAACATTCTCGGGGTAAAAATATAAAAGTAAGATTACAAGAACTGATAATCTAGTGATAAAAATTCACAACACAATCCTGTAATCCAATTTCTATTTAGTGAAATAAGAAAAATCTTCAGGGAAATTAGCAAAGTGGGTCGATGGAGAAATTTAGTCAAAAAATATTTTCATATTCACTGACATGAAACATTTCATAGACCCATAAGCTCTCGAGATTTCTTGACATGGGAAATTCCTTTTCACTTTTGAAAATAATGAATTTTTCAACAACAACCATTTCATTTGATATTCTTCACTAAAACATCAACTCCTCTTTACCATAAAAGACATTATTAATCCCACAGATATATTTGTTTCAATCCAATGAGTTAAAGAGGAGAAATTATAGTTCTAGATGCATAAACTAATCATGAGAAGGACTCTAAATATCAACTAGAAAAAAAATCATTATGTGAATACATGAATGCGACTATATTGTTGATCAATTGTTGGGTTGGTGAAAATATTAGTTTATTAATTCTTAAAATGTTACAAAAGAATATGAGCAACCAAGTTTAACTTAACACTTCCCTTGGTTTCTTTCAATGAAGAGAAAAATCCTAAGTTGTTTCTTGCACAAGCCATTTCCCGACCTGCATAAAAAATAAAATGTCGTGATCAACCATTACACGGTTTAGGGAGAAATTTTCCTCTCAATGAATGACTTATTAAAATGAAATTGAACTAAAAATAAAAATGAAGACCAAAATTAAAACTAATCCTAAGAAAAGAATGCTAAGTTATTCGAAATTTGAACTATATTGGTTGTCATAAAACATATGTAAATGCCAATGCAGTCATCAAGTATTCAGATATTGTCCACTCATTCAAATATCACAACCTTCTTCTTAAAATATCAGTAGTATGTGCTTTCTAAAAATATTCCTTTTGACATAAGACTTAGTGTAGTTGATTTTTGAAAAATTTGGATCCCCTAGACACGTCATCTTGTTCCTACAAACTGAATCAATAAAATACAAATAGAACCATAAGACTTCAATTTCATCCATTTTCTAAAGATATTTTTCCATCAACCAATATTGGTCATGCTTACAAGATAAATGAAATCTTATTCAAAATCATCATCTTAAGGTATGTGTTTCCTTTGATTATTAACAATAATGATGTGAAACATTAGATTGATTATATTCACCTCTGTGAGGGGTAAGAGGAAATCATTATGAAAAGGGAGAAATTAAGATACAGGAAATTATGCTAAGAATAATTTTTTTACAGGAAATTATGTTGGCTAAAAGTAATTGAAGAAAAGAGTCAATGGGAAATAAATCATTTTAATTATCCAATACCATGATAAAATAATCATCCAAATACATCTCAAGGAGTTTTATTTTTTTGGATTTTAGATGGGTAGAAAACTAATGCTCAAAACTTCCATTCACTCTGTATGGGACAATAAGATCAGAATTTAAAATAATCTCAATCAAGAAAAAATTTACAATTTAAATCATGTGGATATGAATATGGGACAAATGTGAATGTCATTTTCACTACAAGAGGCATTGAATAGTATCCTTTATCAAAATATCCCACTTGCAAGATGACCCAATGCTTGAAAATTACCCAACACATAGAAAAATTTGAGAATGAAATGAAAGTAAATTTCCCTATATCAAAATTAGTATTGACCCATAAAATCCATTCAAGGAATAAAATTATCATGCAAGCCTTCTTTTTCCTTCCACCTTTGATGAGAATTTCATGTACTATTCATCCAATAGTAAAAGAAAAGGCAAACAGAAAACTAATTAAAAAACTACAAAGATACATTAATACTATGCGAAGAAAAGACACTATCCTACTCGATCCTACTCCTATTCTATGATACAATGGATGAACAATGAGATATATAAATTCATAATGCCAATGTATCCATCCATATAATCCCAATCCTACAAACATATGTTCAAGACAAAAGATTAGTGATAGAGCTTGGAATAAAAATCGACTAAAGGTAGGAAAAATTAACTCACGATAAACTCTATTCACCATATTAAAAAAGTCAAAGTGATAATTCATGGGAAATATATCCAATCAATATCCCTCCAACCATGCTTCAATTATATCATAAAATATACCATAACTATTATAGAATTGATGGAGGGAATTCAAGAGAAAGTAGCACACCAAATGAGAATCGTGCATATAATTTGTGTAGAGTGTACTTGGTGAGAGAATATTTGTGTTGATGTAGTTGTTAACTCCATAATAAAAACCAAGAGAATGAGGGATTGACATAACCATCAATTTATACCAAAGTGCCTCATAGTCTTGGCAAGCCTCCCAGGGCTCATTCTTCAAGCAACCATCAACTTGAGATAAACTAGTGGGATCAAATGATATACATGGGTTACTACCCACCATGGTAAAATACAAATATTCAAGACAATGGTGGAAGCCACTACCATCAATGATATCAACTAAAGGGATACTTGAACAAGAAGACTCTCTACTATTCCAAATTGCATATGAAACATAATCAAACATGGTCTAATATACATTTGCTACAACATTTCATTCATCCCATGAAGAAGGCTAATATGACATAGTTGTACTAAATTCATGGGAAGAGACCTTATCCTCCCAATTTTCCATATGCACATTACGACCATCAAGTACCTCAAAAGGGATCTACCCTATTGATTTCATTTGAATAGGACAATAGGTGGCTTCCTACAAAGTTAAACCATTAAAGATATCATGATACAAATAATAATAAGTTCAAGAATTAAGAGAATTAAAAGCTTCTCTGGAACATACAACATTTTCAACAAGTGACTCCTTGAACGGTATTTTATCTTCCTTAAGAACATTAGTGATTGATTGTGAATGGGTAGGCTCCACACTAGGCATGGTTTCACAATGAACACATTCTTCCTCAACATGGTTTTCCTCTTGCAAACAAGAAGTGGGATGTTGTGATAAAAGTGGTATGCCTTGTATGTTAATTTATTCTCCTTGAGTGAAATGATCAATATGGTTGTTTTTATCCTTAAAAATATGATAATATGAAATATATTTCATAACATACTCATGATTAGAAGAGGGGAGCAAATCAAAAGAACTTTTAGAGAAAGAAATTTCAATAAATGATCCAGAAACTATAAGAATACATTCTTGATCTATCTCGGTTAAACTAGGAAATTCATAATAGTAGAACTATCCAAATCAAAAGGAACTGAATCCAAATTATCCATGGGTGAGGAAGGTGTCATGATATGAGTGTCTAGATTTCCTTCATTAATTAAATGATGATAAATTAAGTTTTCCCCCGTAGCTTCTTCTTCCATTCCTTGTGATAGAAAATATGATATAGGATAATGATAACTTGACATAACCATCGGTGTGACCCAAAGTGTCCAATTATTAGAAGAAAAACCCTCCTCTTTGTCAACTACATAAAAATATTAACTTGAATTCACAACACAATAGGTCTCTTTTTCATCACAAGGAAAGAAAGGGGGAATGGCGTGATGAGAGGATACATATATTTCTGCTGAAAAATAATCCTCTCTATGATCTACACCTCCCATAGTAAATAAATATCTAGATAAAACAAGTCCAACCAAGGCATTATCATTTTCAATATTCTCATGTAAATACAAATCAACATGCAAAGGAACATTAAAACATGATTTAGATTCTTCATCCGCTAGCTGGTATGTTTCATGAGTAAGAGAAATTATAAGGGAAAACAATTTATTCATAGAGGGCCTATCATCCAAAGGAAATCTATAACAACTATGAGTAAATCGGATAACAAAATCTTCAAAAGATTCACCTTTGTTCTTCATAAGTTCTGAAATTTATTCACACAATTTATCATAATCATAATTGTCAAAAGCATGCAAAAATTGACACATAAATTGCCCCATCTATGAATAGAGGAAGTCAATGAGGTATCGAAACATCTCTTGACTTGACCTACAAAAGTGAGAGTGAACAACCTACAAATGAAACTTCCATTAGTGATATTGTGAGAACAACAACATTTATAGAATTTAAAAGCATGTTCAGATGCAGTTGTCTCACCGTTTCCATCAAATTTAAGTTGTGACAAAAAATGTAAAATCTTTCTAGGAGGTTTGGGAGGTACAATACCCAAAAAACATCTCTATAAATGGATATGGGATGGACCCATTGGTAAATTAAAACAATTCATAAAAATTACTCCACAGACTCAACTTGTCATTCAACCCTCCTTCTAGCACCATTTATGTAGACGGGTCCAAATGGATTTTCAATTAGGTAAGGGAGAATTCCTAATGATAGGTCTCAATTAGACCTACTCTTGTTTGATGTAGCGTTTCCAACCAGTATGTGGGCCTGGTTTCCAATTAAAAGAATAAAAATGAGAAATACAATGAACTATCCCCCAAATAGTTCTAATTAATTCTGAATCTAATCTAGCTGAAAGAAAACTAATCTAACTTAATTAATTCTAATCTATCCCACATAACCTAAACTAATAGATGAGCACAGTTTAAGGTGATATCTTGACAGCAGAAATAGTTCATGACAACCATATGTTAATGCAATAATTTTTCATATATCTTATCAAATATTTGAACATGAGACACGTAACATTATCTATGTATTCATTAGAAATCACAACAGCATGAGCTTTCTAGACACTAGGAACAAAAATAGTCCATATGATTAGTACCTAGAAAACTTAAATAACAAACACAAGTTTAGAGTAGTCACACAAGCATTTGTAAATAATTATAACTTCGAAATGGCTTATTCTCTTCATACATACAAAAATAAGAGTATTGTCAGTCTATACATCTAATGGGTCCTCGTTTATAGACACGAAAAACTCTTCAACACTTGTGATTATTCACTTTGTTTTCCCTTTGATATGTCATTTTACATTTTGAATTTTTTTTAACATTTTGGAAAATGAACATGTGGGAGTTACAAAGAGAAGTTGAAAAGACTCCTAGATGGTTATTTTCTCCCTAAGGCGGTTTACACATATATTCATTAAAAAATATTATTAGCTTTTCCCATTGGAATTACATTCTGCTCCTCAAGTTATTCTAGGTGTTTATGGTGTTATCTTGTTGAATAATATCATCCCATATTATTCTCCACTGTCTCATCCTTTCAGTGTGCTCTAGCAGGTCTGATTTCGACCCCTATAGCTTCAGATAGGAATGTTGGAACATGCATAGTCCATTTTCCAATTACATTCAAGTCTTCTCTATTTTCTATGTTTTATGGGAATTTTCACCTTCAATATGTCAATACCAGTTGTACCATGTTGTTCTTCTTTATTCTATATTTCCAACGATAAGGTTTTATGTAGCTCTAGATAAGGTTGTCTGAAGTTTGCATAGTCAATTTTTTCTTAAATTCATGGTCTATTTTTATTAACATTTTTTGAGATTTTTCATCCCTTATTTTTCTTGAAGTTCTATCCCAATGCATTATTTGTTTTGATACCTTTCCAATGAGGTATCATGAGCATGATTTTGACACTTTTAGCTCAATACATGTTCATTTAAATTTCAGTGCTCATGAGCCCTTGATTTTCCCATGGGTGAATCTAGGCCATTGATCTTTAACCATTCCATAACATCTTCCCCTCTGATGGAATGGACTCTGATGGTCGGGATTTACAATGTTCAGGACATTCTGTAGCATACCACTCCAGTGAATCAGACTCTAAAAGCTAACCATTATGTATCTCATTCCACAACTTCCCTTTATGCAACTCATTATGAACCTTCTCTTTCCATAGTAGCTTCTTTCATGATGTCTCATCGGAATCCGATGGTTCAAACTCATTTTTCAACTTGACACTCTGGTGGTTACAACATTCCAACGATGGGTCTCTGATAGTTCCTTCGAACTCAGATGGTCAAGGAGATGAATAGAGATAAAATTCGATCTTGGTGGCTTCAACTCCAATGATACTCCATTATGTAGAAATCTATTACGTAGAATATCATTTTGTATCACTCCATTCCATAACACTTCATTCCATAACACTTCATTCCATAACATCTCATTTTGTAGAACTTCATTCCATAACATCTCATTCTATAGCATCTCATTCCATAACAATTCATTCCATAACATCTCTTTCCACAATGTGTCCATCAGAATCTGATGGGTTGGGGAAGCAAATAAAGGTAAGTATTAAATCTTGATGGCTCAACTTTGATACCTCAAACTCTAAAGGGGTTAAATAATGCTAAAAAAAAATGAATAATCCTAAGTATGAGCTTCATGAAAATGATTTATTCGGGAAGGGGAGGAGAGGATTCCAAGAATGAGAGAAGGTTTGTCTTAATGGTAATTCCCAATGGAATTTACTGTGAAGTAAAGGTGAAGACCAATGGAAGGATCCATGGAAAAAAATAAAAGATGTTAAAAAACAAAATGAAACTGAATGAAATTAATATATATATATTCATTTCGTTAATTAACATTTTTTCATTTTTTCTAGGGTTTTATATATCTGTGTGTGTGCACGTGTATGTGTTTTTACAATCTAGGAATTAGGGGAAGAATGGGAAAAACGAAAATAAAATTAAAAATAAAGAAATAAAGGATAATAAACAAAAAAAAATATATTCATAAAAATAAAAAAGTCAAAAGGTTTTAGGAAAAACACACCATGTAAAAAAAAATAGTCTACTATTGTAAAACAAATTTGACCCATGTAAAATATTTCTAAAGTAATCTTGATTTTTTCCATTGAAAAAGAAATAAATATCAAGGGTAGCTTTTAGGAAAATCACGGGGAATGAAAACTATGTGTAATTAATAGTGCAATCAAAACCATGTGGTTTTGAAAAACCAAGGGGAAAATACAAATAAAATAAATAAAAATAAAAATAAAAACAAAAAAGAAGAAATAGATAAAATAAAAAATAAATACAACTATGTACGAATTAATAATAAAATGAAAATCAGGAAAATGAGGCCAATTTACACGCAAGTCAAGGCTCCAAATAAATATCAAGGTCATGTCTTCATCAACACTAAGGAGATAGGAACAAAACCTATTGGAATGTAGTTTAATACTAAGAGTTGGGGGTGAATGAGTATTAATAACTTTTATCGATTTTTAAATAACTATTTATTAACTTTATTGATTAGCAATAAACTTCAGTAAATAAAATCAATAAGTATAAACTTGAATTAAAGATTACATGTTTTATATAAATATTGATTTAGAGCACCAACTTTAGGAGACAATAGTCCCCTTGTTTTAGGGCACCAACCCTAGGAAGCACCAACTCCCTTGCTTTAGGGCACCAACCCTAGGAAGCACCAACTCCCTAGTTTTAGGGATCCAACCCTAGGAAGCACCAACTCCCTTATTTTAGGGAACCAACTCCATGTTTTAAACTTTAATTAGCAAATGATACCAATCCTTCCTTACTCCTCCCTTCCACCCTTACTTCATAAGTATCTTCATCTTTATTCCTTGGAATCTGCACATGCTTTTTATTTCCAGATGTAGACCTTAGAGACACTTTTCTTTGACCACACCTTTTTGTTTGTATAGTACTCCAATAGGTATGAAATTGAATCATTGTATCTTTTTAATAATGAACCATTGCACCTTTTCATTTAATTAACACAAATTGTAACTTTTTGTTTATTAATTGATTTCTGAACACCAAATTAGATAGTGATTTTTGTACGAATATTCATGAGCGATGAAAATAAATTTTAACATTCTACAACATAGGTTTTTGGAAGAACATTCCCAATTAGCTGACAAGCGAGCAGTTTCCCTAGAAAATGTGCGAGGTAGAGAGTATGAGTAGTTCTTTGAAGGAAACTTGCCCATATTTATTGTTGCTTCCACCTTCTAAACTTACCAAATGAAGCATCCACTTCAGCAACATAGATTTGGTCACAGATCCACATGATCAATAGCTATGACCGAGAGCTATTTCCTTGGTGCTTCTCCTCTTAAGCACCTATTCTTCATGTGCTTACTCCATGTAACCCAACGTTGTGACCACAGGATAAAAATGACGTTTAAACTCCAACTCTCCCTAAGTTTGACCTACCGAAGCAGTCATAAAGTAATGTTGACTACTTACTATCAGTTGAAAGCTCCCCCTTATGCTATCCTTCCACTGGCTTAATCCAATTGCTATGAAATAACCAAGTGTTGAGATGGATTATCATTATTTGTTTTGGGACTTCGGTACACCGGGACTCCAGGATATTACAACTTTAAATTCATTCAACTCCCCTAGAGTTATAGCTTCAAAGCGCTTACGCCATCCTTCCACTGCTTGATCTAACAACTCACATTACTCCTGAATTCTTCCCTAAATCTAATGGTTGGTGGGATTTTTGGGCTTTGATGCTATGTGATTTCGGGAATTTGTGGCTTACATTGTCCTTCCACTATACTCAATCAGACGATCAAGATTTCACCTAAAATTCCTCCTTGATCCGACGATTGACAAGATTTTGGGGCTTGATGATTTTGACGTTATGTGATTTTGGGAATTTGTGGCTTATCCTGTCCTTCCACTATACTCGTTTGAACGGTCGAGAATTCACCCGAAGTTCCTCCTTGATCCGACAATTGGCAAGATTTCACAACTTCGCAATTTCGTGCCTCTACCTTGTCTTCAATAATCACCGAAGTAGTGAATTTCCAGAGTCTTGAAGCTTTCTATCTTCTAATTCCCTTCGGTTGATGGCTAATGATTGATCAGTTCGATCTGATGGCTCTAGTTATACCCAAAATCTAGATCTAATGGTTTTAATATCTCCCGCTCTAATGGATGGGACTTATCTCTCTCATCTTTTGGCTCTACCTCGATCTAACGGTTGAGATTTCTCCCGATATGAATCTAATGACTGTAATAATCCTTACTATAATGAGGATCTCTTCATTGTTTACAAAAGAAAACTTTCATTGGTTCTGTGGGAATTTTGATCCCGAGAGAGCTTCCTTTGTAGCGCTCCTCTGTTATGAGATTTTTGACTTGTGCTCTATTTGTTTTAGTTGACATCAATGACAACCAATCTTCCAAAAATATCCCCCTTTGGAATTGATGGAAACACAGTAATAACCCCTTATTAATCAGGTTTTACTATTAATTCTCCCCCTTTGACAACAATGATTGAAGGGATCTTTCTTTGCTCCCCATGTCCATGTGCTTTTTTTTTTTTGATTTTGTAGTTTTTAATGAGGTATGGGAATTACTCCCAATTTTTGTGTAAGATTTTCAAAGTTACTTCTTGGTAGAGGTTTTTTTAATATGTATGCAATTTTCACTCTAGTATCAATATATTCCACGTGGAATACCTTTTGAGAAGCCTGATCTCTCAGAAAATGGTATTTAATTGGGATATGATTTGTTTTAGAATGAATAATAGGATTCTTAGAGATATTTATGGAACTGGTGTTGTCATAGTTAATAATTATTGGATGATCATATTTCACTTGTACATATTCTAGGGTCTGTTTCATATAGATTTATTGTGTACAACAAGATGCATCAGCAATGTACTCTACTTCTAGTGGAGATAGGGATATAAATATCTTAATTTTACTTAACCATGATACCAGACATTTTCCAAGGTAGAATTCTCCTCCACTAGTAACTCTCTTGTCATATACACTACCAGCCCAATCTGCATCAGTATATGCAGTCAATGTAAAATATTTTGTTTTTGGAAGCCATAACCAAACTCCAGGGTTCCTTTAAGATATCTGAATATCCTTTTTACTTCCTTCATAAGAGTTTATTTCGATGCAGATTGAAATATACCTACTACTCCTATAAGATATCTGGTCTTGTTGTTGTTACATATAATAGGCTACCAACCATTGATCTGTATGTGGATTGGTCTACTCTTGGTGAATCATCATCCAGACTTAGTTTGCATCTTGTGACCATGGGAGTGCACATGGGTTTATTGTCTTCCATTTGGAATTTATTATTATTATTTTTTTATATATATTTAGTTTGGGAAATGAATATTCCTTTATCTGTTTGAGTGACTTGTAAACCTAGGAAGAAAGTCAGTTCTCCTAGCATAGAAATTTCAAACTCTTTTTTCATTTATGTAGCAAATTTTTTTCTTAGTATAGTAAGATTACTTCCAAATATGATATCATCTACATATACCACCACAACAATCATATCTTGATCCTCAATTTTGATATATAGGTTTTTGTCAGTAATCCCTCTCTTATATCTTTGTTTTTGTAGATATTATTCAAGTCTCGAGAACCCTGCTCTAGGGGCTTGTTTAAGACCATACAGAGCCTTCGTTAGTTTTCACACATAGTTCTGATTTTATGTTAATATGAATCCTTTTGGTTGCTCAATATATACTTCTTCTTCTAATGTTCTATTCAGGAATGTTGGCTTGACATCCATTTGATAAATTTGAATTTTTTGAAGCATGCAAATGCCAAGAACATTATGATGACCTCTAGTCTTTATATTGGGAAAAAAGTCTCTTGAAAGTCAATACCTTCCACTTGGGCATATCATTTTCATACTAATATGGAATTTTTCTTTATGATCTGTCCATTTTCATTGATTTTGTTTTTGAATATCCACTTGGTTCCTACCACATTATTGTCTTTTGGTCTAGGGACAAGTTCCCATCTATGATTTTTCTCAATTTGATCAAGTTCCTCATTCATTGTTTTTATCCAGTCGTCACTATTGTTGGCTTCTACAAAAATTTTGGGTTCTATTACTGAAATCATTTCCTATTCAGAATCAAATCCAAGTTTCCTTCTTGTTTCTACTCCTGCTTCTTTATCCCCTATAATTTGATTTTCAAGGTGATTCTTTTGAAATCTTTTTGATGGTGCTTTTGGTAAGGGTGTTTCTTCCTCATCATTCTCTTCATCGGTTTGTGGTTCATTCTCTTGTAGTTCATCATCACTAGTTATTCTCCATTCATTAACTTTTTATTCATCTTGAGATTTATTTTTTCTCATTTTTAGATCATTTATTTTTACATTTTCACTTTCCACTATTTTGTGCAATCTTAGATTATAGCACTTGTATTCCTTTTTGTTAGGTGAGTATCTCAGAAATATACCTTCATCTAATGTAGAGTCAAATTTCCCTATATTATCTTCATCCCTCTTGATGTAACATTTACTTCTAAAGACTCTAAAATGTTTCACAGATGTTGGTCTTCCAAACCACATTTTATAAGGTGTTTTCTCATGGTTAGATCTAAGTTTTGCTCGGTTAAGTATGTGGATTGTTGTATATATTGCATTTCTCCAAAAAATTATGGAAGCTTGGCTTCATTCAACATAGTTCTTGCAGCCTCTTCAACAATTTTGTTTTTCCTCTCAACAAATCGATTCTATTGAGGAGTTTTTGGAGCTAAGAATTGTCTATTGATTCCATGATCTTCACAAATGTATTGAATTCTTTAGAGGTAAATTCCCCTCCATTATCTGATCTTAAACATTTGATTTTGAGATCTGTTTCATTCTCTGCATAATTCTTGAATGCTTTAAACTTTTCAAATGCCTTATATTTTTCTTTGAGAAAATATACCCAAGTCATCCTCGTGTAGTCATCAATTATCAACATGAACTAGTGTTCCCCTTGTATGCTTCTAGTTCTAGAAGGCCAACAGAGATTAGTGTGCACAATATCAAATGGTTTTGATGTAGAATGTTATTTTATCTGGAATTTAAATCTTTTATGCTTCCCTAATTGACAGTGTTTGCAAATAGGACTTGAGGGCTTGATGACTTTTGGCATGTATTTTACAACTCCCTTTTTACTAGCTTTGATCATGTTATCAAATCTTGAGTGTCTCATCCTTTTGTTCCATAGACAACTTTCATCTACTTGACTCATATGGAATTCTTCTTCTTCCCCAATATATAAGACATACACATTGCTTGAGGTTATTGGTGCAATAGAAACTAATTTTATTGATCCTTCTTTTCTTATTTCACATTTTTGGGAGTAAAAAATGAGTAAATGTCCTTGATCACAGGTTTGGGTTACACTGAGTAGATTAGGTTCTAAGTTTTCTACTAGCAATACATTTTCTTCTTTATTATTTTTGTTTCACAAAGAAACTATTCATTTCCTAGTATTTTGGCAGATACATTATCTCCAAAAGTGACTTTACCTTTATCCTTCTTTGTCATAGTGAGAATTTTTTCTTTATCTCCTGTCATATGTTTTGAGCATCCACTATCAATATACCACTGACACTTTTTGTTCTTTGCTTACAGGGCCACTTTACATTCTGCTACTTTTTCTTCTATATGCTTTTCTTTCCATATATTCTTATCTTGTTTGTTAGGGTTTCTTATCTTCAAAGATTTCATTGGTAATATACATTCACTAGTTTTATGGCCATAGTTGTTGCACTTGTGAGATTCAACATTGTACTTTTGTAAAGGAGAGAATGAATTATAATTTATTTTTTCTATATCATTCTTATATCTTTGGACATTTCTTAGTTTGTATTTTATATATGATTTATAATGTACTACTTTGTGTCCAAAGTTGTTGCACAAATAGCAATATCCAAGAAAGATATGTTGATATCTATTACGAGGATTCCTTCAGATGGCTATATTTATTTTTTCTTCTGATGCCATTCTTTTGATCATTATATTTCTTTTTCCTTCTGGAGGAGGTGTTCTTTTATTAAAAACAATCTTTAATGATGCTATATTCATCTTGTTATCTTCTCTTTTTGAGGGATTTCTAAGAGCATTTGCATAATTGATTGACTTTTTATCCATTTTGTATGCAGTAGAGGTTGAATTTTGATCATATCTTGATCATGTTTTATCATTTGGTGATATTTGGATATTAAGAATATAATTAAAAATATTTGAAATGTTCTCAAACTTTGACCGGTGATTTCCTCTTTCTACTTCTCCTTTCAGTTGACTAATTTCATCCTCTATATTTTACAAACTTGGTGTTTTCCCTTGAATTGTTCATTCAAGATTTCTTTATTTCTTTTGACTTATTTGATTATTTTATGATTTTTGAAATTTCCTTTTCTCTTGTATGTTGTGCTTGTTCAAATTCCAATAGTTGTCCTCTTAAAAACTTTTTCTTCTTTTTATACTTTCTGAGTTCATCTAGGGCACTTATCAACTCTTCTTCAAGGTCTACTTATCCTTCAACCTCAGATTTTTCTTCTTCAATATCAAAAGTATTTTTAATGTGATTACCTTAGGTTTATGTGCCCATAAATAGATGCCCATATTCTTTTTCCTGTTCACATCCTTTATATGAGATGTTTCGCTCTTCATTTTGAAAGGTCTTCTTCTTTTTGTAGACCTTCCTTTTGTCTTTGTTTTGTATTTTCTTTTATTCTTTGAATGTTTTTTCCTCATCACTTTCTTCTTGTTTTGGATAGGTACATTTGGAAGCAAAATGTCTAATATTTCCATAATTAAAGCATATTAAAGGAAAATTTCCTTTGTATCTACCTGTTCCTTTCTTGATTTTCTTCATGAAGTTAGTTATTTCTTCATCATATATATTTAACTGATCTTCATTTGACACCTCATGTTTCTTATTTGATTTTTATTATTTGAAGGTTGTTTCTCCTTTTGCTGGTCTTTCTTGCTCTATTCTCATCTCATACGGTGTGAGGATCTCATGTAGTTCATCCATTGTTAGATTATCAAGATATGGTTTGTCTTCAAGATTAGAAATCTTGGCATCATATCCCATGGGTAATGATCTCAAGATATTTTGTACAATGGGTTGATCTTTGAGGTCTTTTCCTAATGCTCTAATTGAGCTGACCACTTCATCTACTCTCTCAAGATATTCTTCTATGTTCTCTTCTTCTTTCATTTTAAGGTTTTAAAATTGTGTTATGTAGGTTTGTAGTCTGGCCTTTTTGACCTTGTTGTCTCCTTCATATATGAATTTTATTTTGTCCCAGATTTCTTTTGCTGAATTACAATGCATTACTTTCACAAATATAGGATTGACTAATCCTCCAAGGATGTCATTGGATTCTCTTGAATTCTCATTGCAAAGCTTCTCTCGATTTGTTTCTGTGGGAGGAGTAGGAGGTGCAGTGTACCCATATTATAAATATTTCCAGGTATCATAACCCGGGGACATTATATATCCTTTCATCCTCACACTCCAAAGTGCATAATCATTTTGTTTGAATAAAGGTGCTATGGTGGAAGACATCCCCTCTTGTTGATCCATTGGATTATGTAGAATCTACCTTACAGTTAATAGACTATTTTAAAGGCACTTGCTCTGATACCAATTATTGAAATGTAGTTTAATGCTGAGAGGGGGGTTGAATCAATATTAATAACTTTTATGAATTTTTAAATAACTATTTATTAACTTTATTGATCAAAAATAAACTTTAGTAAATAACCTCAATAAGTATAAACTTAAATGACATATTGCAGGCTTTATCTACATATTGATTTAGAGCACCAACTCTATGGGAAACAATCCCCTTTTTTTAGGACACCAACCCTAGGAAGCTCCAAATCCCTTTCTTTAGGGAACCAACCCTAGGAAGCACCAACTCCCTTGTTTTAGGGATACAACCCTAGGAAGCACCAACTCCCTTGTTTTAGGGAAAAAAGCTTAGGAAGCACCAACTCCATGTTTTAAACTTTAATTAGCAAAGGATATCAATCATTCCTTGCTCCTCCCTTCCACCCTTACTTCATAAGTATCTTTGTCTTTCTTCCTTGGACTTTGCACATGCTTTTGATCTTCATATGTAGACTTGAGAGACACTTTTCATTCACCATACCTTTCTGTTTATGTAGTATTCCAATAAATATGAAATTAAACCATTGTGTCATTTTAATAATGAACCATTGTACCTCTTCATTTAATTAACACAAATGGTAAATTTTTCTTTATTAATTGATTTTAGAACACAAAATTAGACAATGATTTTCATACGAAGATTCTTGAGCGATGGAAATGAATTTTAAAATTCTACGACATGGGTTTTGGGTAGAACATGCCCAATCATCTAAAAATAGGGATGATTCCCCAGAAAATGTGTGACATGGACGGTACAAGTGATTATTTGAAGGAAACTTGCATAAATTTATTGTTTCGACCGCCTTCTAAAATTGCCAAATGAAGCATCCACTTTAGCACCAGATATTTGGTCTCATATCCACATAATCAATAGATATGAACGAGAACTATGTCCTTGGTGCTTCTCCTCTTAAGAACCTATTCATCATGTGCTTACTCAATGTAACCCAATGATGTGACCATAGGATAAAAATGATGCTTAAACTCCAATTCTCCTGATGTTTGACCTATCGAAGTGGTCATAAAGTAATGTTGAATTCTTATTGTCAATTGACAACTCCCCCTTATGTTATCCTTCCACTGGCTTAATCCAATGACTATGACTTATTCAAGTGTTGAGATGGACGTTCCTTATTTGTTTTGATACTTTGGTACTCTAGGACTTTGGGATATTACAACTCTAAAGTCGTTCAACTACCCCGGAGTTACACCTTTGAAGTGCTTATGCCATCCTTCCACTGCTTGATCTAACGACTCACATTACTCCCTAATTCTTCCATAGATCTAATGGTTGGTGGTCTTTTAAGGCTTCAATACTCCAAGAATTCAAGATTTTATTGCTTACAATGTCCTTACACTATACTCGATCAGATGGTCAAGAATTCACTCGAAGTTCCTCCTTGATCCGACGGTTGGCGCGATTTTGGGGCTTAGACACTCCAGGACTCTAGGAATTTGTGGCTTATCTTGGCCTTCCATTATACTTGTTTGGATGATGGTGAATTCACCCAAACTTCCTCTTTGATCCGACAGTTGGTAGGATTTCATGACTTCGTGATTTCATGCCTCTACCTTGTCTCCAATAATCACCGAAGTAGAAAAGTTTCGTAGTCTTACAACTTTCTATCTCCTACATGGATTTGATCAATGATTGATGATTGATCAGTTCAATCTGAAGGATCTGGTTATACTTGAAATCTTGATCTGATAGTTTTGATCTCTTCTGATATAATGGTTGGGACTTATATCTCTCAAATTATAGCTCTACCTCAATCTAATGGTTGAGATTTATCCTGATATGGATCTAACGACTGTAATAATCCCGACTATAATGAGTATATATTCACTATTTATAAAATAAAACTTTCATTAGTTCTGTGGGAATTTCGATCTCGATAGATCTTTCTTTGTAGTTCTCCACCCTTCTGATATTTTTTACTTGTGCTATATTTGTTGTAGTTGACATCAATGACAACCAATATTCCAACAAAACTAACTGAGTTTTGGGAAATACATGGCTTAGTTCATATTGTTGACTACTGGCTTTGAATGACAGAAAATATTCACAATAGAGAGAGGTTGAGGCAAGAGGAAGAAGATAAAGGGATTCCCCACATACATTTCAAGGTTGGAGTAGTCATGTAAATGAAGTGACCATGTGAACCTGATCCTTCAACCACAAAAAATATGACATCAGTTATGCAATTAATAAGGAACTTGCCATTATGACATAAACATTACATATCCTGCCTTCATCCAAACTTATGAATGAGTATTGGGCTTGTTCAAGGATAATCACAGGTGACTGTAGATAAGTTTCCTAAAAGATATATGTGCCAAGTATCAAACTGAAAAGAAGGATTAGTGATTCTTCAATTCAAACTTAGAGTTTGAAACACAAGAGTAGGATGAACTTGCAAAATAGTAAATATGAAGAAATTAAGAACAACATGTAAGTAAGAGGATGAAGAATTTAAGTTATCCATTAAGAAAATATTAAGCATCAAACGTATTCAAGACATACAATAGAACATCAAAACATGCAACCACATAAGATTATCAAGCACTTTAGAGTGTCCAAAAGGTATAAAGATAGCATGTCAATTCCATCATACAAATGTCAATAAAACATCATAGATAAAGAAGCATCATGAAGACATTTTAAATTATAAAATCAAAAGGGATAATCAACCTCCATCAAAGACAATTATCAATCAAGATCAAACCCCCAACTCTCTCAAGGTAGGTAAAGAATTGACATTAGGCTCAAGTAGTAGAGGATTAGGCGTTAGAGTTAAAATTTTAGTAGGGGGGGATTTCCTTTGCTTGTAAAATAAAAATTAAAGGGGGGTTGTTGTGGCCTCAACATGGAGCTACAAGGAGTCCTCCTAGTGTTCATTGGAGTTACAATGATGGAATTTTGTACCTCACTAGTTTACTGTTGATGGATCATGGTTATTGGTTTCATAATGCTATACTTCATTACTATTTCATGTTTATGTATCATGTTTTGAGTGATTTAATTATCTAGAACAACATGTTGGATGATTGGTCAAATGTATTTAGTAGTTTCATTCCTTGTCATTTCTTCTATGATGATGATTTGGTTTAGCTATGATTGTATAGGGTTATACGATTTTTGAGCTTATTTCAATTTCCTACACATAAGTCATGAATGTTTTTGAATGATATATTATTGTGGAAAATATAGTGGTTTTATGCATGATCCAATCCTAACCAAAGTTGGAAGGTCACACCTACAAAATATGAAAAACAATTAGCTAACTAGAAAATTCAAGTTTAACCAAATTAAAATAGATGGTGTGATGCATAGAGATTGTTCTTACATTAATAGTTGGCATGACAAATAACAATAAATGGTGATAATTGGAATGTAAACAAAGGACATGTTTTATTTAAGTTCCCACACTAAATGATTCCAAAGGAAAGGGGCACAAGTCTTGGAAACAATAAATAGTAATACATTAGTTAGCAATGATTTGAATATTTGTATGCCAACATTCTACAGTGCATACACACATTTGTATGTAGGAAAGCATATAATTAAGTTTTACAAACAAAAATCATTATGCTTAATGTGCTCCACGACTATCAACTAATATAGATTTTGTTTGTCAAATCATGTCCCTTAACTACAAATAAATTATCAAAAGTAGGAATAGAGTTAAAACTACATATTTTACCCTATTCTCCAAGTTCATTCCTCCAATGATATTTGGTTTCACTTCTTAAGGAAGGGAATACTATGCCTAAGCCTCCATTGATTCATGTGTTTCCATACCCATCAATCTATTGGTGTTGAAGTTGGTGTTCCTTGTGGATACCTTTGAGAGAGGAGGACTCACCCATATCTTGTTGTGGTTTCTTGGAAATAAGAATATTTTTTTATTTGAATCTAGTTCTCCTCCATTCCATTCACAAGTTGATTGTTGAGTAAGAGGGTTGAAATGTGAAAGATAAATACTTCCTTATAGATGGTAAAAATTCATTGTTGAAAGAATGGATTTGGAGCAAGGAAATGGAAAATACAGTAGGCTCAAAAATTGAATCAATAAAGGAAAAGGAGGTAGGTTCTCTATACTTTGAATAAAAATACCCTTTGCTTTCACTTGTTTGTAATGACTACATGTGTGCTATAGTGGGAAAAACCCCTATGGACTACACTAGGGTTCAACATGTAGGCAGATCTAACATGTAGGGATCACTTGTTTCCATTTGCTGAGTTGTCCACGTTTCATCTTCCTTGCTTATATGTCATCCTCGATCTCCTCATCAAACTACTTGCTTTCTCTTACTTCGCTCCATCTCTTCTGCTCTTTTGCTAACTTCGACCCAGTAACAATCACTGTGTCTTCTGTGCTGTTCACATTTTGCCTTTTTTGCCTTGATCTTCGCTTTCTTCCACAACCAAGGGCCAATAGGCCCCCAACACTCACCTATGAATTGTCCCAAGGCACTTCAGATTTGATCCTTATGATTTTACTGAGAGTTGCGAGGTAGCTGGTTGTCATAGTACAACTTTAGTTGTCTCCCATTTACCAAACCTTCCTTCCATTCTCCATTCAAAGTCTTCAACTGCACAACTCGTCCTTCTGTAATATAGGCAACCTCGTATGGCCCAAGCCAATGCATTCTGAACTTTCTCGGATGCTTCATGAACTTACTGTCATACACCAGTACTAGATAACCATGATTAAATGACTTATTCTTGATGTGTCTATCATGGTAAGCCTTCTCTCTTTCGTTCTAAACTTGTTGATGAAATCCTGCAATGAATATTTCTTCTTCTAGTTCAACCAACTGTGCAAGCCTCTCTTGAACAACGCTAGTATCATCCATATCTGTAAAGGCTGCAATTCTCAGGCTTGGTACCAAATATTCCATGGGTACAACTACTTCTAGACCATAAACCAACTTAAAGGAGGTCTGCATGGTTAGTTTCTTGCAAGTGGTTCTATAGGCCCATAGGACTGTTGGTACTCTTAAATCCCAATCATCCCTGTTCACACTGCAAATATTCGTTAGCGTTGTCTCCAAGATCTTGTTGAATTCTTAAACTGTCCCATTCACTTGTGGATTGTAAGGTGTGTTTTTTTGATGATGGAATGCAAATTTCTCAGTCAAGGCTTCAACCATCTTATTGATGAAATGTGTGCCTTGATCTTTCATAATGATCTTTGAGCATCCAAACCTAGTTATGATGTCATCAAATATGAAGCACACAACTGTAGTGGCACTAAAATCCTTAGCTTCTCTTGCTTTGGCCCATCTGGTCAAGTACTATGTCACAGTAATTATGTACCTTGCTCCTGTGCGCTTTCCTGGTGGGTTAATAGGTCCCACGAAGTCAATGGCCCATTTCTCAAATGCTTGTAGGGTCAGCTATGGTGCTAATGACATATCATCTCTTCTAGATGGTTTCCAAACTCTTTGGCATACATCACAGGCTCTATAGTAGTCCTTAGCATCTCTGTGTAAGGTAGGCCACCAAAGACTAGCTCTAAGAACCTATTGTGTTGTTGCTTTCCCTGCGTAGTGTCCTCCTGCGAGGCCTTCATGAGCTTCAGCGATGATCAATGACCACTCTGATTCCATAACGCATCACCTTAGTATCTCATCAGGTCCCATCTTGTATAGTTGTCCAATTATAAGTGAATAGTTTGTAGCACGCACTACTAGTTGTTTATTCTGGGTGATTGTATACTCACTAGGTGCCATTCCTGTTGACAGGAACTGGACTATTTCTGTGAAGTGATCATCGATCTTTTCTAATGGGTAGAAACTGTGCATCTGTTAGTGTATCCTCCAAAATAGTAGGCTCTTCTCCATGTTCCAACCTCAACAAATGGTCATGGCCTTTGTTCATTCTCCCTGGCTTAAATACGATCTCAAAATCATATTCTTGAAATAACAAAAGCCATCTTCATATTATCCCCCCCAACACTGGCTTGTTGACTAGGTAGTTCAATGCAGAGTGATTGGTAAACATTTTAAAATGTCCTCCCAACAAGTAGTGGTGGAAATTCTGTAGCACATACACCATGGCTAACCCTTCTCTCTCAGTAGTGGTGTAATTAATCTTAGTTGTTGATAGTTTCCTTATAGAAAAGGCTAACGGGTGGTCAAAGTCTCTTGTTCCTGGTTGTGCTAACACAACTCCTAATGCAATAGAATATGCATCAACATTCATGTGAAACTCCTTACTCCAATCTAGGAAAACTAGAATAGGCACAGTAACCATTTTCTATTTCAATGTGTCGAAGCTCTGTTGGCTTTCTTCTGTCCAGTGAAATTGACAGTATTTATTCAAAAGATTCTCCATGGGTGTTGTAATTTGGGCACAACCTTTAATGAACTTCCTATAATATCCTATGTGTCCCAGTGCAGTGTGCAACTGTTTGATTGAAGTAGGAGGGGGTAGATCAAATATGATGGAAATTTTAGATGGATCTACCAACAATCCCTGCTTGCATACAATATGACCTAAAAACACTACAAATGTTGAAAAGAAAATGCGCTTCTTCAGGTTTAAGGAAATATGAAATTGTCTGCACTTGTCCAACATTAGCCTTAAACATTCAATATGATTTTTCAATAAACTAAAAATAGTCCAATCATTAAAGTATGCTTCTAGAAACTTATGTAGGAACTCCTTGAATGCTTCGACTACCACCCTGGAAAAGATGGCTGGGGCATTCTTCAATCCAAATAACACCACTGTATACTGGTAGGATCTCCATTCTATGGTGAAGGTGGTATTATGGAGATCTTCCTTAGCAATCCGGATCTGATGGTATCCTGAAAATCCATCTGTAAAAGAATATACTTCCTGACCTCCTACATTATCTAACACTTCGTCAGTGAATGGCGTAGGGAAGGGGTTATGCAAACAGGCATCATTCAACTTCCTAAGATCTACGCAGATACTGATCTCTCCTATCTTCTTTTCTTGTACCACCATAGGGATTATCCATTTTGATTCTTCCACAAGTTCTATGATCCCTTCTTCCAACATTCTGTCGAGCTCAATCTTCACTTTCTCCTTATATTTAGGGTTCAAACTGTAGGTCTCTGTTTGACTGGTCTTGCATCTGGATTCAAAGAGATCCTCATCTTTCCCATAGTCCCTTTAATTCACTTCATATCGGTGAACATGGTTGGAAACAAATCCTGATATTCATGCAGTAATTCTGTAATCTTTTCAATAGTGGCGGCATCCCAATAATCTCCAACATTTGCAAGCTTCAGCATTTGCTCTGTCCCAATATTGACTTTCTTGATCTTGATCAGTTGTCCAATGAATGGTATCTAAACTCTTGGTCCTTCTATGTCTCTTTGTCCTTCTATTTCGGTGATTCTCACCTTCCTAGGATCACCGTCTCCATCAACATTGATGTTGTAACAGCCTTGCAGTTTCTGGAGAGGCGTAGTCCATTCGCCCTCTCCTTGTTCTAAAGGGAGGCTAGATGCCTCCTATAATGTTTTTTGTCTTACAAGCCATAATGCTTGATCTACTAAAGGATATTGAATTTCAAATAATAAGTTAGTTACAAAATTCTGAGTCATACTTTCCCAATATACAGTTATGAGGCACAGTTCTGCTTGTAGGTACCAGTTGATAGGTGTGGTGACCAGTGTGTTAATGAATTTTTGCACCCATTGTTCTTGAGGAATGTTGCTCCAATATTCCTCGCAACTTCTCACATGGTCCTTCAGACAACTTCGACTTGTGTACCTCACTTCGTAGCCTTCTACTTGTGTTGAGAATCGCATTGTCATCAAAGTATGACATTGTACCCAGTCTATAATGTTGTTTTTCTGTGTCCCCCACCATCTTGCTGGTGTGGCTTTCAGGGCCTCATCCATTGCCAACAATATTTGTTGCATTGGTACACTTTCTTCAAAGTCCGAAAAGAAAGTTTTTAAAGGGTTCAGACATCAAAGGTGGGTAAGTTAGTTACTGTTGTGCCGATCCAGTGAACTTCTCTGGTTAATATAGCACATCGCCCTGTAGATACTTCATACATTTTATTCTTTCGGTTCTCCAATGCTTCCTCTGATTCTGATGAACATGCGTTGTCTCTTCATCAGTTTAAGTTTCCATCTGTTGTAGGATTAATGCAATCATGTTGTCTCGCTATTAATTTGTATATGTTTTCTAGTTCATATGCGTGGTCTTCTTCTCTAATGGGCTCAGTGTATCACTGACCTTCATCAGGATCTAATGGTGCGATGAACCTAAGGCCATCCCCTTCAAACATCATTCATCTTTTCTTTAAATCAACCATAGTGGAGTTATTGAAATCCCAATCAAATTCCTAAAAACACAGGGTAAGGCCAGCTATCATCAACTATCTCATTCACCTTGATGTCTGCAAATGTCCTTACTCTGTCGATGTCCATAGGGACATGTTCCAATATTCCGAAGGGGATTATTGCCTACTGATTAGCCATCCTAAGTCTGATAGGGGAATAGATTAGCTTAGGTTTTCCCATCAGTGCCCAGGTTTGCTTTGTCATGACATTTATCTCCGACCCCAAGTTGAGGACCACATAGTCTATATCATACTCTCCAATATGAGCATTCAAGTGTAGTTCCTTATTTTTCCTTCATTTCTTGGATAGTTGATGTACTTATTTATTCAATAAAGGATATACCCTTCCTATCTCATATTGTCTGACCAAGTTTTGTAGTTCTTGTATAGCTTTCTCATCTTTAATCATCTCTATAAACGTATACAAGAAACTGACAAGTTTACTTTCTTCTTTTCCATCTCCAGGCGAAGAAGACTGATTGAATGCTAGAGGCATCCTAGATTCTCTTACTTTTGTCTGTGTCTTCGATGAAGAGCCTTGGTCTCCCCTAAATTCTCTTCTTACCTCCTCAATTTTTTTTTTTCTTTCTTTGGATCAAAAGTTTGTGTCTTCTCTGGAACTTTCCTGACTCCTGATTCTTCTGTAGTCTTTCCTTGGATCATCCTGTCTTCTCCTATAACAGTGCTTCCTCTAGTGATAACAATGACTCTTGAGTCTGCTCCATGAGGTTCTTCTTTGATCAATTGTATCTGCAAGTTTTGATAGATTATTTGTCCTCGACCTCGACCCATACCTCCTCCTCTTCCTCTTCCTCTGAATCCACCACAAGGGTTGAAGTTTCTCTCCCAGAGGAGTTATACTACGTAGTGTTTCCTTCTTGTTGTACTTTGCATTGAAAATTGTATATATCCCTTGACCTTTCATGCATGATATTGTAAGCCCTACAATCCCTATCATCATGTCCCACAGACTTACAGAATGTGCAATACAAATTTGTGGGTTTCTGAACGTATTTTTTCATGTAGTAGCACTCACCAGGGCTATGTCTATTTCTGCATACCTCGCACCAGGGTAGGGTAACTTGTTTCAAGGGGCTCGAAGCTCCAGAGGCCAAGTATTCATGGAATAGGGGACATTGTTCCTTGTCATGGATTTTTGATCTTCATCTAACACACCATATGTCTTCTCTTTTATCTTTTCCCTTGTCTTTCTTCATATCTTCGACCTACAGAGACAAACTAGTTAGCTGACTCAAGATTTGACTCATACCTAAACTGGATTCTCCCATAGGGGCTGATTCTAGCTTCATGTTGATCTCCAGCACCTCAGCCTGTGAAGAAATCTTCTGTTGCATCCGAGGAACTCTGATGTGTGGTAAGAGGGCAACAATGAACCATTCTTTTTTCTGTTCATTTGGAATCTGAAAACTCAACCAACATGTTAGGCTTTTGAACCTCTAATCGAATTCCCAAATAGGTTCAGCTACTTTCTGTTTGATCTCTTTCAGCTCCATAATACATTGTGACTCCGAATTGGGTTTCTTGAACTCTGCAATTAATGCATTATTAATCCCATTTAGTGGCTTAGGCTGTGCAAGTCCTTGGCCAAGATTCATGTACCAGCTTAGTGCTCAATCTCTTAGGGTAGTATTGAACTGAGCTCTTTTAACAGCTTTGTCACTGACATTCTTAATATTCCATATGGCTTCTCATAGGAACTCGTGTTGATCAGGATCTTCAGATCCATCTCCCCTAAATATAGGGAGCCTCATCTCATTTTCCATACAACTTCGTAGTTTTCCTTTATGAGTATATGCTGAACTGCTAGTAATAGTACTCTGAGGGCTCTAGGGAGTCTGACTATTCTGATTGCTTAGTGTTGCTGAAACAATAGGGGAAGTGATAGTACTTACTTCAATGGTCTGCGCAGTTCCTGAAGTTTCTGGCTCTTCCCAGTGAGGTTCTTCAGCTTCCTCTTCCTCTTCCCAATGGGTTCTGAATGCTCTTCATTCGTCAAATCTTCCTCTTCTCCATTGTAGAAACACTCGTCCCCATAATTATGCTTAAATAGGTTCGCAAGATGAACTTTGCTGAATGCTTTCCCATTGTGTGTATGTCTATCCTTTGTGTCGATGTTGCTTTCACTATTTGAATTATTGAACATTATCTTTTTCCAATTTGACCAACTACTATATCTTCAAGATTCTCTTCTCATGCAATAACATCTTGATCCTCAACTTCAGAAAATGTAAAAATTTTCCTCTAGGTCCCTTAAATTAATATATCTCGGCTTGGCTATATGACTCTACTCTATCAACAACAAACTTCGTGATATATCCTGTAATGGTTCTATCAAACCAATGATCTACTTCTCTTGACACGAAGTTATCAACTCTCTTGACCTTCTTGATCAACGATGATGTCCAAACCATAGGTGGCCTAGATCGGATCTCAAATTGGGTATCTGCTAACCTAGCTAACCACTCATATATCTCCTGATGGATTCCTCCAAAGAAAATTCTGTGTATATCAGTATATATATATATATATATATATATATATCCAACCAATCCTCTATACTAAGATTAGGGTTCTTGTTTAAGGCTTCAGCGAAGTCCTTTTATTTATATTCTATCCATTTCTGAATCTCTGTCTTCGATGGAAACCACCTTGACATTCCCTCAAGAATATTCTAGTCCTGGCAACAAAACCATTTGTTGGCACAAGGGAGACCCAGGGTTCAGCTGCAAGAGTGCACCAACAAGACCTAACTACTGGCCCTTTCAACAAAAACTGCGAGGCAAATGAAGTCTCACCCGAATAAGTTATGAGGGGTTTGCAGGACATAGATGTCTGCAACCAAAGGGGATATCAAGTAGATCCAATACAAGAACAATACAACATTTATATACCACTTATCAATTCAAATCTACTCTGCACTACTATCTATCAAATCTAACACAGTAATGAAAATAGTAGTATATCAAATGAAAAAGAATAAAGCATCAATCACACATGACACAAGATCTGCGTGGTTCACCATCTCTCTAGGGCTACATCCACATAAATGTTCTTTATAATATATTAAGATGAAGCATACATTTCTTGTCTGCACTCTTAGCTAGTAGATCTTCTTTCTTCTCCTGTCTGTCTCTCTTTATCCATTTCCCTACACACCCAGTTGCAGGGTTGATCTTCACACCCAACTCAAGATCTTACAATACATACTTCTCTCACAATATAATACTTCTCTCCCTATAGAAATCTCTCCTCAACACCTAATCTTCTCTCTTAACAAAATCGAACAACAAACTCAGAACAAACCCTCTTCCTTCATCTAGGTTATTATTTATACATTTCAATAGTTCATCGAAAACCTTAGGCTGAGACATAAGTGTCAAAACCATAGCTACCAAAACCCTAGGTCAACTTGACCCACGTTTTCAGGGCTTTGCTAACCTATGTTTCCTTCCTTCTCGCGCGGTGCTCCAAATAATCCAATGGTAGCTTTTTCCGCTTGATGAGTTGTCCACATTTCATCTTCCTTGTTGATATGTCATCCTTGATCTCCTCATCCAACTACTTTATTTCTCTTACTCTGTTCCATATCGTCTTCTCTTTTGCTCACTTCGACCGAGTAACAACCACTGTGTCTTCTGCACTGTTCGCATTTTTCCTTTTCTGGATTGATCTTCGTTTGCTTCCAAAACCAAGGGCCAACACTGATCTCCAAGTGCACCTCCATGTATATTTATCCTCTCAAAATTATTCTAAGGAATGGAATGGTCTTATGATGGAGGAAAAAGGGAAAAATGGGAAATTCTGAGGAAAATCTCACAAGGTGGCTGCAATTTCTTGGGGGCAAGGAGGGGATGTGAAATGGAAAGAGTTTCACTGTTCTTATGCTTTTATTTGGAATGAAACCCCAACACCTCCTTTTATATGACAAAAGGATGGTTATTCAGTTGGGTGATGGGCTATAGGCAGTGGATTAGTTGGGAAACTACCCAATAGCCTGTAATATAAACGAATTCCTTGGAACTTTTGCAAGTATATGCGGGCTGTAATGGTGTAGCTAGAGTATGTATGCAGGATGTAGTGGTGAAACGAGCGTGTGTACATGGGAAGTAGTGGTGCAGAGCGTGTACATCTTAAAAAATAATGTTTTTAAGAACATCAACTCAATGATGGCTTGGCAAAAATAACAAATAAGAGGGGAAAATGCCAGGTATGCATGTATGGAGCAATTTAGGGTTATAGAAGATGCCCCCTAATGTGTGAAGTCAGAAGAGCATCTGATGGCCAAAATACAATGCAAAATATTCGCCGATGTATGAAGCGAGTCAACCTGGGACCAAAGTTTGAGAGGTGCCATATGGAAAAATAACAATTGTCTCTTTGAGGTGGGCATACCCATGCTCAGGATGAAATAAATCATGGTTTCCAATCAAATACACTGCATATCCATGTGATATAACTATATAAAGTGTAGACGCGAGAAATACACAGCGGATCTACATCTCAAAATCAAAGATATACATGTACAGTATCCATCTTCAAGAAGAAAATGACGCATGATGGTTGGATATGAGGCCTTCAGAGATCTAGAAACAACTTCAAGATCTTCAAAACTTGGGTAGGATTGTAATGTGAGTGTATGACTTCACTACCCAGAGGTCTTCGATGGCCCATCAGGAACAAACAAGAGGATCTCAATGACCAGGCAAAGAACTTCATTGATTTCGAACAAGGACTTGATTGTTGGGATGGTCGAGCATGAGGTCAAGAGGAAAAATACAGAAAGGTTGAATCAGGTTGGGTAAAACTTCCCTTGGAAAAGATCATGACAGATGATCAAACTTAGGCAACATGGCATTGACATAAGTTCATGATGCAGGAGGCAACACAAACTCTCCATCTGTTGGAAGGATAACCAAACAGAGGAGGACACAACTCTATGTAACGAGAACAACTTCCTAAGGTCATATTAAATCCCAAATCTTGACAAAAAAACGTAAAGATGTGCTTTGTCCAAGGGTGACTCATTGTGCTGCCATCAAAAGAAAATATATTTCTTGTCCTCTTTTTGGGGTATTTTGTTTTTTTGTCTTTTTCAATATTTTTAAAGAGTTTGAAAAAGAATAAAATAATGTTACGTTACAAAAGAGAAATGAGTGTCACAAGCATACTATTTCCAAGTGCAAGGAACACACTAATGCTCAGATCAAGGAGACATGTGCAGGAAAAGGACACTCAGGGAAAATTCCTCCATGGTTCAAGGTGTCAGGTCATAGAGGGAAAGTGTTGCAAGGATTGCGTGTAAGGCACTCTTCAAAGGTTCAGTTTAGAGAAACATGGAGTCGATATTAGGCCAAAGACACAAAGATGCAAATGTCATTAGCAGGACACAATGAAACCCCCTTTAATGTATTTTTTCACGAGCCCAGAGAAGGTAATCACGGTGGTTTTTTCACATTTAGAGAGTCTGAAAAAACGTAAAATAAGATTCCATTGAGGTACCTCTTTCGAAAATAGTCTAGTCGGTTCGAGAAAGGGATAAACTAGCACTGAAAAAGACGTCTATTCAGAACCATTTTAACGAGTTTGACACAGACAAGATCACTCGAAAATCTTTTCAATTTTAAGGAGTTTGAAAAGAGATTAACTATGGAATCTATATAGTGTGTTCTTCTGGACCAATTTAACGAGTGTGAAGGAACAAGGTCACTCTGCAATATTTTCAATTTTAAGGAGTATGAAAAGAGCTTAACTATAGACTCTGTATAGTATGTTCTTCTAGACCAATTAACGAGTGTGAAGGAACCAGGTCACTCGACAATCTTTTCAATTTTAGGGAGTCTAGAAAGAGCTTAACTATGGACTCTGTGGGTGCTCCATTTTTGTAAATTTAGTCCCTTAGGCCCGAAAAAGGGTTAAACTGGTAAGTACCTAAATATATATGAAGATAAATCCCAAAATAAACCCACAATATCAGCAAGAATAATCCAAACCATTCACCAAATACTAAACACAATAAATAGAGAAAACCCTTGAGGTAGGGTAACACCATATATTAATCCTTAAGGAAGGATAGCACTCCTCAAACAATGCTTGATACATTTACCATATTCTTCACTATGTTTCATTAGATTGCTTACTCTTCTTTATATAGCTCTCTCTATCCCCTAGGAACCTTCTAGAGAAATTTCTCACATTTATTACATCCAACTATCATAGTGGGCCTTTATTAATATAGTGGATCTAGTCCACCTTACATTGAAAGAACACATTCTCATATATTAAATGACTTCCACTAATAATACATAACCATATTCCCATTGGGTACCTCACTAGGTACCCCATATTACCTCCCTAGGTATACTACATTCCATACCCCTTCACATGTTTCATCCTCGAAACATGATAAGAAACCATACAATATGACCAGCTAAGCAATGTAGCCAACTGGTACCAAGTATGACCATCCATCCATACCAATGGAAGCCGAACATGATGTCCATTTGTTGCCTTTCCACCATGATCTTTCTCTACATCATGTTGGGGTTTCCATGGGATTGTTTATGTAGCCCGAGCTCTTTCTGTAGTGTTGGTAGTCCTCCATGCACCTCTTGATCGGTTTCCTTTATGGTTCCCTGCTCGTGCATAAATTTTTTGATGCACATTCCCTTGCCTTGATGATTGTTGTGTCTCTATATGATGTGGATGGCGATATACAACAATTGTAGGAATCTGTTGTTTTTTCTTCAAATCTACAACACTTTGTGTCTTTTATTCAACGACCTCCTTATCTTTTGGATTATGTCCTTCCTGTAGTTTTGCTTCATCCCCTTCTATATACTCTGCCTCCGATTCAACTTCAGACGAGACAATAACTACTTCGTTGGCCTCTATGGTACCATATTTCTTATTAAGAGACACATCTTGCAATGTAATTTTCTTTTTCTTATACCAAAGCTTTAGAAACTTCTTTTGCACATTAATATTAATGGTACCCACTGATTCTATCCAAGGATATCCCAAAACAATGTCTTCATCGCCCATATCTAGAGCCTCAAAATATGAATGCAACACATATTTATCCATATTGAGCTTTAAATCTTTAAAAAGTTTAACATTTTCACCTGCAACCTGTGTGTTTTGAATATTCTTTTCCAGAACTTGCAATTTATTAACCAACCAAATATTGATAAAATTTTGTTTGCAACTAGGGTTAATAGAAACAATGACATTTTATTTATGAATACAACCATGAACTTGTAATATAGATTTTCCACATGAAAATAAACTTTTCGTGATGTCTTTATCCTTACACTTTGTATGAGACCACTTGTCTAAAAGTAATTTTTCAAGTTCTTCCTTAAAAAGTGAAATGCACTCAGAATGTTGAAATGGTTTCCACCATATGAGAGCATCTCCTTTGAAACCCCGGTCTACAAAATCTTTTCACTTCTCTTTCCATAATGACTTGTGAGATTGTATAAATTCATCAATACTAGGGCCATCATCTCTTCGAGTAAAAAATATCATTCTTGGAATAAATATTCAACAAAACTAGGGAGGTAGTGGGGAGGCCCAGAGGGCCCATAATGATAATAGTGGAGGCCATTCAATGTAAGGTGGACTAGGTCCACTATATTATTAAATAAGGCCCACTATGGTAGTTAGATATAATAAATGGGTAGTTAGATATAATAAATGTAAGAGGACTTCTTAGAAGGTTCTACTTCTAGAAGATTCCTCTAGAATTTTCTTAGGTCATGGTATCACTATATAAAGGGGTTCAAGCAATGTAATAATAAATGAAGAGAAGTATTGTATTTGGATTTGAATCTCATTAGGAGGAAGCCCCCTCGAAGAGGCAAGTGAACAGGAGAGGATCCCTTCTATAATAGGATCCATTATATGGTGTTTCTTTACCCTAAGGGTTTGATATAATAAAGTGGTGGTTTTTTATATGGTTTCATATATCTTATGTGGTGATTGTATTCATATATCTTTTGATCTATTATGATATTTTGTATTCAGGTATTTGGTACATAACATAAACTTATACATGAGAATACTCTTATAGTGAACCGAGGTTCCTAGAGTATACCTTTGTTTGTAAAATTGACCATCCAGACCGAAAAAGGGGTAAACTACCGCTGGAAAGTCATTCCTTCAATTATTAGTTTGGCGAGAATGAAGGACAACAAGATCGCTCGAAAATATTTTCATGTTTAGAGAGTCTAGAAAGGGATTAAAGAAGACTCATTTTGGGGAGTCCTGAGAGTGAGACCAAGAGCGATGATACATCAGACGTATGAGGCTCAATATCATAATCATGATAGGACTAAAAGGACTCCTGAGCCTAAATTCATTAACGACGGCATGGACGCCAAAATGAAATCAAGATCTACCTAGGGCATCCATGTAAAGGTAGGCTCTACCACCAAATTACGACACTTATAAAGAAGAAATGAGGGTTTTGTGTCACAGTTCAGTGGGATCGATCCTATGGAAAAGCGGAAAAGACAGCGAGATACAAAAAGTGGAAGTGGAATCCTAACTTAAATGCAAAAAGTTTGAAAATGACTTTTATCAAAGGACCTTTAAAAGTGATCCATCTCCAAAAAAGTCACCAAACCTAAAATCAAAGTGCATCGTAACATCCAGTAAGAAACTCAAGAACCACACTAAATGATTTTCAAGCCAGAAAAAATGACAAACGGGTTCAAAAAAGTGGCAAAAAGGGCCAAAAAAGTCTATAAATAGAAGCTGACAACTCATTTTCACCATTGCAAATTGAGAATTAACCAAAAAGAGAAAAAGAACCCTTTGCTAAACGAGTTGATTCCGGGAGATTCAGAGGACAAAACTAACTTTCGCTCTGACTAAGTAAGTACAAATTCATCCCTCTTTCATTTCCATACCTGTTTTATGTATTTCTTTTAGTTTTTTGGGGGGTGCACCCTCCTAAAAAGGGTGGACCTACGTGTACGAAGGCTATCTAATGACAACCCACATATGCCTGCATGCAGAAAACAATCTTCCCACGTGCATACGCAACTGTGTCCAAGACAACCCGCATACACCCTCAATAACATAAAAAAAAAATGAAAAAGCAGGAGCTAACTCCCCCCATGAACTTGTCATGTAACAGGATGTATGTCCACTAGAGAGAGAGGGAGCACAAGGATATTGATATCTTTTTAATGAGCACCATGTTGCTATCACCGCATTGAAAAAATGTGGATTATGGAAGTTATTTTGGTGTCCATTCATGAGGGAACAACCGACGGTGTTGAATGGCTTGGTGGATTATTGACACCTTGATGCTGAGACGTTTATGCTTGAGGGGAAGTTGTTGACTCCAATGACTGAGGATATATACTTTCTGACTAGCCTCTCGAGGAGAGGGGAACCAATCAACTTGCATTCATTTCCCCCTTGGCCCCACAACATCGTTGAGCTAATTAGAATGCATTGCGAGGTCGACAATGAGAACGTAGGTTCTCAGGTGCCAATCCACAATATTACCAACCTATCACTGAAGGTGATAGTTTTTCTTATTAGGTAGATCACTGGATCTGTGGCCTTACATCATGCCTCCCAGGCGCACATGTATTGTGCAGTGCAGTGCCTAAATGCACAAGTAATTTACTGGAGCACGACCATGCTTGAATGCATGAAGAGACAGCTCAGAGAGTGTCAAGGGAAAAGTAACAAAAAATTTGTGTTTGGTACCATTTTATGCTCATTATTCTTCGAGAGGGTACCTAGCATGAGTCCACGAGAGACAATATGGGGGCTTGTGGCCTCCTTTCCAGTAGTGTGTAGGTGGGCAACATTGTTGCTGCGACAGGGGGGAGGAAGGACCATAGAGGCCTTCGATGATACATTTTTTGACTGGTGGGCATGGCAGGATCCGAAAATATAGGACTACCCCTATGTCGGGATCAACTTTTCTAGGGATCCAGACATGCCCGTACCTCCCGGAGAGGTGCGAGGAGAGATAGGTACGTTTGTTTTTAAAGTTATTTCATTTTTTTAGTTTCTTTTTTTATATATCAATTTTATGTGTACTAGAGTATTTGAAAACTATGTATTTGTTATGTATAGATGTGGGACTAGTGTGTTTGACATACTTCTTGAGGACCAAATGACATCCTCGACCAAAGGAAGTACCAGCAACACTAGCAGGGGGACCTCCAGCCGGAGAGGGTAAGAGAGTTTTGAGACGGGTGGAGCAGAACCTCACCATGCTCACTCGTGCAGTTCCCATGGCTGAGATCGAGGATCTCCCACCATCGATTCATCCTCACGTAGTTGGGGTGGCACAGACTTGGGTCTAACTCTTCCAACATTTTGAGAACGTCGTTGTTCACTATGGTAGGGCCATCAGGCCCCATGCTTTGCTAGGATGGACCACTTATGTGCCGAGGGAACTCTTTTGTATATTTTTTAGGGCATAAGCCCCATGATGTATACTAGACATGTATTGAGGCGTTTGCGCCCACCGATGTACTTTGAAAGTTATGGATATACATATATGTGTGTGTGTGTGTGTGTGTGTATTTACATATTTTATGTCTTACGAATCACCTTTTTACAAATGTATGTACATGTGTATGTGTGTGCTTCTTTTTATGTGTGTGCAATATGCCAATCTAATACCTGATTAGCTAGAGTATCTGTCATTTGATTTAATCTCCTAGGAACATGGATATATGACACAGTCACGCCACCCAGGCACGTCCGCTCATAGGACCTCCTCATTATCTTGGCCCGAAGAACTGAAAATCTCTTCTAATTCCTTATCGGGAATTTTCCACACCCACAATAGTTCTCCAAAAGATCTCCCTTAACGATCGGGAAATCAGACTTCGCGATTTCGCGAGTCCTGTGGTTGAGTGTTTTTGGATTCTTAAAACCCCAACCCCCGATGTAAATCAACACTGACCCTTTTTACCTTACTATTGGGGTTCCTCCTATCGGGATTTCGACGATTGCGATGTCCAAGACAACTCGCCTTATCGATCCCTGATCCCCGACATGCTACCTCGCTACGCTAGCCCTTTCCCCGATTAAGCCTTTAGTCCACACGACCGCTCCTTATATGACCGCAGTCATATTCCTCATTGGGGTTTCACGGTTTGCGATTCCAAAATGCATAAACACCTTGTCACCAGGATCCGCGATATCCCGATGACCCAAACGCCGATAGATGACTTCCTTGTTGGGACTTCGGACTTCGCGGGATCGTGAATCCTAATACCAATGTTTTCAGGACTTACCTTTTCCCGAACCTCGATATGGTATGCCACCTGTCCTCCACTAATTCCACTGTGGCCCCCACACTGTTAGCCTATCGGGAAATCGCATTTCAGATTTTTGCGATTTCTGCTGCTATGATTCCCAAGAATCACAAAATGTCGATTCCCGATGCACGTGAAGGTTGACTCTTCCACATCACTATCCCCTTGTTAGTTTTTTTGGACATCACAAGATTGCGATTCCTGATGCAACGTTTTCTTTGTACTCAAGATTCCCGATACGCCGAACCCCGACTCCTCTCGGATCTTCTGACACGTGTCCACCCTGAGATCCATGGCTAGGACTTCATAGGTGTTTCGAGACTTGAAAGGTCTCAGGTCTCTTGACTTCTAAAACCCCGATGCCTCAATATCCCGATGCCTCTCCGAAACTTTCCTCTACTCACTAGGACTTAACCCCAGTGCAACTTCTGCCTGATCGAATGGCTGATGGGCAACCCAACAACGATCCTATGGCTCACAATTGTCTCAAACTTAACCTCCTGATGTGGTCGTAACCTCCTCATTACTCTGGTGGATCTGACAGCTAGCGTATTTTCCATGAATCTCCTCCATGAGATCCTGACCATCTATCTTCCTCTTAGATGTCTTCTATAGGTGAACCCAGTATTTCTTTATGAAAACTATTCCTCCTGCGTGTAAATTTACAACGCATGTTCAAGCATTCCGCGACACAGACTCTCTGTTCTTCTTCTCGACAAACTTGAAAGCCTTATCCCTCCTGAGCTTTCTCACACTTTCAACCTTAAAGAGGGTCCTTGCATGCACTCCTTGTGGTAGTTCTCAAACACCTCCAAGTGTTGAGTTCTTTTGACTCTGCGCACACCTGCAGCAGCAGTCCTTTCACACTTCTGCTTAGATTCACAACTGAGACTTCCCTTGGCCTGCACCCTCCTGGCACGGCTCCAGTAACCCAATTTCACTTCTGGGTGAACGAGAACAAGAGTTAACTACCTGAGCCTTCTATCAACGCACTCCTTGCGGACGGCTTCAACTGCACTCCTTGCAGGAATCCTTGCTCAGATAGAGAAACAATTGAAACTCATTTCTTATTCCCCTCAGATTTCAAACTCAAACATGAAATCACATACACAGCAATAAAGCAAATGCATAACAGGAAAACAAAGACTCATGAGCACATCATTTAACATCAACACACAGAGAACAGACACAAAACCATGGATTTGAATTAACTTCTTCTATTAATTCAAGATCTATACATGGATGTTCTTCTATAGCTCTCTGCTATTCTCCTATGCTCTTCCTGCTTCAACTATGTTACAATGTACAATGAGGGTGTCTATATCCGTTTTCCCTCCTTCTTTCTAAAACTGTCTAATCTATGAATTTAAGTCTATCTACCCACATTAACTAGTTTAAATGCCTCCTATCTACTAAGGACGAGAGTGAATCGCTCAAGGTCCAATACAATATACAAAGGCGCTCCTTCATAAATGGCTTCATTAAATATTTGGCGCATCAATTTCAAAAATATTTTCAAGCAATTTATCATGTGCTCAAAAATACATTGCGCTTTCTCCCCGCTCGCTTGACTTTTGCGATGCTCCTGCATCATACTCCCTCGCTTGAAAATTTTCATGGGCTCCTGTCCATGAGCTCCTGCAGGGTATATCCATGCTTTTGTATCTCTGCTTCATTTTCCCAGCTGGCATCTTCCACTGGATGGTCCTTCCATTTGACCAGATACTCATAGTATTCTTTCCTCCTAGTCTTCTTACTGACTCTCTTGTCCAATATGTTCTCCATCTGCGGCTTCTCTGGAATCAGCATCTGCTTCTGCCACTGAACCCCTAGCTGTTCATCACTTGTTCTGGTCTCCTCAAGTTTATATGGGTATAAATCTGTGACATTGAATATCGGAGATATTCTGATCCCATCCGGTAACTCGATCTCATAAGCATTTTCCCCCAACTTCCTCAAGACCTTACATGGCTCGATTTTCTTCATTTTCAATTTATTGTATGTTCCCCTCGGAAACCTCTCTTTCCTCAAATGTGCTAGAACTAATTCACCAACCTCAAACTGAAGTTGTCTCTTCTGTTGGTCGGCTCTACGCTTATATCTGTGAATTGAATCTAGCAGTCGCTGCTTCACCTGGCTGTGAAGTTCTTCCATCGCCTCTACGAACTCTTCGGCACTTGCGCTTCTAGTCGTCGTCTATTCCGAATCCCTTAATTCAAAGACTCCTCTTGGCTACATGCCATACACAATCTGAAATGGACTTTGGCCTGTGCTCCTGTTCACTAAATCATTATATGCAAACTCTGCCTACGGCAATATGCTGTCCCACTGGCTGTGGTGCTCGGTCACCAAGCTTCTCAGCAAGTCTCCCAGAATTTTGTTCACCACTTCTATTTGCCCATCCATCTGAGGATGATAGGATGAACTAAAAATCAAGTTAGTCCCCATATTCTTCCACAGTGTCCTCCAGAAATGTCCCACAAACTTTGTATCTCTATCCGAAACTATACTTCTAGGTAAGCCGTGAAGTCGAACGACCTCTTTGAAAAACAGATTTGCGATATGAGTCGCATCACTGGTTTTTTGGAATGGGATAAAATGTGCCATCTTGGGAAACCTATCCACTACCACAAATACTGAATCAAATCCTCTTTGTGTCCTTGGCAATCCCAATATGAAATCCATGTTGATTTCATCCCACGGCCTCTCGGGTATGGGTAATGGTTGATAGAATCCTGCATTCTGCTTTCTTCCCTTGGAATGCTGGCAAATTCTACATCTGTCTACAAATCACTTGACCTATGACTGCATCCCTGGCCAAAAGTATGACTCGCTCAGCTTCACGAATGTCTTATCATGACCAAAATGTTCAGCCAATCCTCCGCTGTGTTTCTCCTTCAACAGATTCTCCCTCATGGAGCAATTTGGAATACACAATTGATTGCCTCTGAAAAATAGTCCTTCCTGTATCATGTAATCTATCCACTGGCTTCTATCTCTGAGAACTGGGTTCTCAGCTGCTCCGTACGCTTCCTTAAAATCCCGATCATCTGCATACATATCCCTAAGATCATCAAAGCCTAACGTCCTGACTTTGAACTCCTGCATCAACAAACATTTCCTGCTCAAAGCATCAGCCACTTTGTTAGCAGTACCCAAAATATGCTTAGTTACAAAAGTGAAATTCTGCATGTACTCTACCCATTTTACATGTCTCTGATTCAACTTCTCCTGTTGAGTCACAAACTGTAATGCATGGTTATCACAATATAAAACAAATTCTTTTGGAATCAAATAGTGCCTCAATTTTTTCAATGCCTGTATGATGGCATAGAATTCCTTATCATACGTGGAGTACTTTTCTTTTGCCTCATTCAACTTCTTGCTGAAATATGCAATCAGTCTGTCCTCTTGACTCAAGACCGCTCCTATGGCAAACCCGCTTGCGTCACATTTTACTTGAAATGTCTATTGGAAATTCGACAACACCAGAACCGGTTGTTCCGTGATCTTCCGTTTCAACAAATTGAAACTCTTCTCAGCCTCTTCAGTCCAGTGAAAATATTTATGTCTCTTCTTCATTGTATCCATCATTGTTTCACTAATTCCACTGAAATTCCTGATGAATTTCTGGTAGAAACTAGCCAGTCCATGAAAACTCCTCACCTCAAAAATATTTCTCGGTGATGGCCAATTTTTGATTACCTCCACCTTATCTGGATCCATCTTCAATTCATTCACAGATATAATAAATCCTAAGTAAATGAGTTTTTTCTTCATAAATGAAGATTTCCTCATGTTAATCAACAGTGTCTCCTGTTGTAGCTTCTTCATCATTGTAGCTAAATGCTTCATATGTTCTACCTTTTTTTTGCTGAAAATTAATATGTCATCCAGATACACAATGAAAAACTTCCCGATGAATTCCCTCAGAACTTCATTCATTAACCTCATAAAGGTACTCGGCGCATTCGTCAAGCCAAATGGCATGACAAGCCATTCATACAGTCCTTCGTTGGTTTTGAAGGCCGTCTTCCACTCGTCACCTTCCCTCATGCGAATCTGGTGATATCCGCTTTTCAGGTCAACCTTTGAAAAGTATTTTTCTCTGCCCAAGCAATCCATTAAATCGTCCATTAGTGGCAATGGAAATCTGTACCTGATGGTTATTTTGTTGATGGCCCTTGAGTTGGTACACATTCTCCAACCTCCATCTTTTTTTGGACGGAGTACCGTTGGAACGGCACACGGGCTCAAACTTTCCCTGACCAATCCTTTGTCTAGCAGCTCTTGGACCTGCTTCTTGACCTCTTCATTTTCTTGCGGCGTCAACTTGTATGCGGCTTTATTTGGAAAACTAGCTCCTGGTATGAGGTCTATATGATGACTCACACTCCTCATCGGTGGCAACGAACGAGGTAATTCGTCCACCATGATGTCAACGAACTCTTCCAGTAGTTCCTGAATTTCTCCTGGAAAATCGTCTACTTTCGTGCTAGTCAAAACGATCCTTGGTTTCCTGACCAGAAAGAATTGTGGATCTCCTTTCTTCTTCACCTCCGTAAGAAGCTCCTTCCCACTCATGAGGAGTACAATATTTCTCCCTTCTGGTTTTACCTCCTTATCTTTTATTGGAAGCAACATGTGTGTCCTCCCATTCTTCTCTAGAGTATATGTATTCACCTTCCCATCATGAATCATGTTCCTGTCATATTGCCATGGTCTGCCCAACAATAAATGACAGACATCCATAGGAATAACATCACAGAGTATTTTATCATTATATCCTCCTATTTTGAATTCAACTAAACACTGTTTAGTGACATTTACCTGATGTCCCTTCTGTAGCCATGAAAATTTGTATGGACTCGGGTGATCAATCATCTCCAGCTCTAGCTTCTCTACCATCTCAGTTGAAACGAGATTATCTGTGCTACCACTATCAATGATAACCTTGCATACCCTGTCCTTAGTTTTGCAAGCAGTTATGAAAAGTCTGTTTCTTTGAGCTCAGTCCTTCACCTTCTTCTCGGGTGCTAAGAGAACCGTATGCATCATCAATGACCTTCCTCCTTCTACATCTTCTGCTTCAACATCTCGCCTCTGTGCCTCGACGATGTGAGCTTCTCCAATTTCTTTCTTTTTATCTGGATAGTCGAATGACTTGTGCCCATTCTTTCCACATGTGAAGCATGTGATTATTCCACCTCTTCCTCTTCCTCTACCTCTGGTATGAGGAAAAGTGTTATTGTCATCATAATCTCCTCTCTGCTCATTATGCTGCCCTCTCTGTTCAACATATGGCCCTCTCTGTGAGGTTCCACCTCTCTCATTTCTAGTCCGAGGCTTTTTCCAATCGTCCTTGGGCTTCTGGTATTTATCTTGGGTAACTGATTTGCCTTTGGGCTGACTCCTGCCTCGGCCTCGCTGACCTTTCTTACGGCTCAGCTTCTCTTCAACTTTCAAAGCCATTTGATAGGCATCCTCCACCGTTCGGATGGTTTCCATACTCATCTCGTCTTGGATATCGTATCTCAGGCCATTCATATATCTGGCAACTTTCTCATCATCGCTCTCCCGATGACCTGCCCTGATGTTCAGTCGATAGAATTCCTCCGTGTATTCTTTTACTGTCATCAACTTCTGTCTCAGGTTCTGCATCCTCCTGAATAGAGTGATTTGATAATCTCTCGGGATGAACTTTTCCTTCATCTTTGCAATCATTTGATCCCAACTTTTAATTTTTTGCTTGCCCTTGCAGCGTCTATCTGCTTGTAGCTCATCCCACCATAATGCTGCATGTCCCTTCAATCTCGTGATAGCATGCCTGACTTTCTTATCCTCTTCGACATCTTCATAATCGAAGTATGTATCCAGAGATCTAATCCAATCTAGAATCTCTTCTGCATCCAGATTCCCCTCATAAACTGGAATGTCCATCTTCATTTTTGCATCCATCCGTGCAATAGCTTTGATTAGACATTCATTGGCTGCATCCTCGCCTACAACTTCTTCCTCATGTTTAGCTTCAACTTCACCCTCTGAATCGCTAAGATCCCCCACACTGGCTGTGCGTCTTTGCGCTGTCTCCATATCTTTGAGTCTAGCTCGTAGATCACGTATCTCTATTTCCATTTCTGGATTCTGCGTTTGCCTACACCTTCTCCTCAGGTTTTCTCTTTCCTCTGGATCAGGTGACTGTCTATCCTGTCTCCTTGGCGGCATGGTGAATTTCCTTCTTCTCTACTACAGAAAGCAAAGAAACTTTCTTGCTCTGATACCACTTGACGTAGTCGCACCACCCAGGCACGTCTGCTCACAGGACTTCCTCCTTATCTTGGCCCAAAGAACTTAAACGCTCTTCTAATTCCTTATCGGGAATTTTCCACACCCTCAACAATTCTCCAAAATATCTCCCTTAACGATCGGGAAATCGGACTTCGGATTTTGTGAGTCCCGTGGTCGAGTGTTTTTGGATTCTCAAAACCCCAAACCCTGACGTAAATCAATACTGACCCTTTTTACCTTGCTATAGGGGTTCCTCCTATTGGGATTTCAACGATTGTGATGTCCAAGAAAACTCGCCTTACCGATCCCTGATCCCCGACACACTAACTCATTCCGTTAGCCCTTTCCTCGGTTAATCCTTTAGTCCACGCGACCGCTCCTTATATGACCGTAGTCATATTCCTCATCGGGGTTTCGTGGTTTGCGATTCCAAAATGCATAAACACCTTGTCACCAAGATCCTCGATATCCTGATGACGCAAACACCGATAGATGACTTCCTTGTCGGGACTTCAGACTTCGAGGGATCGTGAATCCTAATGCCAATGTTTTTGGGACTTACCTTTTCCTGAACCCTGATATGGTACGCCACCTATCCTCCACTAATTCCACTATCGCCCCCACACTGTTAGCCTGTCGAAAAATCGCGTTTCGGAGTTTCGTGATTTCTGCTGCAATGATTCCCAAGAATCACAAAACACCGATTCCTGATGCACGTGAGGGTTGAGTCTTCCACGTCACTATCCCCTTGTCGGTTTTTTTGGACATCACGAGATTGCGATTCCTGATGCAACGTTTTCTTTGTACTCAGGATTCCCGATACACTGAACGCCGACTCCTCTCAGATATTCTAACGTGTGTCCGCCCTGAGATCCATGGCTAGGACATCATCGGTGTTTCGAGACATGAAATTTCTCAAGTCTCTTGACTTATGAAACCCTGATGCCTCTCTGGAACTTTCCTATGCTCACTAGGACTTAACCCCAGTGCAACTTCTGCCTGATCGAATGGCTGACGGGAAACCCAACAACGATCCTACGGCTCACGATCCTCTCAAACTTAACCTCCTGGTGTGGCCGTGACATCCTCGTTACTCTGGTGGATCTGACGGCTGGTGGATTTTCCATGAATCCCCTCCATGAGATCCTGACTGTCTATCTTCCTCTTAGATGTCTTCTATAGGTGAACCCATTATTTCTTTATGAAAACTGGTCCTCCTGCGCGTAACTTTACAGCGCCTGTTCAAGCATTCCGCGACACGGGCTCTCTGTGCTTCTTCTCGACGAACTTGAAAGCCTTATCCCTCCTAAGCTTTCTCACACTTTCAACCTTAAAGAGGGTCCTTGCACGCACTCCTTGCGGCAGTTCTCAAACACCTCCAAGTGTTGAGTTCTTTTGACTCTGCGCACACCTGCAACAGTAGTCCTTCTGCACTTATGCTCATATTCACAACTAAGACTTCCCTTGGCCTGCGCCCTCCTGGCACGGCTCCAGTAACCCAATTTCACTTCTGGGTGAACGAGAACAAGAGTTAACTACCTGAGCCTTCTGTCAATGCACTCCTTGCGGACGGCTTCAACTGCACTCCTTGCAGGAATCCTTGCTCAGATAGAGAAACAATTGAAACTCATTTCTTCTTCCCCTCAGATTTCAAACTCAAACATGAAATCACATACACAACAATAAAGCAAATGCATAACAGGAAAACAAAGACTCATGAGCACATCATTTAACATCAACACACAGAGAACATACACAAAACCATGGATTTGAATCAACTTCTTCTATTAATTCAAGATCTATACATGGATGTTCTTCTACAACTCTCTTCTATTCTCATGTGCTCTTCCTGCTTCAACTATGTTACAATGTATAATGAGGGTGTCTATATCCATTTTCCCTCCTTCTTTCTAAAACTGTCTAATCTATGAATTTAAGTCTATCTACCCGCATTAACTAGTTTAAATGACTCCTATCTACTAAGGACGAGAGCGAATTGCTCAAGGTCCAATACAATATACAAAGGCGCTCCTTCATAAATGGCTTCATTAAAGATTTGGTGCATCAATTTCAAAAAGATTTCCAAGCAATTTATCATGTGCTCAAAAATACATTGCGCTTGCTCCCCACTCGCTTGACTTTTGCGATGCTCCTGCATCAATATATGTAATGTAATCAAAGTATTTTTCTAAGATACGTACCCTAGGGAATCATCAGTGTAAAGTAGGATCAGAAACATGGTAAACCCCATTTAACTGGGACATGACCAGCTGTGCATCTAAGTAGACCCAAAGGTGAGAGATATGTGAGAAAGCATCATGAAGTAATTGTATCACTATGTTTAACTCAGTGACATTGTTTGTGGCGTCACCTAAATAGATACCTCCAGAATATAGCAACTGGTCTTGAGGCGTGAAAATCGCCCAAGTTGTAGAAGCAAGACTCTGAGTGTGTTGGCTAGCGCCATCCACGAACCCAACGAATACCTCTGATTCACTTGACATTTGTCACAGTGAAAAAGATGACATCAATAACGACATGTCCATAAAACAAAAAGGCAAAAGACTAACTGTATAAGAACTATACATATGTACAATAAGTCACCCAAGGCGACCCACCTATGAGTAATACTTCTTAAGGTACAACCCATTTCTAGGCTCTGCCAAAGCATTTCCCTCAAATTTAACCAGACGATAAGCACCCTTTTTTAGTAACTCCTTCACGATGAAAGGTACGAACCACATGGATTTGAACTTTCCTGGCCCCAGGGGATCCTTATCTTGGTCGTAGACCAGGACAAGGTCTCCTTCGGAGAAAATTCAAGGACAAACAGACTGATCATATTAACACTTGACTTGTTGCTTGTGAGCCTCATTGGCCAAAGCTACATCATGGGGTTGCTCATCGAGCTGCTCGAGATATAATAAGCGTTCCTCAAGTGGTGAAGTGTCTGAAAATAATTGTATTGCCAACTTTAGAGATGGGATCTGGCACTCTATAGGCAAGACTGCTTCCATCTCAGAAACGAGTTGAAAGGGTGTGAAACCAGTGGAAGTATTTACAAACATTTGGTAGGCCCATAATGTCGAGTACAACATCAAATGCCAATTTGACTTGGCATAATTGATCGTTCGCTGCAGAATAGTCTTAAGGGACTTATTCACAACTTCCACCCGACCATTCGCTTGTGGGTAGTAGGGTGATGAATGCTCTTGCCTCAACCCAAGATTTGATGTTAACTCAGACATCATTTTGTTCTAAAAGTGACTGCCATGGTCAGTGACAATAACCTTTGGGATGCCAAACCTTGCTATTATCTAGTTTAAAAGAAAGAGAGTTGTTGTCTCTCCATTATTATTAAATGTTGGCATAGCTCTGAGCCACTTTGTGAAGTAGTATACTGCTACGATGATATAACGATGCCCCCTTGCTGAGGTCGTGTGGCATGTAGTAAAATAAATCCCCCACTTGGTGAAGGGACCAACAGTAATAATGGGAAACATGGGAGTAGGGTGTGCCCTTATCTTTTCAGAGAAGATTTGACACGGGTGGAACTTCTTGAACGATTCAAGGCAATCCTTGATTAACGTCGACCAAAAATAACCGGCTCATAGAATAATTTGGGTTTTCGCCAACCCAGAAAAATGACCACCACATGCTCTAGTGTGGCAGTCATTAAGAACGAGTTCCTCTTATTCTTGAACGAGGCACCAGTGAAGGATGCAATCTACACCTCGTCGATACAAAGTGTCATCAAGTATGAGATAGTTTCATTTTTGATGGTGTATACGGTGACGCTCATCGAGATTAGCAGAGACAGGGCACTCCAAATTCTGGAGATAGACTAGTGTATCTCCATACTAGAGGTCTGAAGATGAAATCATAAAAAGATCTCCTTTAATCAACGATTCTTTGGGTGTAACATCACCTGATTCTACCGGAAGTTCCAGGATATGTTCCGCAAAGACCAGTGACTTTTTGGATTTCGTGGAAACAAAATACAAGTCAAATTCCTGGAGGATAACAATCCATCTAATGATGTTTCCATCGATGACACGTCGTGTCAACACATACTGAAACAGATTCACAACGACAATGACAATGGTGTTACAAAGCATATTATAATGACGAAACCACTAGACAACATGCACTACTGCCAACGCAAGCTTCTCAACATGGGAGTAGTTGAGTTCTAGTCCAACTAGGCCTCGGCTCAGGTAATAAATCACATTCTCTTCAAGAAGATTGTCTTCTTGCACCAATACCATATTGATGGTCGACTCTGCAGCAGCCAAGTACAATAAGAAATATTTATTATAATTGGGAGGTCGGAGTGGAGGGGCAGACGTAAGGGCATGTTTTAATGTGTAGAAAGAGCATTGAGCGACTTCGTCCCAATAGAAAGGGACTCCCTTCTTCAGTAAACGCATGAACCCTTTAGTGATCTCGGCATAGTTTGCAATAAAACGCTGAAAACAGTTCATTTTTCCTTGTAAGCTTTGAAGCTGAGGCACTATGCATGGGAGAGGCAACTGAAATATTGCCTCAACCTTTAGAGGATCGACCATGATCCCTCTTATCGAAACTATGAAACCTAGAAGATGACCCAACTTCACGTAGAAACTGCACTTGTTAGGATTCAAGTGAATCCCATAGTAGCGACATCGCTCAAAGATTAGTCCTAGTTGCACGGGATGATCAACTCTCTTATATGATCATGATGCTAAGTCATTGAGATAATCCTCGACTATATGTCTAAGGTCATGGAAATAAAAAGACATGGCCCACTGAAAAGTGGCTCTAGCATTCTTCAAGCCAAAAGGCATATTACGATAAGAAAATGTGCTCCACAGACAAATAAAAGATGTTTTATGCTGGTCTTCGGGCTTGATCTGTATCTAGTTGTATCCCGAAAAACCATCCATGAAAGAAAAGACCTCACATCTTGTGCATTCATCGACAATATGATCAATGAATGGGGTGGGGAAATTATCCTTTGGACATGCCTTGCTCAAATCATGGAATTCCATACACATGCAAATCGTTCCCTACTTTTTGTTGACCAGAACGAGATTTGACACCCATTGAGTCAACTGAACAAGGTAGATGAAACCGACTTTGAGCAGTTTCTCTACTTCATCCTTAATAGTTGTCTCTTTCCGAGGATTAACCAGATGAAGATTCTATCATAGTAGCTTGGCATTAGGATAAGTCATTATCTCATGTTATATTATTATTGGATTAATGCCTGGCATTTCCTCATAAAACCAGGAAAAAACATCACGGAATTTTTAAAAAAAATCTGTGTATATTCAAATCTCCTCGGGGGAAAAGTTTTCTCTGACGAAGACATTCTCCACAACACCAGGGGTTTTGGAGATGTCAATAGGTATTGGTTTAAATATATTTTCCATATTACCTTCAGCATAAACTGTGTGCGTAGCTAGAGGATTAATAGGACAAGACCTATCTCCAGTCATAGTCAAAACGATTTCACCTTCCACTATTTTTCTTAACTCCAGGAGAAGATAAGATATATGATGGAGATCATCCTAAGGTTTGTCCAAACTAGTCATTGCCTCTATAATCCCCTCGTCAGAGGGCAATACCAAATCTAAAGAATCAGTAGTGGCAAGGGAACCTTGAGCCCAAATAGTCTCGAGAACTGGATCTAACTCCTATGCGGGAGTTAGATCAGGGTTGGCGGAAGCTTGTTGGACAATACTGTATTTAACTTCTATCACGACAAGGGCATGGACATGTGAATATTCCCTGTCCATTCCATCGAAGCTGATGGGGAAGGAAGAGTCCACATATCGTTAAAGTAAGTCGTACAAAACGATGAAACTTGAAAAATTGCATCCCTAGGGTGGTCAGGGATAACCGATATCATCTTGACATTGCCAGAAGGAGGTGGGTAATAGAAAGTACCCATAAAAGGTGGGCACAAACCAACCCCTACGTTGACGATGTCGAGTTGAGGGTTATCAATCATCGGGACCGTGGATGCCCCCGATGAAGGGTAAATCTTGGAGAAGGACAATTGGTCAATGGTTATGATTCGAATCTCGTGTGGAAACAAAAAGACCCGAAAAACTATGGAAACCAATGCATGCACTGCATAAGTCCAACTCCTTCCTAACAGAAGGTTGTATTCAAGAGGTGCATCGACCTTATCAAATTTTTTGCACACGGTCTTCCCTCCCAACTTCATGGGGAAAGAAGGGATGATTCCATGGGGTTGTAAAGAATGATTGTTGAAAGCAGTAAGCAGAGAAGGTGATGGAGACAAAATAGGTTGTTCAATGGCCTTCCAACACACCTACGACATCACGCAAGTTGAGGCACTCTCATCAACCACCGTGCGGAAAATATTCCGAGTAAAAGATTTCGTGGGGTAAGCCACTACTATTTGAAAAGAAAAATGGTAAGGGAGATGACGTTTCAAGTTGGTCGTATCAAGCATGATCGTTCCTAGATTACAAATATTGGTAGAGCCCAATGTAGCTAACAAATCCTTTCTTTTCAAAGGGGAGCTTTGGAGGACCTTCAAAGAAGACATCACGCAAGTGGTTTGCGACAAATCCTCCACCACAGAGTAATTTTGGGTGGCCCTCGCATTTGGATTATGCAAAGCTTTCTTGAACACCCCTTTTGGGATACGTGTCATTTTTAAGCCCATCGCCTTCTCAATATGGATAGGAAAAGATAGGTTTACAACTTCTTTACCTTTCTCAGAAGTTTCTGGCATTCTGTAGTCGTGTGCCATAGTTGCTATGTAAGTGTCACCTTTAATCATATAAAATTTTGCAGTTGAGGGATTAATAGAAGACGGAGGGGGTCCCTGACTACCCCCATCCACACTCAAAGAGGCTTGAGTCAATTTTTTCCCATGTAGAAATGGGTTCATTAACACAACAGGTTGCTGCTACACCAATAACTTATGGGCCTCTGCAAGCCAAGGACACAGGTGAGTCGGATGGTCTTTTGTGCAAAGGTTACACAGATACTTCGACTTTTTATTCTTTGTGTTTCCCATGCTAGCATTGTTGGTGGGTTTCTTATCCCCCTTAACCTTCTTGTTTCATTGTTTTTTCTTGCTATCAGGCTACTGGTTCACTTCCGGGTTCTTTGACTGCACATTGTGTATGTCCGACATTTGAGTAGGGGGAGAAGTCGAACCATAGGTTTGGCTAGACATTGTCTACTATATCGACAACTATTGAAATTGATTTGACAAATGATCAGTGGGATTTTCTTGTGTTGAACCAACTATACCATCAGTATGTGGTCCAGACTTGTGTCTAGCCTTGTCAAGGATGGACTGTGACACATCTAGAAAAACCTCATAGATTAAACCATACTGAGAGTATATCAGTTCAAGATGTTGAGCTCTCATTATTGCCTCTTCCTCTAAAAACACTCCCGACATTGTGATGTCCTTGGATAACTAAGGTACCAAATACTTAAGGAACCACTCCAGCAGAAGAGCCGGTGGGATTGGTACTTTTATCAAACTCTTCCGACGTTGCCATTCTTGTATGTGATCCAAGATATGATTTCCCTTTGTTTGTTCAAATTTAGCCAACAATTCAGTGTCATCATCGTATCCAACAGGTAGTTGGAAATGGTTTAGGAAAACCATTTCCAAATCGCTAAAGCAAGAGTATCTTGAGTGGTCGAGCTCGATGTACCATTTCACGACACTCCCGATAAGAGTGTGTTGAAACAAGAACAACTATATAGAGTCATCTTGTAGAGAGTTTGATGTGCACCATAGGTGAAAAGTAATCACATGATCACCTGGATCTTCCTTAGGCTTACCTTTGAACTTCAAAATGTCTGAGGGAAACTTAGTTGGCATGGGAGGCCAATGCGGATCATGACAAATTGGGTCGTTTAACAACCTTGACAAGTCTAGTAAATGCAATGTTGCTAGAAATGGTAGCTTGGGTTGTTGACTATGTACAGGAAGAAAGGATCTTGGAGTTTGACTAGCACTAGGTTGCTAGAAAAAGTTGGACTACTGACCAGGGTTCTGGTAAATACCATGGCCTTGGCCAGCGAACAAATGTTGCATTTGTTGGGACATCATCGACTGACTCCCGTAATTGGATGTTGAGGGCTGGGTGAGGATTTCTCCCTGCGTTGTATTCCAAAGATTCTGGAGAGGGTTGCCCCCTGTCAATCCGATGGGCATAGGTATTGAGCCTTTCCCAAGGTTCCATTGACAATTGAAGGGGTTTCCCTCGGTCAGAACTCCTATATTTTCCCCCTATGTAGGAATAGTACCTTGCACAGGATTTTGTTTTCCAAAACCAGGCTTTCCCCCAGCTGATATGGCAGCTGACGAGAAAGTGTTATTACCAAATGCATCGAACAAAGAGAATGACATTGAACCCACTAGCATGGTTTAGGAAGAAGGTCCTAGACTGCCTGCTCCGAACAAGTTGTAGTTCATGTTCAGCCCGACCAGTTGTTGAGGAGAACCACCGAGTGAAGGGGACGAAGGAGGTATATAACCCTCTCCGTAAGGGATAGCATTATAGGGGGATGAGGTTCCCCCCATGGACCCTTTCAAAGGGGCATTTGAGCTCCCTGCCCCTAGACCCATGGTCTGTAGGGTGGAGTAGGTGAGGATGGAGTTCCTATCAAAGTCAAACATCTGGTATAAAAACGAAGGGCCCGTCGCACTCTATGTAAACGGTGTAGTGATCGCCTCCATAGACACAATCAGACTGCTTCCCGAAGTAGAGGTGGTAGAGACCATGGTGGTATGAACTGGAGAAGGTGGGTTAGGAGGTAGAATGCCCCCAGTGGTGGCAGTTGTTGAGGGAGTGTGAGGATTCCCTGACGAAGTAGCATCATTTGCTTCCATAGTTGCTTGCAAAAATAGCTGGCACTCGTGATGTGTTATCCTTGGAGGGAAAAATTGTATCAAAAGTGGCGCCTACAAGTCAGTGATCAAAGTGTTAAATGACCCAAGAGATTCCACTCCAAGGTTAGAAATTGTTGGTTTCTCTAGATACGAGTGTTCTCCTATCGGAGTTGGCTCCAGCATAGTTTAATGTGGTCCGATCGCTTCAAATGACCCTTGTTGTTCAATTCTTTGCCTTAACGGTGGCAGTGGTGGCTCCAAAGTAACCGGTGACAACCCCTGAAGCCTTTGCGACCGACAAATCTCTTGATCTTCCACTTTGTGAGAATATCAACGACACAGTAAGGATTTTACTAACGTTTGAAAAAAAGCACTCACTAGAAAAGTTCCTATAAGATAAAGAAATCAAAACACTATCTAGTTGGAAGAACAGTTACATTAGCCAACACTAGAGCAACTTACGAGTGCAAGTGAAACTCGAACACGGAAGCACCCTCCATTTATACTCTGAAAAGCATGGCCCGACGTTTTCCCTAGGTACCATGTTATACCACTACAGTCACCTATTGAAGTCCCTATAATAAAGTAAACTAAGTAGCCAGCTCGAAAACAATCACCAGGCAGGTACAGTCAATAGTCAGGTGGACCGCAACGAGCAGGGTAACAAAGCCTGAAACCTACCAAGGGTATCAGAAGCAAGTGGTCTGGAAGACAACTGAGAGTACCAAATGGATTCGGGGTCCACGAAGCTCCATAGGAAAATGAAACCAATAGTATCCCATGACAATTCATCAATATGTGTTCCCCACTATGCTTGGTCTGGCTTTGGAGGGGTTTTCTCCGCTACCTTTCGACACATGACCTCATGTGTAGCCCTTGTGTTAGAGGGGGGTCCCAAATAAATTTCACGTTTACTATACTTTTTACACTCCCTAGCTCTAACTCCAATGTTTGTTTATAAGCCTTGAAGAGTTTTCTCTCCAATCTAATTCAAGGCTCTAGCTTAGACTAGTTGATTGACCCTACAAACATAAAGTCTAGTAAATTTTAATTAGCGTTAATTTTAAATGGTTTTTTTTAAGTCAAGGAAACAATATTGAAACTAATGATGTGAATTGAGAGATGAAGACGGAGAAACAAATGAAAACTAAAAGCAAAATTACTTCTAGTTGACAATAAATATTTGCAACTAACTCTTTAACCAAATTTTCCTAACTAACGTTTTTCTAAGATCTTTTAAAGGAAAACCTAAAATGAAATTTCGCTTGATTATGAGCTACTTAATGTTTTAATCAATCAGTAAAGAACTTAAGAAAATAACATTTTTTCCTACTAAGCAAAGTAACTAACCCAACTACTTAACCAAACTAAGAAACAAAATCTTTTTCTATATATTTTTTTATGCTTCAAACAAGTAACTTGAAATAAATTCTTTTTCTTTTTCTTTAAAGAAAGAAAAAGGGGAAAAAGTGAAAAACAAGACAACACTGAAAACTGACCTCTAGCTCACTAGGAATCATAGGGAGTCAGTAAAGACTCCTAATAGGATGATAAAAAAGACTCAAAGTCTTTCCTATGACCCTTTCGAAGTAAAAACAAGAAATATTTAAAAAGATAATCAAACTGACATCAAACCCAAGCTTCGACTGTAAAAACAGAGACACTATACTTAATCAAGAAACCTTAGGAAGAGAAACTTCAATCAGGGAAGAGGTTGACTGCCTCTACTTAAAGAAAAAAATTCTTGACACAAGCACGGTACTGATGCTTAACCATCCTGTGTATGTACGTGGGATTTCTATAAAGCAAGGCACATGTGTACATGTGTTGTACCACAACAGGCCGCATACACCTCTGTAACTTCTCATAAAAAGAAAAAAATTAGGCAGACTGACAGGGCAGGGAGAACCAGTATGGCACTAATAGGTGACCAGAATCCATTAAAGACTCAATAAACTCAAAAAGAAACTCAAAAGGTATAAAACCAATCAAACACCCATAAATCTCGTAAAACCCTAGAGGCTTCCCTAGTATGGTCACCATTTTTTCTATAGTGGGAAAACCCCCCTATGGACCACATTAGGGTTCAATAGGTAGGCATATCTAACCATATAAAAGTCTCCTACTTTTCTAACTAACCCAAATATACCCCAAATTCATACATGAAAGACAAAGTGAAAAGATCAGGTAACTTTACCCTTTACTCTGCATTCGGTGTCGATCCTCTCGTGCTTGATAGCTCCGCTAACTACAAGCCTCCTCCCAAGGTTGGCCTGCGTTCAAAAACAAATAAACATGAAACTACAAACACACATCTCATATATAAATCATGGGTTAGATGTTAGAATAAAGCATAAACTAAATGTGAACATTTGACACATCATATTTTGGGATAGGAAAAGTATTTCTTTTATTGATATCACAATGTTTACTTACAACAAGGTCCATGACTGCTCCACGAACCTGTTCCGGGCTCCCATTATCGAGCTCCAAGTGCACCTCCACATATCTTTCTCCTCTCAAACTTCTTCTAAGGAATGGAATGGGCTTATGATGGAGAAAAAAGGGAAAAATGGGAAATTATGAGGCAAATCTCACAAGGTGCCTACAATTTCTTGGGGCAAGGAGGGGATGTAAAATGGGCAGAGTTTCACTATTCTTATGCTTCGCTTTGGAATGATATCCCAACACCTCCTTTTATATGAAAAAAGGATGGTTATTCGGTTGGGTTACGGGCTATAGGCAGTGGATTAGTTGGGAAACTACCGAATGGCCCGTAATCTCAATGAATTCCTTGCAACTTTTTAATTTTTGCAATTTTTGCAAGTATATGCGGGTTGTAATGGTGCAACTAGCATACTTATGTAGGCTGTAGTGGGCAGCGAGAGTGTGTACGCATGTAGTAGTGGTTCAGGGTGCATACATCTTCAAAAATAGTTTTTTTAAGAAGAGCAACTTAGTGATGGCTTGGCAAAAATAGCAAGTAAGAGGGCCAAATGCCAGGTATGGATGTATGGAGCAATTTAGGGTTATAACAATGTGGTTTGTATCATGGTTGGGTGCTTGTTTGTATTCATTTGGTCTAAAATATATCAATATCTCCTCCTCAAATGTAAGCCCATGTGTTTACATATGTCAATGTTCTTTGGATATATTAAAATATTATTAGAGAGGCCATACAAAATCCCAACCCCTTTTCCATTCTGCATAAAAAATATGATGAGGGTAGTTCCCTTTTAGACTACATTTGTTTTTTAGGCAACCATAAGTAAATTATCATGTATGAATTTTGTATTTTTATCCCATGCTTCATCTCCATTTTGACATTGGAAATTTGTTCCATTTACCATTACTAATTGTGTGTTTAAAATTCCCACCCTTTTCTTTGTAGTGGGAATTTTCACCAAACCTATATCCTTGCATTGTTGGAGCCTTGAATCAAAATATACCTTATTTTTTAAGGGGTTTTGAGATATTTTATGGTTTTATATTCCATGTGTTTGTAAGGTTTTATTAGGATATGTATACCAATGTTGGCTATGAATGCTTCAGGAAAATTTATCATGGAAAAAATTGAATTTTAAAGCTTTGAGTCAGGGGCCATAATAGGACATGGCTTGAGTTGGTAATGCATTTTGGAGTCTACTTGTTTGGTTGGTATCAAAGTAACAATGCTGGAATATAAATCCTTCATATTCCTATCATTGGAAATGTGGTGACCTATAGGGTGAAACCCGTTTGTTTGATGACACTTTCATTATTCATAAACTAATATGATGAGTGAATATTTAAATATGAGATGTATACTACAACCCACTACCTGTTTTTAGCTTGTGTGTTGTATTGTGATAGGTTGATGGAGATTTTGACTACCTGTAGAATTCATAAAACATGAATATTATGAGAATTCTAACCAAATTATTAAGGAATTGTCTTGGGTGTAATTTTTTTTTTGTTCTTCCATTATACAAGGAACCCATGTACTCTATATATTTATCAATTGGTTGTATCCTTTTTGTTTATCCCTATTGTTCTATTGAACTTGCATGATTTTTTGGGTATTCTTCCTATAGCATTTTTGAAGCACAAGTGATGAAAATAAAATTACAATTTCAAGAGAAATTGAATAAGACATAGGAGAAATACAAGGTTAGGAATGATAAAAATGGGATTAAAATAACTTCCAAGTTGGATATAGTGTTTGGTTTCACCTTAATAAGGAAAGGTTACAGGGACTGAGGAAGAAATCAAATCCCTAATATATAGACCTTTAAAAATATTGGGAAAGGTAGGAACAATGCTTAAAGACTCAATATTCCACCTTATATACACATTCACAGAGTAGTAAATGTAGAGAACCTGAAAATCTATGATACATCCATTATCGATGAGAATGAACAGGATCAGGTGTTACCTTCCATGGAATATTTGGCACCAAATGCATAGGTAAAATTACTATAGGACATATTTCTACAGATGAATACTAGAATGATCCAAAGGGATCAACAATAAGGTTTCTAGTGGGATTAAAGGTTCAACTATTAACCAAGGTAAAATGGTACTCTAAGGATAAAGTTGAAGAATTGTTTCCCCATCTTATCCTAATTATTAAACCATCATGATCAATTATAGAACTTATTGAGACATCAAATATAGGAAGAACTAAGGAATCATCATAATAATAGTATTTTTTATCATTATATTCCTTAGAAAATAACTACCGATAATATAATTTGTGTGTGTGTGTGTGTGTGTCACTCTATATGTCTCAAGACCTAGAGTGAGTCATAATAGTCATTAGAAGTATATCATGCATGTGTTTCTCTTCAACATATATTAGACATATATCATGAAAATTCTCAATATATAGTAGCCAACAACCAACAACATGATCTTGATTTTATTTCTATAATGGGTATGCAATATTCACATCTTAGATAACATGTGTTCTTACTAAAATTACATTGTTTGTGCATATAACTCAAAATAATCAGGTACATGTAACCCAACCATATTTTACACTTATATGACAATATTGAATCACTACTATGCATACAACCATCCATACTATACATGTATAAAACTTCAAATAACATTGTGCACATAACCATCATTCAATTAAAGAAAAGTATTACCATTACCCCATAATAAGAATTAATATTAACCTATGCATTCAAGACATAGTTTGAGACTAGGGATTTTATTCCCTCAAGGAAAGTGTATTATTAATTTTCAACCAATATTTATTATGAAACATTGAAGTCTTTCATATGTTGGCACTACATGTCAAAGAATACAAGACTGGATTTCAATCAGGCCATGCCCCACAACTATATTATCAAGAGTAGATTCATATCATGGTTTAAAGATAAGCATGCTAACCAATATTCTTACAAAACTATTGACTAAACAATCGTATCAATTTCCATCAAACTATCACCAACAGTTCAACATGAATCTATTATGACCAACAAACTCTTTGTGTGTGTCATATATTGATAGTAGAGGTGAGAAGAGAGTATTTTCATAGATTGATTCATGGACAAGTAAATTAGAGGGGAAGTTGAAATGATATATAGATCCTTTGGGCTTCTCATATAGTGTAATGGGAATCAAATTAATATTGGGTTTTCACCTAATTCACATATAAATCTTGTTACACTTTATTTTCGTCACCCTTATGACTGTTAATGGCGTAAACCTATCTATTTCCTTTAGAGGGGTCAATGGCCTGAATTCCTGAAGAATGAAGGGAGAATAAATTTGCCTGAGAGAAGAAGTTGGATTTTCCTTTGTAAAAACCCTATTAAAGAGGATTTCCGTAGGTTTCTATATAGCCAGGGTGAGAAAATTCCTGGTTTCCACAGGCTGCACTATAGCCAGGGTGAGGAAATTCCTGGTTTCTGTAGGCTGCACTATAGCCAGGGTAAGGAAATTCCTGGTTTCTTTAGGCTACACTATATCTAGGATACAGAGTTTCCGTAGGCTGCACTATAGCTAGGGTGCAAAAATTCCTGTACGTGGGAAAAATGAGTGTCTTCTCAATTCTTCTAGAAGGAGAAGGTTCTATGGTGAGGTGGCCTCCGAAGGATTTGGATCTTACTCACTTTCATGATTTAGTGGGATCATCCTAACCTACTCACCTTATCCTCTTCAACTTATTAAAGGAGAGGAGCTCTCATGGAGAAATTTAGCTTGGTTGAATTATTGAGTTTTGTAGCTTGGATTTGGATTTTGAGCATTACTTTGTCAAGATAGATTTTTGATCTCAAAATCCTTGGATCAGAAGTGTGTGGGAAGAAAGGAATTGTTGGAAGGGACCTTACGACATCAAGGCATCCAGTTGTAATCTCTCTTCCTATTATTTAATATAATACAGTGGCATATTTCTTTCCCATAGAATAGTTTTTATTTTATTGCATAACTCCTTGATCATATGCATAGGTTGTCATTGAATATACTTTACTGCTTTCACTTTGGCTGGTTTGTGTCTCACTGTAGGATCAGTCTCACAAGAGCACTGGAGTGAAACAAGAAAAACAAAGACATAAGGAAGCGACACTTAAAGGTATGTCTCTCGTCTTTTGTTTGGTAGTAAATTCAATGATTAGAGCCTAGGGAAAGAACCATGTTATGTCTTGTTTTGTTCTAGATCTAGGTGGATCTAGGGAGATTAGATTATGTCTGCATTTAGCGATTTATCCAATAACAACTCCAAGGAAAATGTTAAGGGTTTTACCCTTTGACTTCCAATGCATAAATAGACAATAGCTCAAACCAAAACATCAAAGAGGGTGTTTAGTATATGTGTAGGTTGAGCATTAGCCTCTGTAAGGATACATCATGAAATCATAAGGTATACACCTAATCACAACTACCAGTTCAAGTCTATTCATAAGGATTCCAAGATTGTATATGAGTGTAAAAATACAAAGGAAAGCATACAATGAGTCAAGATTTATTGTGACTCTTCTATTGGATTTAAAATAAATTAATCACTATCAATAGGGATTTCCCATAAAATTTAAAAGGAAAATATTGAAAATAATAGATGAAAGGGAAAATGGGCATACACAGAGATCATCAAAAACAACCACTATAACAATTACCATGCAAACATTGCAATGAAAACAAGAAACATGGGGTCAAATCACTGTTAGAAGCCTACCCACATAAAAAATGTTTTCCTCATAAAGCCTAGGGTTAAATCCTTGGTCTCATCCTCCATTCAAAACTATAGTAAGGAATGTGCCTTTCTAGGGATAATCACTGTTGGCATAGGGGTAGACCCAGGGTTCAACGCACCAACAAAACCCTAACTACCAGCCCTTTCGGAAACACCTTTGAAGCAGATGAAGTCTCACCCGAGGTAGAGGCGGGGGTGGTTGCAAGACTTAGGTGTCTGCAACCTTAGTTGGGACACAAAATTTTGATTATTACTCTTAGAAAACACTTTAGCATAGGCCATTCATCCATATTTAACCCTCATGGCACTCTTTAGATAGCACAGAGCACCGCAACATTCACTTAGATCTAGGTTAAGTTAGCACTTAGCAACAACAAAATAGGTCTAGCACTCAACACTTTCATATATGTCAAATCTACACCCACACATCTAAGAAGCACAAAGCAAAGTGGATCTATCTAAGTATATCATAGAAAAGCACCTAGCATAATCATATCAAGCACAACACATGGAAAGAGACTGACATATTAGGTTGAAGCACTGAGCACAAAAAATAGAGTTATCATGGTTCACCCCCACCCTGGGGCTACGTCTACAAAGTCTTCTTCTTCTTTATTATCTTTGGTCAATCAGGTTACAACACAGAGCTCACACTTATACTCTACATAGGATAGGAGATCTATGTGCACCTCACCAGATCCTCCTTCCTCGAGTATATATAGCATAGAGCCTTCTTACAATCTGTTCACTTAGAACTTACAACACTTGCACTCAGATCTGCAAGTCGGTCACACAATATACACAAATCCTTTACTAACACTTATATTATCTTCCTCTTTTCTTACATTGCCTAGCTACTTATTTATACTTTACAAAATATACCTAAACATGGGTAAACTCATGGGACGACATCCCATACCCATTACATTATCCCAAAAAACACAAAATGGACCCAAGAAAGGGGTCTGGCTTCCACGATCTCTTCTTCTTGACAAGCTGTCAAAGTCCAAAAACGATCAAATATGACCAAGTGTTCCTCAAAACTTGGTCAAGGGCCAACAATCACTCCGTCCACAACTATTTAATAAATTATCTCATGGTGAAGATTCCAAATACCCAATAGTTAATGCAAGATGAGATCTTGTTCACCATGATATTGTCCTCTTCCTCCATTCAAAATACTCATACATGGATAGAAGTAGGTCTTAATTCTAACACAATTTTACCTTCCTCAACATACAAAAACTTTGTAAGGAAAAGTACAAGGTTGAATAAATTCAAGCCACTAAAATATTCATGCAAGGTAGGCTCGAGCCATTCCAAAACAACATGTGTCCATTTTTCCTTTAACTCCATAGAACACATGTAGAAAATATAAGGAAAAGTAATCAAATAAGGCAGGCCATTGCCAATCAAAATCTATTAATATTCATACACCACCATTCAATCTAGATCAATGATCTATAGCAAGGCATTGCAACTCATGCAAGGAGTACAAGGGATTACATTTAATGGTTTGTACTACATATACAAACATCTGATCCTTTATCAAACATGGTCAACATCAAATCTTGAGTAGCATTCTTAAGGAGGTTATCACCCTCAAGAAAATTCTTTCCTTTCTATAGATTAATTAAAAAATGAGAGTAGTGTTCAAATATTAGCTTCATGTCACTTAGGACCATGTGAAGCCTTTCACCACAATCACTTTTCCATTAATATTAATATTGTGATTTTTAGTATAAGTCTAATTGTTAGTCCATATTTTAGTTTTCTCTTGTGTTCATATTAACTCTTCATATTTGTAGGGTGTTAGCACTATAAGTCACCTCTGGATTGCGTCAGAGGTAAGCCTGATACCCATCAGTTTGTATCTCACAATAAATAGTTTAAAGGGTGGTGTAATGGATGTAGTCTCAAGGTTATATCACTTTAACTCAGAATCATGGACCATGCAATGCACAGGTAAGTGAGGTATTGATCTAACTTCAGTCAATAAGTTGTAGTAAAGGGTGAGTAGGAGGAAGAACTGGTGAGAATATGTAAGGGCCTATTGTGGACACCCGGTCTTCCAACAACCTAAGGAAGAAAAGCTTCAAGAAAAAGATCCTCTTGAATTCAAAGCTTCAGACACTAAGATATGTCTAAACAACATAGTTACAACATCATGATGATCAAACCTACATCAAAATGCTACTTTAACATCCCGATTGGATCCTCCAATTCTAAGCTACTCAATATAAGAGGGGGAAAAGATAAAATAGGAAATTGATTAAAACTGGTAAAAGTGTTGCAGTGATCAAACCTACATCAAAAAAACATCACAACCTTCGACTAGATCCTCCAATTACGAGTGTCTTAAAACAACATTTACAAAGAGATAGAAAGAAGCTGACTTTCATTAAACATGAAGTCTCAAATACAAAATACATAACCAGAGGAATCAGTGATTCATCAAAACTTTACAATACGGGAGCCTAGATCAACCATCAACACCTACAAAATATGAAAATGACTCCTATATACCCAAAACCAATACCCCAGAGACATGCTTGAGACTTTTCTTTTAAGGCTTTACGTCTGCATGCTTCCTGGCAGACTGCGCATGCAGTTTCCTGTCAGAAACAGGCTCTGGCAGACGCAACCGTGTTTCAGGAATTCTCTACAACTGAGTTGACCTACTTACAGTGCTTTCTGGGTTTTCCATTTATGGTGGAAACGATGTTCAACCATCCCCCACCAATCTTAATAACTGCTTCATTGGAATCCGAAAGACCCAAGTCGATTCTGCCTCTGCAAGACGTGGCAGCCTTAGCATTTGCCATCTGGATCTGAGCTAGATGCTTACGGGGAAGCCAAACAGCAGACGTCACTGCTGACAAAGTGATGAGTGCACTTGGTATGGATTAGTGGATGAGAGATGGCTAGGTGGATATTTGTGGATGGATGAGGAGACTGAGGATAGCGTGGGGGTCACACAAGCGGAAGCTGAGGTGTAATGGGATGGAGGCGATGTAGAGCGAGTTGCCACAGGTGGAGGTAGATGAGAAAGGGATAGGTACCATTGGGATAGTGAGTGGAAGAGAGTTGGAAGGAGTGGAGGCGATGAGGGGCGGCCACTTGTCGGCCTGTTATAGGACACTATGTGCATGTGTGCATATCGGGGCTGTGAAAAGTGGTTTGGAACCTCCCCGCTTTTGGGCCCAATATGTGTCTTTGGCTGACACGTAGCACCTTCACAAACCATGGATATTTTTCCCAGCTTGCCCTACCTTTTTTATCATGTAAACATGTTGATGCCCTGATATGTCAATCGACCATTGATCTGGGCTACTCAACACTCGATCGCCCAGATCTGCACGTGCCTTATCATGTCGCGCCAAAACGTCTCATCACTCCTATGACTTAGGATATAAGATAAAATGTGGTTTTTTGTCACTTTCTTTAATCATTTCGCCAAGAGGCTAACTTCATAGGAAAACACCCCTCCTTTCCAAATAAATGTGATAACATTAGGCTCCATGGGGGATGGCTTACTCCCTATGAGATGCCAAGAATTATTCTGCAGTTTCAGTGCCTTGTTGTTGGGCTATGGAGTCACCTACAAGACCGATAAATAAAAATAAAAACAATATTTACAAAAACATGAGAGCCACTTGTGGCTCAAATAAAGAACTTCTTGAGAAAATGTGCATTTACAGGGCCACCGAAAACTTGATCGCCCTCCAAATTTTGCAACCTGTAGGTGTTATTTCGACCTCTCTCAGAGATTTTGAAGGGCCCGATCCACAAGGCTTCAAATTTTTTGTTCTTGTCTCTATCCTGTCTGGGCGCATCCCATTTTAGCACCAAATCTCCCAGTTGGAAATCCTATTTTCTCGCCTTTCTGTCAAAGGCTTACTTGATTCTCTGTTGATGCTCATGAGCTCTGGCCCTCACATGTTATCTAGTCTGTTAGACTTCTACCAGCTGTAGAATCCTTCTGATCATATCATCAGGCTCTTCTTGGCATAATTTTTCTACAGGCACGACAAGGTTAGAAGGAAAATCTGCTTGAGCCCCATAGACAAGCTGGAAAGGGGAAAGACCTAGGGATATCTTCGTTGTCACTCGATCAAACCATAGAAAAAACTTAAGCTTTGAATCCCATGCTTTCTTATTGTCCTCTAGCAGTCTTTTGATGATATTTATTAGGCTTTTGTTAGAGGACTCTGCTAGTCCATTTCCTTGGGGGTCGTAGGGGGTAGAGTGGATCAATGAAATTCTGAACTACTCAAAAATTTTGACCAATGGCTCAATCTTGAAGGATGCATCGTTGTCAGTGATGATTCTGTTCAGACAACCAAAACTTTCCATAATATCGTCAAGGAAACCAATGATGACTTTGTGAGAAGCACTCCTTGTGGGAATAACTTCTATCCACTTGGTGAAATAATTTGTTGCAGTTAATATCCACCTGTGATGACTGCTTGAAGCAGGGTAAATTTCTCCAATAAATTCTAGGCCCCACTACTGAAAGGGTCCTAAAGCTACCACAAGTTTTAATGGCAGAGACTTGATCTATTGTTTCCCAGCGAATTTCTAACATTTGATGCAAGCCTTGATTTTCACACAGACATCAGTGAATAGAGTAGTCTAGAAGTACCTAACCCTGAGAACTTTATAGGATGTGGTTCTCCAGAAATGATGTCCCCCACACAGGCTATCATGAAAGTCGAACATAATATTTTGGGCCTCCTGTGGGTCTAAGAATCTCAGAAGCACACGTAGAGGGTCTTTCCAATACAAGACCTGGTCAATAAGGCAATATCTAATTTCTTTGAGCTTTAAATCTCTTTCCTTTCTTTTTCTCATAACATCAGGGGGTCTTAGTTCTTGCAGAAAATATATAATATCTTTATACTAGGTGCATTCTGCCAATGAAGGGGTGCCCTGAGGATTTTTATCAGCGAATTCATTTTGCTGACCATTTGAGCAGGTGTTGATGAAGTTTACCCCCAAAGCTCTACAATTAGATTCGGATAACAACTTGGCTAAACCTTGGCCTTTAACTATCTTGGTGGGTTTTATTTCTAGATCAAACTCAAGGATTTTGGCAATCCACTTACTCCTTCTCCCATCTATGTCAGGTTGAATTAGAATGTCCTTCACTGAAGTTGAAGGAACATACGTTGTGATTTTTGAATGTAGAACATAGAATCTGAAATCCTTGAGAGCTTTCACCAAGGCATAGGCTTACTTCTCCATAATGTTGTATCTGATCTCGACATCTCTCAGTGCCCGAATAAAAAAGGAAATGGGATGCTCCAACCCTTCATCATTCTTTTGCAATAAAATGGCTACTACTGTATCACACGAAGTAAATGAAAAGATTAGGAAATCCTTGGAATAATCAGGACTGATCAACATAGGTGCCTAAGTCGTAGCTTTCTTAATTTGGTTGAAGGATTGTCTGGGCTCAGTATTCCATTTCACTTCATTCCCCTTCCTGAGCATGGCTGTGATATGCTTCACCGGTTTAGAAAAATTTGAAACAAACCTTCTTAGAAAATTGATTTTCCCCAAGAAAGACTGGAACTCTTTCTTGGATCTCGGGAGTGACAAGGCTTGGATTTCTTCTACTCTGCTGGGATCAATCCTGAATCCCACAGCTGATAATATGTGGCCTAGCAATTTTCCCTCCTTCATGGAAAACAAAGACTTCTTGGGATTTAAGGAGAGACCAAATTTCCTGCATTTCAAGAAAACCCTCTTTAAATGCTCACGGTGCTCTTTATCTGATCTGGAGAAGACTGTAATATCATCAATATAGATGACTCTAAACTTGTCCTTTTCTCCAATGAAAGTGATATCCATGTCTCTCTGAAAGGTCGCCCCTGCATTCATCAATCCAAATGGTATTTCGGCATACATGAACATACCCCAAGGAGTGGTGAAGGTCATTTTTTCTATGTCCTTAGGCAGGACCGAGATTTGATTGTATCCTGAAACGCCATCAATCATGGATATCCTTGATGTGCCAATCACCCTTTGTAATATGTGTTCCATTTTTGGCAAGGGGTAGTTGTCTTTCTTTGAGCTCCTGTTCAGGTTTCTGAAATTGACACAAAGTCTGATTTCTCCACTCTTGTTTCCCACTAGGACCAAGTTGGTTACCCATTCTAAATATCTCAGGGGGATAATGATTTGGGCGTCCAACAACTTCTTTACCTCCTTCTCCATAATATGCAACAAAATAGGATTTATCTGTCTCAACTATTTCCTAAATGGTTTGGCTTCTTCCTTCAATGGGATCTTGTGCTCAATAACATTGATGTCATATGTTCAGAGGTATTCATAAGTCCAGGAAAACACATCAGTAAATCCTTTTAATAGACCAGTATACTCATCCCTCTGCTCGTTTGACAAGCTATTAGACAACTTGAAAAACTTTGGATCTTCCTTTGTGCCAATATTACACTCAGATATACGAGCATCCTCATCTGGCCTTGTAACGATCCCCCCGACCATCCTGAGGCTAGGTTACACCACTCCAGAGTAGCCCCTCATGCTCTAACACCAATCGGTAACATTCCCATCCATCAAGCCGAAAACATGCTACTCTAGGGAACACTTTCATTCCCATACTGTGGAACATGCAGTAGAATACCCAGTATTCAACTAAGCAATGCCACCTAAATTTACTCTTTAGAATGCATGCAACTAAAACATATACATACAAAATGCTCATGGAATATCTACATATAAACATGACAAACAATTACTTTCTGTAACATACGAATTTTATATTAAAATAACAGTAATTACCGATATGCATCATTTGCAGGAAATTGCCCATAAGAACACAAGCAATCATAGTCACATATGTAACATAAGCATGTAAATAACAAAACAACATATCCATATATCACACAATTGGTAGTTATCTTAGAAGGACTGTCACCAACTGCTTATAGACCGTCCATGAACCTCCCAGCCATAGATTGCACTGTTCATCACTCTCAACAGTGAATCATCCCCCGAGCTGGGATTGAACTCCACCCAAGGTAAAAGGGATTCCTATCTAGGCTAAGGCTCATGGACAACAGGAAAGACTTCATATTAGGTTCTCACTCAACTAACAGACTACAACCTCTCATTCCCCACATTCCCATCCCACCCAAGGAAGTGTGCCCCTTCTCTGCTCAACAATCCCTAGGCTGCCCCACTTCCCTTCCAGGGCTTCAGCAACAAGCCAAACCGGAAGTCTTAGAGCATTGTAGCTACAGTTTAGCACCTACAGAAATCAATCCCAAACAATTATCTCACCCAGAGAACTGCTCATGGGCCTAACAACCTGCTTCTTCAATCCCGCTCCAAGATAACTAGCTACACCAACCAAAAGGGATAGGGAAACAAGTTTCGGAAAGGTGGAATGGATGTATCAAGGATAACACAATGTATGAGTGAAATGGTCATGGATTCATTGACTGGATAACTGAATGTGTTTTTGGGATCACTGTGAACACTTTGTCAAACGATGGTCAGCCTCTCCTGCAGGTTTCCCCCCTTTTCCCCTCTGTAAGTATCTCTGTAAAAAAATCCCCCTTGAGCTAAGTTTCCTCACGATATGAATACATGTCTCCAACTTGACACTTTTCATATTGAAAGTTACTTTTGTCCACTTGTCCCCAACTTTAGAGCTTAGGATAAACTAATTATCCATACTTTATGTTTTAGGAAATATTAATATAATATTCCCTTGTCTTTTGGCCCTCTCTTTCCCTAACTGGTGAAGTTCAGTCCCCCATCTCTTTTATCATGGTCGGTCTGCACATAGTGATGTATTTTATATTAATCATGAGTCAAGTACAAAGTAGGCGATCTAGCCTTTAACATCTAGGCACGCTGGCCTAATTCCAAGACATAAGCATTTTGGCTTATAATGCTGGCTCACCAACCTATAATGCATATTATATAAACAAAGGTTCGCTGACCTTAATATTGCATGCAGTTAGTTACTGCACGTTGTATCCTCTGTCTTTAAGGTTGTGCACACATTAGTTACTGCGTGTGATATTTAGAAATGTGTACATTACATCGCTTTATTGCACAGTATATGCGCGCACCATGCCATGAAAGGTGTATTACAAAAATGATGTCTAAACAACTCACTAGCTTAAATATACTTGGATTATATTTACATTTGGGTTCGACCGAGGGATATTACAATCCCCTCCCCTTATTTATGCACTATCCTCAGCGTATCATGTACCCATATACAACAAAATTCTCAAAATTATTCAAAAAATATGCGGGTATTCTGTCTGCATTGCATCCTCATGCTCCCAAGTAGCGTCTTTAGGTTCGTACTAGGTCCATTGGACCTTTACAATCCCTATGGCTCGATTCCAGAGTTATTTGATTTTTCAATCTAGGATGCGCACCAGATGCACTTGGAAAGAGCCTTCTTGCTCCACCTTAATAACATTCCAATCAATAACATGATTAGCATCGAGTATATATTTATTTAGCAATGATACATGGAAAACATTATGAACAAACATAGATGCAGGTAATGCAATCATATAAGAAACTGGACCAATCCTCTCTAGGATTTCAAATGGTCCACAAAATCTGGCTGCCAACTTGGCCCAGCTTCCTAGCTTCAGAGAACTCATGTTAGCTTTTAATTTCAATAAAACATGATCACCCACTTTGAATTCTCTGTGGATTCTATTTTTATCAGCATAACTTTTCTGTCTATCTTGGGCAGTTTTCAAATTCTGCTTAATTTTTGACATCTAGTCCTCCATCTCCTTGAGAAACTCTGGCCTGACTATTGTTCTATCAGCTGGATTATCCTAGCTTACTGGAGTATTGCACCTTCTACCGTAAATTTCTTCAAATGGGATCATTTTCAATGATGCCTGATACCCATTATTGTAAGCGAATTCTACCAAGTGTAGGTAGTATTCCCATTTCGATGGTTTGTCCATCACATACATTCTCAACATATCTTCTATCACCCTATTCACTCTTTATGTCTGTTCATCAGACTCATGATGGTAAGCTGTACTAAAGTTCATATTCGTTCTGAATCCTTTGAACAATCCTTTCCAACAATTTGAGGTGAATTTCAGGTCTCTGTCAGACACAATCATTTTAGGAATTCCATGCAATCATGCCACTTCCCTCATGAAAATATCAACAACATCTGTTGCCTTGTGAGTAGTTTTTAGTGGAATGAAAAGGGAAGATTTTGTAAGCTTGTCCACCACTACCATAATCGAATCATGTAGCTTGCCTGTTCTGGGCAATCCCATAATAAAATCCATTGTCACCACTTCCCACTTCCATTCAGGAATGGGCAAAGGTTGAAGCAATCCTACTGGGTGCCTATGCTCTATTTTAACTTTCTGGCATTCCATACACCTAGCGATGTATTTTGCAATTTCTCTCTTGATACCTGGCCAAAAGAATTGGCTCTTGACCACTGTTATGATTTTTTGACATCCAGTGGGTCCTGCATAAGGACCATTATGCATCTCATGCAAAATTATACATTTCAAGTCCTAGACATTTGGTATAATTTTTTTTTTCTTGTGCAGCAGTATTCCATCTACTCCCAAATTATAAATATCCATCTTCGGTGGTGTCTTACCTTGTTGTAGCATTGCTACCAATTCTCTGTACTGCAGATCTGCATTTGTAGCCTCCATAATTTTTCTTTTAACATCAGTCTCATACATGTTGATGGATGTATCATGAAGCTCATGCACCCTCTTGCTGAGTGCATCCGCCACTTTATTTTCTTTCCCTTTGATATGCCTCTTATCAAAGTCATATTCTCTTAGAAATTCTAACCATCTGCTTTGCCTAGAATTTGGATTTGGATGATCAAATAAATATTTCAAACCATTGTGGTCTGGTCTTAGCTCAAACCTATTTACCATGAGGTAGTGTCTCCATTTCCTTAGGGCATGCATTATGGCTTCCAACTCCAAATCATGAGTGGCATAGTTTCTTTCATGCTCCTTCAACTTCCTTGATTCATAACATATCACAAATCCATCTTGACTGAGGACTCCACCCAGTCCTTCATTACATGCATTTGTGCATACAATGAAATCTTCATTTGGGTCCGTGATCCTTAGTATTGGAGAACTTGTCAATAATTGTTTCAAATGTTGGAAACTCCTTTCACAGTTGTTACACATGATTTTGGTCACTCTGGTGATGTCTCTACAAGTGATGTATTCAGGCTCCCACAAGGACTTTTTGCCTGAGAAAAGTGACTATTGTCTCCTTCCAAAAAACACATTTTTATGATGAGTTCGCAGGCTGCCTATACTACAGGGTGCTAAAATCATTCATTCTCATAGGAAATCCAAACTTAGGGTGCAAACTGTTCGCAGTCTTCTCAATAGGTAGGGTGCATGTTGGCATGTTTTACAGGCAACGTATGCTTGTCATTGATGGCAAGTACAGAAGTGATGATGGCTTGAGTACAACAATGATGATCAGCAACGCAGTGATAATCGGGGAAGAGCAACAACTGTGATCATTGGATCAACAATTCAAAATTCCCGATGGCTGTCAGATCTCAATGTAGACAAGAAGAGCGCGCTGAAGAGGAGGATAGATCTTAGGCATTAGATCCAAGCACGGGATCCGACCATCGTCGGATCAAGGAGAACCTATGCATTCTTTAAAGTGTAAGGAGTAGTGGGCTCACAAAATTCCGAAAGAAGGAGGACCGTCCATCTTCAGGCAGGACACGTGGGAAAGATCGTCATTTTTCTGACTGGAGTGTCAAAGGAACGAGGTTCCCTAACCTCTCAAAATCGGGATATGTGAAATGATGACTTAATCTGAGCTGTCAGATCAAGGTTTGATCTGAATCATCGATCCTAGTCCATTTCAAAGTTTTGCGGATCGAGAGTTGGAGATATCAAAGAATATTAACCACAAGAATCCTGAAATCGCGATATGCGAAATCGCGACTTAATCTGAGCTGTCAGATCAAGGTTTGATCTGGACCGTTGATCCCAGTCCATTTCAGAGTTTCACGGATCGAGAGTTGGAGATGTCAAAGAATAATAACGACAGGAATCACGAAATCGCGATATGCGAAATCGCAACTTAATCGCAGTCGTCAGATCAAGATGTGATCTGGACCATTGATTCGACCCCATTTCGGAGTTTCGTGGATCGAGACTTTGAAGTGACAAGAACATTGAACATCAAGAATGTTGAAATCACGAAATGCGAAATCGTGAAATGATCTGAGCCGTCAAATCAAGTGTTGATCGAGACCGTTGATCCCATGCCATTTCGTGGTTTCGGGGATCGCAACTTGGAGAGTCGAGATGCCTCATCTCCAGATTCATGAAATGCGAAATCACGAAATGATTTGAGCCGTCAGATCAAGTGTTGACCAGGACCGTTGATCCCATGCCATTTCAGTGTTTCGAGGACCGTGACTTGGAGAGTCGATATGCCTCATCTCCAGATTCACGAAATGCGAAATCATGAAAGCACCTTATGCATAAGGTTGTGGTCATAGCCCTTGGTCACATCAGTGAGAGATGGAGGAAAGAGCTAGAGAAACCAAGCTCCTTTTCAAGCATCGCGACTAGGAATGTTGAGACACATGGTCACACGAATGCCGAATTATCGAATGCCGAAATGCCGAAATGAATGCAAGATCCCATGGAATCAATCCAACGGTGCAGGTGAATTTGAACAAGATCGGACGGCTACTGTAGCAAGACATAGTGTAACTTCCAGAAACCACTGATGGTTTCTGCCAGAGGACTTGAAGACACTTCGGGATGATTGACAGAGGAGGTGAAGAGTCTCTGGGAATCTTCAAGAGGGATGAAGATGTTCGCGGAGGTGATTGACAACTGGATGAGCATTGAGGCCTGTAACTGGAACAGAGAAGGTGAGTTCGACTGTCACAGAGAAGACAAAGATTCTCAAACTGCAGAGAGGCTGAGGAATCTCAGGATAACATATAGTGATGTTGAACGAGTGGAAAAGGACCAGAGAAGCTGAAGAGTCACGATGATGATCAGACAGAGCACTCAAGTTGTGGAGGAATTTGGTGCAGAGTGAGCATGTAGAGGCATTGCGAATATTGCATGCACAAAGACAACAGAGATTATGGGAATGCAAAAGAAAGAAGAGATAGGGGTGGTCGATGTGTAGGACAATGGTGGTGTGTACAAGGAGGCAGAATGCGGGAGTAGAACTGCATAGTCGAGGAATGGTGCATTGAAGTCATATGGCGCAAAAATCATAAAAGGCCGAAGAACAGAATGTGATATAGGTGTGCAGAAGACATTGATGCAGACAGGGCAGAGCAGTGTAACAGAACAACGACAGGGCTAGTAAGCCATTGAATAATTTTATATCACTGTAATGAGTTTTAGTAACAAAGAATTTATAAACTAGGGTGGTTGGGAGGTGCTAGGGAGGACTGGTGTCCTCAAAGGTTCAAGTGGGTGCTTGAACAGAAGGAGATGGTGCTTCCTTCTAGTTGGTGCTAGAGAAACTAGGGAGTTGGTGCTTCCTTCTAGTTGGTGCTAGAGAAACCAGGGGGTTGGTGCTTCCTTCTAGTGGGTGCTAGAGAAAATAGAGAGTTGGTGCTCTCAGCAAGTTGCATCTTGCAAAACAGAGGTTGTAGCCTCACAATGAGTTGGTGCTCATATGTATGATAATGTAAAGAATGTAGATAATACTTATCATATAAAGAAAAAGAGGTTTTTACCCTGTATGGGTTTCCTCGAGAATTATCTGTCTCTGTTTTCTCATATATGTGACTGGTGTTGAATGTGTCTTTGTTTATTTCCCATTATTGTGATCATCATTGAGTGCCCTATAAATATTTTTAAAAGAAGTATAATTGTTTAAGCACGGGGACAACTGATTCACCCCCCCCTCTCAGTTGTCCAACAATTGGTATCAGAGCCGGCCCCTTTTTATCTAAGGGTAGATCCTAGAGCTTAAACATGTCAAGCCATGAAGGAAATTCAAACAATAAGGCCCCTCTATTCAATGGAACAAACTTTGCCTTCTGGAAAGTTAGAATGAGAACCTACATAATGGCTTTAGGTGCAGATGTCTGCGATGTGGTAGATATTGGTTATGTAAAGCCAGTGGTGCTAGCTAATAAGGATGACAAACTAGAATTTAGCTTCAATGCTAAGGCTATGAATGCTATCTTGAGTGGGCTTGCAGAAGAAGAATTCGTAAAAGTTATGCACCTAGGAACTGCCAAAGAAATGTGGGAAAAACTCATTAGCAGTTATGAGGGTAATGAGAAGGTAAAGGATGCAAAGCTTCAAACCTACAGAATACAGTTTGAACAGCTGAAGATGAAGGAAGATGAAACTGTTGGAAAATGCTTTCTAAGAGTAGAAGAAATGGTAAATGCAATGAAGGCACTTGGTGAAACAATTGGGGAACCTTCTTTAGTTCAAAAAATCTTGAGATCTCTCCCAGATAGGTTCAACCCGAAGGTCTCTGCTATAGAAGAACTTAATGATC
>ML790634.1:94486-109431 GCA_009831015.1 Picea engelmannii | reverse complement strand
CTGCCATGGAGTCTGAATTTGAAATGTCTATGATAGGAGAACTGTCATTTTTTCTTGGTCTACAAATTACTCAGAGGCCCAAAGGGATGTTCATTTCTCAAGAAAAATATCTAAGAGAAATGCTGAAAAGGTTTCAAATGGAATATTCTAAACCTGTGGGTAAACCTATGATAACTGGATGTAAATTAAGCAAGGATGATGATTCACCTAATGTTGATCAAAGCTCATATCGATCAATGATAGGAAGCCTGCTATACATCACAACATCTCACCCAGACATAATGCATGTTGTAGGAATGGTAGGAAGATATCAGGCTGCACCCAAACAGATTCATTTGCAAGCTATCAAAAGGATACTCAGGTATTTAAAAGAAACAATGACTTATGGTCTGTGGTATCCCAGAAATCAAAATCTTCAGTTGACTACTTATTCAGATGCAGATTGGGAAAATTGTATTGATGAGAGAAAAAGCACCAGTGGAGGAGCATTCTTCCTGGGTGACTCCTTAGTGGCCTGGATTAGTAAAAAGAAAAGTTCCATTTCTTTATAAACCACAGAGGAAGAGTACACTGCTTCTGCTACCTGTTGCACTCAGGTATTATGGATGATTCAGACACTTGCAGAGTTAGAGGTAAAATACACTGCACCGATCCCAATTCATTGTGATAACACTAGTGTCATAAGTGTATCTAAAAATCCTGTATTCCACTCCAAGACCAAGCATATTCCCATAAAATATCATTTTCTGAGAGAGTAGGTCACCAATCAGACTGTTCAGGTCCATTACATTCCCACTACAGAACAAATTGCAGACATCTTTACTAAACCCTTAGCCAAGACGCCTTTTGAATATCTCAGACAGAAGTTGGGAATCATTTCGTCTCACACCTAAAAGAGTCCATCTTGTTAGGGGGAGTTTTGTATTTTTTGAATATCTAATGCCTCCTAAAATTACTGCAACACCTCAGGGGGAGCATGTCTCTTCTTTGACATTGATGTCAAAGGGTGAGAAAAGAATTTGGGTGCCTTAGTTGCCATCAATGACAAAGGGGGAGATTGTTGGCATGTTTTACAGGTAACGTATGCTTTTCATTAATGGAAAGTACAACAACGATGATGGCTTGAGTACAACAATGATGATCAGCAGTGCAATGATAATCAAGGAAGAGTAGGAACAGTGATCGTTGGATCAACAATTCAGAATTCCCGATGGCTATCAGATCTCAATGTAGACAAGAAGAGCGCGCTGAAGAGGAGGATAGATCTCAGGCATTAGATCCAAGCGCGGGATCCAACCATCGTTGGATCAAGGAGAACCTATGCTTTCTTTAAAGTGCAAGGAGTAGTGGGCTCACAAAATCTTGAAAGAAGGAGGACCGTCCATCTTCAGGCAGGACACGTGGGGAAAGATCATCATTTTGCTCACTGGAGAGTCAAAGGAACGGGGTTCCCTAACCTCTCAAAATCGAGATATGTGAAATCACGACTTAATATGAGCTGTTAGATCAAGGTTTGATCTAGACTTTTGATCCCAGTCCATTTCAGAGTTTCGCGCATCGAGAGTTGGAGATGTCAAAGAATAATAACCACAGGAATCCCGAAATCGCGATATGCGAAATCGCGACTTAATCGTAGCTGTCAGATCAAGATGTGATCTGGACCATTGATCCGACCCCATTTCGGAGTTTCGTGGATCGAAACTTTGAAGTGACAAGAACACTGAACATCAAGAATGTTGAAATCATGAAATGTGAAATCGCGAACTGATCTAAGCCGTCAGATCAAGTGTTGATCGGGACTGTTGATCCCACGACATTTCATGGTTTCAGGGATCGCGACTTGGAGAGTTGAGATGCCTCATCTCCAGATTCATTTAATGGGAAATCGTGAAATGATCTGAGCCATCAGATCAAGTGTTGATTGGGACCGTTGATCCAACACCATTTCGGGGTTTCAGGGATTACGACTTGGAGAGTCGAGATGCCTCATCTCTAGATTCACGAAATGCGAAATCGCGAAAGCACCTTATGCATAAGGCTGTGGTCACAACCCTTGGTCACATCGGCGAGAGATGGAGGAAAGAGCTAGAGAAACCAAGCTCCTTTTCGGGGATCACGACTGAGAATGTCAAGACACATGGTCACACGAATGCCGAATTGCTGAATGCCAAAATGCCGAAATGAATGCAAGATCCCATGGAATCAATCCAGCGATGCAGGGGAATTTGAACAAGATCGGAGGGCTACTGTAGCATGACACGGTGTAACTGCCAGAAACCACTGATGGTTTCTGCCAGAGGACTCAAAGACACTTCAAGATGATTGATAGAGGAGGTAAATAGTCTCTGGGAATATTCAAGAGGGATGAAGATGTTCGTGGAGGCGATTGACAGCTGGATGAGCATTGAGGCCTGTAATTGGAACAAAGAAGGTGTGATCGACTGTCACAGAGAAGACGAAGAGTCTCAAACTGCCAGAGAGGCTGAGGAATCTCAGGATAACATACAGTGATGTTGAACAATTGGAAAAGGACCAAAGAAGATGAAGAGTCATGATGATGATCAGAAAAAGAACTCAAGTTGTGGAGGAATTTGGCACGGATTGAGCATGTAGAGGCATTGAAAATATTGCATGCAGAAAGACAACAGAGATTATGGGAATGCAAAAGAAAGAAGAGATAGGGGTGGTCGTTGTGTAGGAGAATGGTGGTGTGTACAAGGAGGCAAAACGCGGGAGCAGAACTGCACAGTCAAGGAATGGTGCATTGAAGGCATATGGCGCAAAAAGAACAAAAGGTCGAAGAACAGAATGTGGTACAGGTGTGCAGAAGACACTGATGCAGACAGGGCAGAGCAGTGTATCAGAACAATGACAAGGTTGGTAAGCCATTGAATAATTTTATATAGCTATAATAAGTTTTAGTAACAAAGAATTTATAAACCAGGGTGGTTGGAAGGTGATAGGGAGGACTAGTGTCCTCAAAGGTTCAAGAGGGTGCTTGAACACATGGAGTTGGTACTTCCTTCTAGTTGGTGCTAGAGAAACTAGGGAGTTGGTGCTTCCTTCTAGTTGGTGCTTGAGAAACCAAGGGGTTGGTGCTTCCTTCTAGTGGGTGCTAGAGAAAACAAAGATTTGGTGCTCTCAGCAAGTTTCATCTTGCAAAACATAGGTTGTAGCCTCACAATGAGTTGGTGCTCATATGTATGATAATGTAAATAATGTATATAATACTTATCATATAAATAAAAAGAGGTTTTTACCCTGTATGGGTTTCCTCCGGAATTATCTGTCTCTGTTTTCTCATATATGAGACTGATGCTGAATGTTTTTTGTTTATTTCCCATTATTTTGATCATCATTGAGTGCCCTGTAAAGATTTTTAAAAGAAGTATAATTGTTTAAGCACGGGGACAACTGATTCACCCCCCCCTCTCAGTTGTCCAACATTGCGAACCCGTTTCAAAGCTTGGAAAAGAGAAGAGGTCATGAAGGTTCTAGAAGGGAATCTTCTAGAAAATGAGTTGACATTTTCATGGTTGGCATCTTACTGACTTCTTAGATTTAGTGGGATCATCCTCATCTATTTAACCATCTCTCCTTCTTGTATATATTGAAAGGTTTATCGTGGAAAAGGTTAAGAAAGATTGAATGAAGAATTGGTGAAATAATTGTGTGAAGAACTATGTTTTGGAAAGAAGCTTGAAGACTCTATTCAGTCTATCAAGTTGTATTGGATCTTCTTCATGAAAATGTAGAGCAATTGTGTGTGTTGGAACCAAGGGTCACTGAAAGGAATCTTGCGACATCAAGGCGATTAGGTTGTATCTTCTACTTTCATTTAATATAATACAGTGGCATGTCCCTTTCCCATAAAATCACTCTTATTTTATTGCGTAACTCCTTCATCATATGCATAGGTTGACATTGAATATACTTTGCCATATTCACTTTGGTTGGTTTGTGTTGTCTTGGACCTAATTTCACAAGAGCACTAGAGAGAAGTGGGAACAACAGAGACCTAAGGAAGCAATATAAAGGTATGCCACTCATTCCTTGTTATTAGTAGATTTAATGACTGCAACTTAGGGAAAGAGTCATGTCCTATCCTATTTTGTTCTAGATCTAGGTGGATCTAGGGATATCTGTTAGTGTCCGCACCTACCGATTTATCTGATAACAAAATTGGTGAATCCACTGGGGATACAACCCATTTTGGTGGTTTTTTCTTGGCCATTTTCTCTTGACCTACCCTTTTTCATTCTTAATCAATCACTGAGTCTTGAGGAGACCCTCACAGACTCTCTGGATCCAGAAGTTCCCTCAAAAGTCCTGTCATTTTTCCAAAATTTTCTTGATTAAAAACCTTCTCGCACTACATCTTTCTATAGCCTACGAGAATAAATGGGGTTCACACCCTAGTGTTCAATTCAGTGCAAACGTCTCACAACCTACCCATGTCTAGCCTACAATAATCCTTAATTATCGCACTGTACCCCACTATCAGATTGCAAACTCACTTGTAAAAATTTTGGATTAAGTCTTTTGTGTCTTCAGATGCCTAGATTAGTTGGTGTGTCTGGAAAGAACTTCTTTGGCCAATGATTGAATGTTTCTTGACTTCAAATCTCGTGAATGACTATTTTTCGAAAATCTAAAGCTCTTCTTGATCATTTTTTTCTCAATTTTTACCTCTTGACCTTTTCTTAACAAGGGTATAATCTCCAATTCTTAAATCCGAGTGCTTGTTTGGTCGGGAGCCTTTGATTGGATCAAAAGTTGAGATTAATGGTCCTTTTCAATTGCTTATTACCTAGAAAATTGTTACCCAGGTGCATTTGAAGAGACTGGTCTTGTCAGTTTGTTATTTTTATCTTCATTTAAAGATCGATTTGGGTGTTTGTTGTGTATTTCTTTTTCATTGGTTTCTTGCCTTTTCTTAGTTCCATCCTTGTTGCTTGGTTCATAATAAAAAATTTAAAGACATTTTCTTTTTTTAAGCAACCTTTTATTCAAAAAATATGGGCATTCTAGTATTGAAAGAAAACGAATAGGGAATTTTCATTGTTCATGATTGTTTGATATTACATTTCAGAGAAGATCATACATCATAGTTCACATTGTTCCAGAAAACTCCTCTTTCCCTCCTGTAAATAGGATTCATCGAAAAAAATTTGTATCATTCATCCCTATTTACACATTGTTGGGTCAAAGTCTCACACAACATCGATTTCATTTCTGTCTCCTTTTGAGTAACAACAACCTTTAATAATATTGCGCAATTTTAAAATTCAACTAGTAACTTTTTCTAGGGCTCTTTTACACCAACATTAGCTAGGCCAGAGATTTGGAATAGGCAGTGAGACACACTCTACAAAGCACAAAACACACAATATTATCTTGTGATAAGGAGTGTCAAATTCCATTTGCATCATTTTGTCCTAGGAAGCTCTTCTCACACAAGGGTCAAACCTGAGGTCACATTGAGATTGACAAAGTTACTCACCCTACTTTATTGATATCGGTGTAGAGATTGTACATATTACGAGGTCACTTGAAGGTATACCCACAATGATGAGTGGAAGCATATCAAGTTGATTTCGGGCTAGATACCCTGCCCGTGCCTGTGGATCGGACTGTCGATTGTTCCCCTAGGCATTATTTATGTTCTTAGGGTCTTACACAAGGTGAATGTGAAGGGGTAAATCTTCATGGTACCTGGGATCGACATTGGCCAGACTCACTCGGGCTCCTTGGAGGGTATACCCACGATTGTGTGTGGGAGCTTGCACCAAGGTGTAAGTTCGTTAAGCAGGTCGTCAACATAAATTTTCCACCCTAGCCCAACCCCTTCTTGTCTCGTCGTTGCGACGTTGGATTTCATCACCAACTAGTGACTTCGGAATTAGAAGGTCTTGTTTGCTTAGTTTTTCTTCCTAGATTTTATTAGCGCATCCTGTTTGTTTACCTAAGTTGGCCATAGAATTTCTTTCGTAAAATTCTAACTCGATCACAATTGACCCTCCATGCCATTCATGTAGAATGCAAGGCCTACCCCTAGAAGATCTAGAAGGTTCTCAACCCTTGCCTACCAACTCACCGGAGGGCTCTCCTCAACAGAGTGAAGTCCAATATGTTGCCACTCCACCAGTGGAAAGAGCTAACTCTTTAGAATGGTTCTGAATTACCAATTCTTGAGATGACTTCCGACTTCCTCCCGACTCCAAGAGACATATTGTTCAAGTGAATTCTTCCAAAGATATAGTTGTTTAGTCTTCTGGATTACCAATTGGACCTTTCATAGGACCTGAGGGTCAAGATCCTTTTTGGACTACTGGCATTTTTAGACGGGATCTCTTTGGCTCAGGAGAAGGCATTGATATCACTGTTAGACTTGAGCTATCTGAAACATCTGATCCAGACACAATACCTTTTACTACTGCCTATTATTTTCCTAGTACAGACGTTCCACCAGCTAACCACATCTTGACTATCCCTCTACAAAAGGTCCATTACACAATGGTCCCAGATACTAAGAGTCCTCACACCGGGATTACAACGGCTAGCCAAGCCCCCATTGGCACACTGCTTTCGCCAAGATTCACCCCAACACTTCTGCCCAGATATCATGCATTGAATGCTTCTATTACCTCTCCTACACAAATCTCATCCTGGACTCCTGGCGTTTCCACTCCTTCTAGGAACCATCTCGTTCCTGGTTTTATTTTGACACTTCCTCGACCCCCTTTCAGAGGACCTCTTCCATACTCTATCGAAGGCACCAACCCTAGTGGCACAATCCTGTCTTTCACACCTAATTACCAAATTCTTGTTGGTGGACAATTTCACCAAGGAGGCCAAACCCAATCCCCTTTTGTAGGAAAAATCCCAATAGGGACGCAACCCCCAATTGGAGGTCAACCCCCACCGACCCCACCCTATGGAAAAAACATACCTCCATCCTTGGCCCAGTATTGGAATTATCTTATTCAACATAATCCTCACTCGACTGGGGGGCAACAGCCTCAAGCTAGCTCCATCATACCCCCTAGTACAGGCCAACCATATACAGGCACATCTAATCCTATTTAGGGATTGAACGCTCAACCCCATGCCCCTTTTCAAGGGTACAACCCTATGAATTACTTGCCTCCACACCAACAACCGAATCTTCCCAGATCTTCGCATTATATGCAAACTGCTTATGGTCCCACTGGTCTACTGATGAGATTCCCTCCCTAAAGTCACCAGTACCCACATGTGAATAGACAATTACCCTTCTTATCCACCCTGGACCTCCCTAATCTGTTGAGGATTTTAAATGATCTGATCCATCACTCTCCTCAATGGCCTGCCATACTGGCCAAACTACCATCCAACATACCTAAATTCGATGGTAAACTGGGAGAGGACCTGAACAATCATGTAATGAATTTTCACCTTTGGTGCTCATCCAACTCCTTGATGGATGACTCTATTCATTTATGCCTTTTTCAACGAACCCTCACAGGTTCCAACACGAAGTGGTATATATAATTACCATGAGCCTTCTTCACCAAATTCAACACCCTCACTATGGCTTTCCTCACCCACTACCAGTTACCGATCCGCTATAAAACGAGAACTGAGATTTTGAGTTCTTTCAAACAAACCAAAGCCACTCATATCTCTGATCACATTCATGAGTGGCGATGGAGACGATGTCTCATCAAACTCGAACTTCTCGATTAGTTGTTGGCAGAGTGGTTCACGAAATCACTCATGAATGAAATCACTTGTGACATCTCCATGGATGGAGTTGTCACAGAAAAACAGGCAATCAGTCATGCTCAATACCTCAACCTCATTTACTCACAAACGGGTACTCTTTACGACTTACTCCCTGACACACCTCATCCTGCTACTTCTACTACTTCAACTACTCTTGTTGCTTCTCATGCAGTTGACGGTGTGATTGGCACTTTGCATGCCCAACCTCATTCCATCCAAACCTCTAGAAACAACCCCAAACCCATTTCTTCCAATGTTCAAAATGCTCTGTCTCCTACCCCTCCCACCAGCAAGACTTCTGAGGTAAACTCTGTTCAATCTGCCCCCGCCGGCAAAAATAAATTCAAAAAAGGAAAGGGTAAGAACAAGGAGGATAAAAATAATTGATAATCTGAGAAAACCAAAACACCACCTGTTGATGATAGGGATAAGCAAAAACCCCAATACCCTTGTCTTATCTGTGGTGATGATCACTGCACTAAGGATTGTCCACGACGAGCCAAGGTTACTAAGTTCCTTCAAGGGACCACGAAACCCCCCACTCTAGCCGTATTGTCACAACCCTTCCCCTCTCAACAACAGGCCCAATTGGTCATTCATGACCAACCTTCCCCCTCTAATACATCCTATGTCTTAATGTGTACAAGTGATTCAAAGAAGAATGACATCGCACTTACAACTCGAGCCAAAGATTATCCTTCCTCCAAAGAGAAGGTTGATGCAATACTTCCTTCATTGGTCCAACCATCTCCCATAACTCCACCTACCAATGGTCCTCTTCATTTCAAACGACCGAGCCTAGATATAGTTCTTCGCCCTCCCCCAAAGGGTGTTGTTTGAAAATCATCTTTCAATCCTCATGCATGTGCTACCTAGATCTACATTATTGTCGAAGATCTAGCCCAAGCACCATTCGCGATGTTAGCCCTCGAAGTCCTTCAGAGTTGTCTTATACAATGGAAGGCACAGTTGAAATCTATTGGTTGAATCGACCCTATGGATACAAATTTAATAATTTTTTACTTGGAAGATCACATTCCAAGGTTACCCCCCCAACTCGCATTCCAAATACAAGTTATTGTCTCCGAAAAAAACATTTGTAGAACAGTTATTGATGAGGGTGCCTCAATGTGTGTCATGTCTATTAGCTGCTGAAAATCCATCGGCTCTCCTCCTTTGACTGAATCCTACAACATGCTCAAAGCCTTCAATGGCTCTGGTTTTAAGCCTAATAGTGTCCTCCCTTCATTTCCTATTACGTTAGAAGGCAAAACGGTCAACGTTGAAGTGGAGGTCTTTGATGCTCCCCTTGATTACAACCTTCTACTTAGTCATAGCTGGATCAATTCCATGCATGCTGTTGTGTCCACTCTTTTTCGTGTCGTGTGTTTCCCACATCAAGGAAAAGTAGTTAACATAGACCAATTGGCCTTATTTCACTCTGACACACATACCGACAACGTACCTTTCATTTCAAAACCCCCCCCTAGATATGAGAATGTGGGTGTGGGTCTTCTTAAAGATTCCTCTTTGATGGGTACTTTCCCCATTCCACCACCCGATGTTCCACATCCATTTTTCGCCTCGATCAACATGATCTCCACCTCTATTCATGGAACCCCTACACCTTATGACCCATGGATCGTACCCAACCTTGACGATCATCTTCGTTATGGCGATGAAATGCCTTTGAGTCCAGTCGAATCCTCTTATCACACCATTCAATAGGCAACCCCCTCTCTTGGCGATTTATATACGGACCCATTCCACGTCATTTTTTATATAGATGACATGATTATGTCTGTTATGTTCATGGAAGATACCCCTTGGGATGATGGACATCATCGTTCCATCCTCTTCCTAGAACAACACGCCATCAAGGGTTACCAACGACTCTCGACCCCGTCGACTGTTGACATCATTTCTACCATTCCCAAGTCTACACATGACATGTTCTATGAAGGGAACTTAAGTAATATCTCACCCACCATCCCCCTCGACATATCCATCAAACCTGGAGTTGTCAAAAATGTGCATATCGGAGCTTCATGTTCCCATGACAAAGTTGTCACCTACAAGTCTCTTTTCGAAGAAATTCATGACGTCTTCGCATGGAGCTATGAAGAAATGCCGGGGATTGAACTCGACATTGTGGTACATGATATTAAGACATACCCGGGCGTTAAACCCATCTGGAAATGATTTTGTCTGGTCCACCCACGTAAAGAAGCCGCTATCAAGCTTGAAGTTGAGAAACTTCTCAAAGCTGGCTTTTTTTACCCTCTGGCTCTAACTAACCAAGTTTCCAATCTTGTTCTGATTGATAAGAAACAAGGCACAATCCATGTGTGCATTGATTATAGGGACATTAACAAAGCTTGTCCTCAAGACAACTTTCCTACCCCCTTCGTTGACCAGATCGTCGATGATTGTGTCGGAAGTGAAATATTCTCTCTAATGGATGGTTTCTCCAGATATAATCAAATCAATATCGTTCCCATGGACCAACATAAGACCACTTTTATTTTTCCTTGGGGCACTTTCTCCTACCAGAAACTTCCATTCGGTTTAAAGAATGCCAGTGCAACTTTTCAACGTGCTATGTCTTACACATTTTATGATATAAAGCACATCATGCAGCCATATCTAGATGAATTACCCGCTCATTCCATGCATCATGTAGATCATCCAATACACCTCCATGCCATTTTCCTTCGATGTCAGTTTTACCACATACGTTTGAATCCCCAAAAATGTGTTTTTTGCGTAGAATCTGGTCGACTTCTGGGATTTATTGTTTCACGTCAAGGGATCAGGGTAGATCCTTTGAAGGTCGAGGTGATCCTCAATCTTCCTCCTCCTTCCTCACTTCGTCAGTTACCAAGTTTGCAAGAGAAGGCAAACTTTCTCTGTCATTTCATCCCGAACTATGTTGAGATAACTCTTGGATTTATGCGATTGCTCAAGAAAGGTTCTGAGTTCGTATGGGATACCACTACCAACAAAGCTTTTGAAGCTTTGAAACTATCGTTGACACGTACCCCACTACTCTTCCCACCAGATTATAGTTGGGATTATTTCCTCTACCTCGCAGCCTTGGACTATACCATCACTATGGTTCTTGTCTAGGAGGATGATCCTCATGATGAACATGTCATCTATTACTTGAGTCGGAGTCTCACAACTACCGAAACCAAGTATTTACATGTTGAAAAACTGGCCTTGGCAGCCGTCGAAGCTGTTAAATGTTTCCGACACTATATCCTTTCTCGCAAGACTACGATAATTTCTAACTGCAACCCTATGCAACACATTCTTACACACCAATTTCTAGGGGGAAAATACTCCAAATGGATCATAATACTCCAGGATTTTGACTTAGAATTCAAATGCGCTAAGTCCAAGAAATCCTTGGTGTTTGTCGAGTTGATATGCGACCTTCCCTACTCTGAGACAGAAAATGTAGCAGCAAATTCATTACCCGATGAATCCCTTTTCCTGATTAGTTTCGATGACCTTTCGTATGAAGATATCATCAGATATCTCCAGACCTAGACTTTCTGACCCAATTTTTCTAGAACTGACCACCATCGAATATGATACCAAGCCCATTTGTATATTATCATTGGAGATACTCTTTATCATCATGGGATTGACTCTGTTTTTTGACACTACCTCACATTTGACGAAGCCGAGAAAGCTCTAAATGAATGCTATTCTGGAGCTTGTGGTGGTCACATGTCTGGGTATGCTACTACCCAGAAGATATTACGAGCAGGGTATTTTTGGCCTTCTTTATTCAACAATTGTATAATTGTCGTCCAAAAATGCCACACTTTCCAAACCTACAACAATAAAATACGATCACACCCTGCTCCTCTACACCGTGTGGTATCCGTTGGTCCTTTTGCAAAATGGGTTATCGATTTCATGACATGTCACCCTCACTCGGTCGGGGGGCATGGATACATTATTGTAGCCGTATATTATTTTACGAAATGGGCCAAGGCAATGCCAACATTCGACGATACAAGAAGGACTGCAACATTATTTATATTCAATCACACATTGCTCAGTTTGGTGTTCCTCAAGATATCGTTACTGACCATGGTAGTCACTTTAGAAACTTCATGATGTCTGTACTCACTGAAAAGTTGGGTCTTTGCCATGACAACTCAACACCCTATTACCCATAAGCCAATGGCCAAGTTGAAGCAATAAACAAAATCCTCATTACCATGCTTCGACGAATGATAGGGATTCACAAAACGAGTTGGCACACGATGTTGTTTTCTACATTGTGGGCTTACCGGACATCCGTCAAGTTTGCTACCGGGTTTATACCATTTCAGTTAGTTTATGGTCTAGAATCCATCGTGTCGAATGAATGTGAGATACGCTCCCTAAAACTAGTCGTCAAACTTCTCCCAAACACTTGTGTCGAAGAAGAACGTCTGTTGCATCTCATGCAATTAGACGAAACCTGTTGCGATGCCACCCTAGTTATAGAAGCCCAGAATAAATGCATCAAATCCCAATACGACAAACATGTCAAGCCACGCGTTTTCTCTGAAGGTGATCTGGTTCTCCTTTACGAACAAGATCGGGATATGCTAGGAGCCAGAAAATTTGAAGCTATGTGGCGAGGTCCTTATATCATCAGACAAGTTTTGGAGAAAGGAGTTTATGAGTTAGTGGACTACGACGATATTCCTTTGAGTGAACCCAAAAATGGGATGTACTTAAAGAAGTACTATGTTGAAGACCACCTGTGAATGAGTGCTTGTATTTTATTGTATCATACTTTTTGTTACTTTAGTATTCTTTTTTGTTATTTGGTCTCTACCCTCAACCACTTGTCTTGCATTGTGCTTGGTTTCCAGATGTCAGAGTCTTCACCACCCCGCATTGGCTTCGCCGATGGCGCTAGCCATAGTACTCAGAACCTTGCTTCTGCTACATGGGAAATTTACGCCCCTACAAACGAACTTATCAGTCTACGAGGTATGTGCCTCAGTCGTGCGACCAATAATATTGCAGAATATAGCATCGTCTTCGAATTGTTGATTGATGCTATTTCACTTGATATCTACCACCTGGTTATATGACTCGATTTGCAGCTAGTAGTACTATAGTTAAGTAACGTCTATGCTATCCGAAGTCCTACTTTATTACGGGTATATTTATGAATTCACCTCTTAGAACGTTATTTTGATTATATCGAATATCAACACATTCCTATATGTCTAAATACATTAACTAATGCATTATCTAACTATGTGTTAGACAGAAATTTGGGGCATTTATAAACCAATCACATATCATATGTATAACACAACACAAAACAAATCAGTAGAAGTCATATATATGTATATAACGATCAAAAATTTTTACAAAAAGTTTATGTGCAAGGATCAAAATCTCAAAATACAAAGCCCATAGCTTCTACAAAGTAGCGTCATGGATGACGCTCATGATAACGCACAACTACTTGGGCTACCCTATGGAGCAGTCGACTGAGAGAATTGGACATGCCCATAGTATGGCGTTGGTGACGTCTCGGGATCTCCCCAATAGAAATATCCAGGACGTCTGCGGTCAACCCCTCCAAGTTCTGTTCCACTGCCTCATAGTCTTTGGCATCCCATTGTTACACATTATTTTCGTCATCCCTATGATCGTTAATGATGTAAACCTATCTGTTGCCTTCAGAGGGGTCACAGTGGCCTGAGTTCCTAAAGAGAGAAGGGAGAAGAACTTTTCTTGAGAAAAGAAATTGCTTTTTCCTATGTAAAAACCTTATAAAAAGGAATGTTCGCAGGTTGCTATATAGGCAGGGTGCGAGAATGACCAATTCTCACTGGTTTCACTATAGCCAGGGTGCGAACAGTTCGCAGGTTGCTCTATAGCTAGGGTGCGAACATTCCAGCACGTGGGAAAAACATACGGTTTCTCGAATTTTCTAGAAGGAGAAGCTTCTATGGTGAGGTGGCATCCGAATGGTTTAGATCTTACTCGCTTTCATGATTTAGTGGGATCATCCTAACCTCCCCACCTTATCTTCTTCAACTTATAAAAGGAGAGGAGTTCTCATGGAGAAAGTTAGCTTTTGGTTGGCTTGGAATTATTACCTTGGTTGGACTGGCTTTGAGATTTGCTTTGTCAAGATAGATTGTGAGTAGCTATCAGATCTATGGTTTCAGAATCCCTGGAGAAAGAAGTTTGTGGGGAACGAAGGACAATTGGAAGGGACCTTACAACATCAAGGCAACGGTTGTAATCTCTCTTTCACATTTAATATGATACAGTAATATGTTTCTTTCCCATAAAGCTGATGTCACTTTATTACATAATTCCTTGATCATATGTATAGATTAGCTATTAGATATATTATTTGCTTTCACTTTGGTTGGTTTGTGTTGTTTGATCTTGACTGCACAAGAGCGCTGGAGCGAAGCTGGAGCAACAAAGATTAAGGAAGTGATTACAAGGTACATATCTTCTTCTCACTTCCAATTTAATTCAATAGTTAGATCTAGGGAAAGAGTAGTATTCTGTCTCGTTTTGTTATAGATCCAGGTGGATCTAGGGAGATTGGTCTGTGTCTGCACTCATGAATTTATCCGTTAACAAAATTGGCGACTCCACTGGGGAACGAATTGTTTCCTAGGTAGTCTAGTTTCCCTTGCTTTGATTGCTTGTTTTCTGGTCTCTGAGTCTATGGGAGATCCATTAAGATTCTCTGGATCTGAAAGTTCTCTCAGAAATTTTGTCCTTTTTCCAAATTTTGTGTTTACAGACATTCTCGCACTGTACCCTTTAGTGGCCTGCGAGAATCATTGATGTTCGCACCCTACTGTTCAGTTAGGTGCGAACTTCTCGCACCCTACCAATGTATATCCTGCGAGAATACCTAATTCTCTCACTGCACTATACTGCTAGCCTGCGAACTTGTTTGTGAGAAATTTTTGGATTGGGTTTTGTCATTTTTGATGCCCAGTTTTACTTTGAACAACTAGTTTGAACTTTTGGAGCCTATATTGATCTGTTTACAGTCTGCTTGACATTTTTTGAATTGCTTTTAGCCACTTTTGCTTTGTTTGGTTTTGAAGGATTAGTCTCTTGCTTTGAGTGTCTTTCAATTACAAAGCGTGTGTTTTCTTTAGAATTGTTTAGGG
>ML790634.1:75378-89154 GCA_009831015.1 Picea engelmannii | reverse complement strand
TGTCTGGTGGCTATGTTCAAATTTGAGTCTTTAACACATAGATCCACAGTGTATTTTTGGTGGCTATGTTCAAATTTGATTCATAATGGCATGGATCCACAGTGTATGTTTGGTGGCCATGACCTATCTTACTTGACATGGATATTCGCGTGTCGGAATTTATGCTTTGAGTCATTTGTATTATGAGTATGGGAATGCCTACCTCAGTGATGATATATTATTGTACTGTATTTCCTTGTTTGTTAGCAGGTTTCCGACCGACTGTTCCTTGTTCCCAACACACACTCGACAAAGTATTTCAGCTATCACCCTGTTCTAACTTCATACTTTGGGGGGCTCTCTGTTACACATTATTTTCGTCATCCCTATGATCGTTAATGATGTAAACCTATCTGTTTCCTTCAGAGGGGTCACAGTGGCCTGAGTTCCTAAAGAGAGAAGGGAGAAGAACTTTTCCTGAGAAAATAAATTTCTTTTTCCTATGTAAAAACCTTATAAAAAGGAATGTTCGCAGGTTTCTATATAGGCAGGGTGCGAGAATGACCAATTCTCGCAGGTTGCACTATAGCCAGGGTGCGAACAATTCGCAGGTTGCTCTATAGCTAGGGTGCGAACATTCCATCACGTGGAAAAAACGTACGGTTTCTCGAATTTTCTAGAAGGAGAAGCTTCTATGGTGAGGTGGCATCCGAATGGTTTAGATCTTACTCGCTTTCATGATTTAGTGGGATCATCCTAACCTCCCCACCTTATCTTCTTCAACTTATAAAAGGAAAGGAGTTCTCATGGAGAAAGTTAGCTTTTGGTTGGCTTGGAATTATTAGCTTGGTTGGACTGGCTTTGAGATTTGCTTTGTCGAGATAGATTGTGAGTAGCTATCAGATCTATGGTTTCAGAATCCTTGGAGCAAGAAGTGTGTGGGGAACGAAGGACAATTGGAAGGGACCTTACAACATCAAGGCATCGGTTGTAATCTCTCTTTCACATTTAATATGATACAGTAATATGTTTATTTCCCATAAAACTGATGTCACTTTATTACATAATTCCTTGATCATATGTATAGATTAGCTATTAGATATATTATTTTCTTTCACTTTGGTTGGTTTGTGTTGTTTGATATTGACTGCACAAGAGCGTTGGAGCCAAGCTGGAGAAACAAAGATTAAGGAAGCGATTACAAGGTACATATCTTCTTCTCACTTCCAATTTAATTCAATAGTTAGATCTAGGGAAAGAGTAGTATTATGTCTCGTTTTGTTCTAGATCCAGGTGGATCTAGGGAGATTGGTCTGTGTCCGCATTCACGAATTTATCCGTTAACACCCATCTCACCACTGGAGCCGCTTCGCCTCGCTGTTGAATGGGAGACGTTCCTGGAGGTCGATATGATGCCACATCTGTGTCATCAAAACTACATTTTTTTTTAGTTCTTGGATAAACATAAAAACATTTCATGTGATAAAATTTCCAAAAACATTTAAAAATAACAAAATGTGTACTTCTTACCTAATTCACCCCACTGATCATCCTCAAGCAGGGCCAAATCTGGATCCCCTTAGCAATCCAAACCAGCATATGCGTAGTTGTCGATCATCAGCATCTGGGGCCTCAACCAGTCAAAAAATGAATCATTATAATTGATTATAGGCCCTGCTACATGTTGAGCCATGAGGTTGCACCACCTCAGCATCCTCAGATCCGGTGGGGCTGGTAAACCCCAATCAACCTGTAGTCACAGTAGTGGGACCCTCTTGAGGAAGAATGACACCAAAAGTGATTCATACCCAAACTTCTTCAAGTCACCCTTTCTGCACTTCGTCAATTGTCTCTTCATATTGCGGAGAACTGCATCTGACCAGTTGAAGACCTGAGGCTCTGTGCACTCTATGGAATATTGGAAATAGCTCTAGAGTGCCATGTGCAGAGATGAGCTCCCAGCCATGTGTGCAATAGTAAACAAGATGTTCCGTAGCGTCAGATCTTGGACCCCCCAAATGGAAACCTTACCCTTGCTTCTCTCTGCCTCAGGAACACAATACTGGCGACAATACTCGCTCATAGGGAGACCGTCACCTCTACCTTTGGTCAAAGTAGCATGGTATCCACACCATGACAACCCCGTTAGAAAATATATATCCTCGATATCTAGTGTCAGCGTATGGACTCCCATGTGAAATAACTGTTGATCCACGTCCCACATGTGGACCAGGTATTCCAACAACTTGAGATGGGCTCTCATGCCCGAAATCCTGAAAAATTTCAAAAGCCCACAATCCCAGAGGGCAGCGACTCTACCTAGGTCATTCTAGGAAATGGCATCATCCTCATCATGTTCTCTTTCTCTCCATTCTAGCATTGTGATGGTCAAACACCTACAAAAGATCCATGAGAGGGAAGTCAACAACTTGTTTTAAACTCTTGCATAATTTTTATTGAGAAAAACCTTACCTTAAAATCCATTTTTTGCCCCCCACAGGTGAGCCTTTTGCACAGTGTGAGATTCTCGCAGGTCCCGCATGGCCCACCTGTGAGAATTATTGGGCGCATGTTCCGACCCTAAAATGGACTAAAAACCCAAAAAATTTCCAATAAAAACAAAAAATAAACCATGGAAAATTTAGAGAATCAAGAGATTACCTCGTTGGCTGAAACGGTTCGCCGAATGATCGCTTGTGCCTCCCACAATCGAGAAAAGAAATTTTGGGGAAAATGAGGTATGTTGGACAAGTTTTTAGCAAAATCACAATGAAATGGTAAAAAGCCCTTTTTACCCATATTTATCCACTTTTTACTATTTTTTTTTATATTATTTTTATTACTTTGTCTATAAAACCTAATACCCTAATAGCCTTGTGAGTGTGTTTTTTCGTAGATATCGCAACTTTGAAGTCCAAATGAGGGGGTATGGGTGTTTTTTCTTTTGTCTCATGTACGACTATGTTTTTAGGGTTTTTTAGAAAAAACCTCGAGCCCAGTCTTTGTTCGTTCTCACACTCGAAAATATATGAGAACATAACCGAGTATACTTTTTCTCATCTTTTCATACTCGTCATGGTAACACAAAAACGACGAATGAAAAAGAGTATCCTTTAAGATCTTTTCACGCTCCATAAAAATGAAAATATTGTCGAGGGATCTTGTTATTTTCACGCTCGTTAAAGTATTTGAAGAAAACATTTGACCGTCGATCGTTTATCACTTTTTCGGTCTCGTCGAACTCTTTTACAAAAAAGGAACTGGGATAGTTCTCTTTAAGTGTTTTTCAGACTCTCAAAACATGAAGAACCCCCGAGTTTTCTATCCTTGGACTCGTTAAACAAACATCAAAAGACCCACAATGGGACCAAACCACTCCTTCCTAGGGTTCCTTAAATATACTCCGAGGGACTCATCCCAAGGATGAGCTTACATCAACAAGCATATGTTATCCTCCTTAAGCTTGTGTAAAAATAAAGAGGTACTCACCAGAAATGGTGGGGGAAATTTTGGGAAAGGGATGCGTTTTTTTATTCATATTAATGGCAGTAAGCGTTTCTCTTGAACATGACACCCCCTATTCATCATTTTAATCTGGGTTGGGAAATCCATTTGTCTCTCGTTCAACTTGCTACAAGGTCATATCTTGGGTCGTCTTTGAGTCAGTGCTGCCAAGTCCTTGGGCGTGTCATTCACATGTTCAAGAGAAGTTCACACAAACCCTCTATTGAGTCGGCCATCTGCAGTTGTCCCTTCTTACTATGTCGGCCTTCCCTGTGTCTATTTCAACTTGTATTCATACTTTGTTTCACTCTCAAAATCTGTTACTTATTTCGTGTCATTGATGGGGGATACATCAAGGCCCTCCTATGATGAGTCTTGTTCCGTCGACTCCAACTCATTATCCAGAAATGAGACTTAGAAATCATTTAGTACCTTGGAAACTGCATGCCTTAATGGCGGGTCTCTTCGATTTCAACAGGGGTTTCACATCATTGATCCCTAATCGAGAGATGTCACCGAGTGCTCGACTTCAGCTCATGCATTCGCACTCGTTCGGATTGTACTTTGGTACCTTGGGAGTCATTGACATCAATGGTGATCTCCCTCGCACTTGTTAATGGTTTTCTTTAATGACCGGTAATCAAGTGGTTTCTACCATGTTCGACTTCGAAACATGTAATCACATGGCTAGATTCGTACTTTCAGGTGATGGGATTGAATAACCCGGGTCTCATCTTTTTTATCCAGGCTACGATGGAGTATGTATGATTTGTATCGACACATAGATCCACTTTGTATGTCATGTGGCTATGTCATCTTAATTCAAGTCTTCTCCATAGATCCATAGTGTATTCTTGGTGGCTATGTAGCATTTTGATGGCATGGATCCATGGTGTATGATTGGTGGCCATGACCTACATTTAGGATTCCATTCATTTGTGATCTGAGCATGGGAATGCCTACCTCAAAAATGGTATTATATTTTGTAGATTCTTGGTTGTTTACAGGTTTCCGATTAGGTGCGCTCCTTGTTTCTGACACACACACACACACACACACACACATTTTACAAAGTATTTCGGCTGTGACAAGTTCCGACCTCATACTTTTGGGGGAATTTTGTTACACATGATTTTGGTCACTCTGGTGATGTCTCTACAAGTGATGTATTTAGGCTCCCACAAGGAATTTTTGCCTGAGAAAAGTGACTATTGTCTCCTTCCAAAAAACACATTTTTAAGATGAGTTCGTAGGCTGCCTATACTATAGGGTGCGAAAATCCTTCATTCTCACAGGCAACCCAAACTTAGGGTGAGAACTATTCGCAGTCTGCTCTATAGGTAGGGTGTGAACTTGTTTCAAAGCTTGGAAAAGAGAAGAGGTCATGAAGGTTCTAGAAGGGAATCTTCTAGAAAATGAGTTGGCATTCAGATGGTTGGCATCCTATTGACTTCTCAGATTTAGTGGGATCATCCTCATCCATTTAACCATCTCTCCTTCTCCTATATATTGAAAGGTTTCTCATGGAAAAGGTTAAGCAATATTGAATGAAGAATTGGTGAAAGAATTGTGTGAAGAACTCTATTTTGGACAGAAGCTTGAAGACTCTATTCGTTCTATCAAGTTGTATTGGATCTTCTTCATGCAAATGTAGAGCAAGTGTGTGTGTTGGAACCAAGGGTCACTGAAAGGAATCTTGTGACATCAAGGCAATTAGGTTGTATCTTCTACTTTCATTTAATATAATACAGCGTCATGTCCCTTTACCATAAAATCACTCTTATTTTATTGCGTAACTCCTTGATCATATGCATAGGTTGACATTGAATATAATTTGTCATCTTCACTTTGATTGGTTTGTGTTGTCTTGGACCTTATTTCACAAGAGCACCGGAGTGAAGCGGGAACAACAGAGACCTAAGGAAGCGATATAAAGGTATGTCACTCATTCCTTCTTATTAGTAGATTCAATCACTACAACTTAGGGAAAAAGTCGTGTCCTATCCTATTTTGTTCTACATCCAGGTGGATCTAGGGAGATCTGTTAGTGTCCGCACCTACCGATTTATCCGATAACAATAGTCTGTCGTCCACTAAAAATTCATACCTTTCCTTTGCAAGGAAGTGATTGGGTGTGCTATCTTAGAGAATCCTCCAATGAATCTCCTATAGTATCCTGCAAGGCCCATGAATTATCTGACCTCTATAATATTCTTTGGTGCTGACCATTCTCTAATGGCTGCTACCTTCTCAGGGTCCACTTCTATCCCATATTTTGAGATGATATGCCCCAAATAATGAATTTGTTTATGATAAAATGAGAACTTGCTCAATTTGGCATACAATTGATGTTCCCTTAATACTTGCAACACCATCCTCAAATGATGTTCATGCTCCTCCTCTGACTTGGAATATATAAGAATGTCATCCAAAAAGACAATGACAAACTTGTCCAAATACTCTTGGAAAACACCATTCATTAAGCACATGAAAACAACTGGTGCATTTGACAATCTAAACGGTACCACCGTGAACTCATAATGACCATACCTTGTCTTGAAGGTGGTCTTTCTAATATCTTCTTCTTTAATTCTTACCTGATGGTATCCTGATCTGAGATCTATCTTTGAAAATATCCTTGCATCCTTCAATTGATCGAAGAGGTCATCAATCCTTGGTAGAGGATATTTATTCTTAACAGACACTTTATTCAATTGTCTGAAGTCAATGCACAATCTTAATGTTCCATATTTCTTTTTCACAAACAAGACTGGGGCATCGAAAGGTGATACACTTGGGAGTATATACCCCTTCTTCAGAAGTTCTTCAAGTTGCATTTGCAACTCCTTCAATTCTAGTGTACTCATCCTATAAGGAGTCTTTGATACTGGTGCTGCTCCAGGCATCAAATCTATAGAGAAATCAATGTCTCTCGTTGGGGTTAGTCCTGGTACTTCCTTGAATACATTTTCAAACTCTTTCAGGACTGCATAATTCTCCAAATTTGACACCATGTCTTTATGTGTCTCCTCCATATGAGCTGCAAATATTTGACATCCTCTTCTATAACATTTCTTCAGCTGTAATGATGAAATTTCTCTAACGGTTACTTCCCTGGGAATTCCTTGCACTTTCCTTTGGCTCCCTTCTTCATCCAAGCAAGCGAATTATTTGTTATGAAAATCCAATAGAGCATGGTGTGGGTCCAACCAATCCATCCCAATTAAACAGTCATAGGAACCTAAGGGTAATATATTCAAATCTGCCCTAGTATTTAGTCCATTCATGTCTATGAGGCAAGACTTAACCATCTCATTAACTTTTCTTCTGGCTCCTGTAGCCAGTTGCACCAACCAGGATTTCCCATGCTTTATTCTTGGTAATTGAAAACTTTCCACCATCTTTGGTTCTATATAACTATGGATAGCTCCTAAATCAATTAAAATAGCAAGAGTTTGGTTGTTGATCATACCTTCCACTTCAATCATGTGGGGCTGATACTCTGCCTACTTGTTGTCCAGAGCTGCATATATCCTTGGCACATTTCTGCCCATGTACTCTACTGTCTCAACTCATTGTACATTGTGAACAGTCCTACCTTTTTTGCCTCTGTGAGGACAATCTCTGAACCTATGGTCTCTTTTACAACCCCAACATTGCATAGGTGGTTGTCTTGGCCCTTGAATCCCTGTGTCAATCAATCTGGTTTCCTTATGCATTTTCTTCCATTGTGTATTATTTCTGAAGAATGGTGTCTTATCTCCCTTCTTCCTTTGATCCATCTTGAATTTCTTATTGTCTTCCCAAGCCTTTTGGAAAGATGGTCTTGCTTTTAGTTGGTCATATAAGCATTTAGATCTTCTTACGGTCTCTTCTAATGTCTTGGGATCATCATATTGTATTTTGTCACTGAAGAATGTTGGCAATCCACTTAAGTACCATTGAATCTTGATTGTCTCATCCTTAATGAAAGAGACATACTTCAACAGTTCCAGAAACCTTCTCTCATATTCATCTATGGTCATACTTCCAATCTTAAGTTCAAAGAACTCTTTCATTTTCTTGTCATAGTATCTCTTGGTCAAGTACTTCTTCTCAAAATACTTCTTTAATTATCTCCAAGTAACACTTTTATCGACAATGTGTTGTACCTGCACAAGTTGATCCCACCACATGGAGGCCTTTCCTTTGAGTTGATAGATAGCAATTCTACCTTCAGCATAAGAAGAATAATTATGCAATTGAAAATACTTCCTCATGCCTAGAAACCATGTTTCGACATCTTCGTCCTTCTTGTGCTCACCATCAAATGTAGGAGGTTTGATTTTTTTCATTTCTCCTCGCAGCTCATCCACCCTAGATCTCTTATACCTTCTGACAGGGGATAGACTTGAGTTGTTTCCTACTCTCTTATGGGAATGCCTATGGGAATGATGGTGATGCCTACTAGAGATTTTTACTTCTCTCTTCTCCTCAGAATATTTGTGACTCTCAGATCTACTTGAGTTACTCTCCTTAACCAATTTCTTCTCTATTCTATTCAAACCTTCCAATAGATTCATGTTGAAGTCATCCTGTTGATCTTTGGATTTCATAAGCCTTTCATTATAAAATTTATGGCTTCGGACATCCTTCTGCAAATTCTTAATGGTCTCAGCCATATTCATATCTTCATTCATTTCTTCTCCATTTCCATTGGAGTTCGTTCCTTCCATGCCCAAATGGACATCCATCCCTCTGCTCTTCTTTGGATGACTATAATTCTCTTGTGCCTCTTCCATTCCTACGGACTCTGCACTGGTCTGACTTGACCGAGTTGTTGTTAATTCTGCAAAATGTTCAGCCATCGAAACTAATCAGACTAACCAATCAACAATTCATGAGAATATGCACCATTTCGATTCAACATACACATCAACATTATCACTCTCAGTTTCCTAGTGTTATCACCACGACAATTCTAGATAAGAACCAAGTCTTGAGAATGTTGATGCACAGTGCCTTCTGAGATACACTTGCACAAGAAGGTGGTTTTGTCAAAACCACTTTCGCCAAGACGCGATATCACGTGTCCCAACATGTCAAATCCACCACTCATGGAGCGGGCGACGGCTAGTCAGATCACCCTGATCCATTCATTCGGTACTTTGCAACCATGTGATGTTAGTTGAACATTGTCATGTAATGAAATCAAAATCTAATCATTTGAAATGGATTGGCCGAGCATGGCAACCCAATGCTCCTTGTACGTAATCTGTCTACGCTTCATAAATAGAGTTCTATAATTACCACTCCCCAAGTATGAAGATATATGCATATCCATAACCATAGTAATATTCAAGCTGCTCGACTTCCTACTCTTTGCAAAGATGAATTTCAGTATCCCCAAACTGAGATACATGGACAAAGATAAGTCGAGTGAGACTGGTTATTTGAGCAACATGCTAGGATTTCCTGCGAATAAGGAGGAAAGAGTCCTCGTGCACCTTCTAGCAACTAAGTTCCACACAAAGCAAATTATAGATTTGCGATTGGAATTTAGGCTGAATCCCATTATAAAGGATTTAGTCATCAACAGGCCAACCACCAAGAAGAAAAGGAGTAAGCGACATAAGAAGGAGGAATCTACGGTTGAAGCGACTAAAAGTGTTGGAGAAAATCAACCGATCTGGTTAGAATCCTCTTTAAAGTCAGAGATCGCTAAGCTGAAGTAAGTCTTCAACTAAGATAATCATGTCTCAGCGAATTTTGAACAGTCAATAGTAGATCTAAAGAGTACCAGAGATGATAGGCCTATTCTTCAACGACCCTTTTTACAACAGGATAACTGTTGTCATCACCCTTTTGTAATTTTGTGATTAATATGATTATATAAATAGATAAATGGATTTTAGACTGTTTTATTACAATTTCTATCTGGTGATGTTATGACTCTTGTTTTATTTTATAATAGTTTTTCTTGTAATCTTATATTTTATTTTCATCTGTCTAAATTGGAAGAAATCAAAATTCGGAATTCTTTTTAATTAATGCTTCAATGCAGTTATGTGTTTATTTTTCTTTTATTATTATGCAATTTAAACTCAGATTCATGGCCTTCCAATCAAATTCGTGTGCATTAACTTGACCTATTCATTTATATTATCGTGCATAGAAATATTACAAGGTAAACGCTTCTCCGCGCACTTAAATCTACTGTGCATTTCTTCTTCATCGTACCGACTACTTACGCGCACTATTCTAGTGTTGTGCGCCAATATCCACTGCGCATAGTTTCGTTACTGCGCACCGATATTCTACATGCATTTTCTTCCTATGCATGCACCATGTCTAGTTTAACATACTCCTTCACGCTCAAATATCTATGCATACTATTGAATACATTGTCGTGAAACAAATTATACTCATACTTATGTGCGTACCAACAAAAATCCTCTGCGTTAAGCAATACTTGTGCACCTTACTATGTGTGTGCTTACCATGCAAGGCTAATTTGAGCGTGTGCATCTACACATAATAATCTTTTGTGTGGCGCCACCATTTACCGCGCACACTGGCACACCACGGTTTCCCGTGCGGTACCAAATTTACCATGCACAACAGTACGCCAACCTTTTCCAAGGACATTCTATGACTCTAATTCTGGTCGCTTCAAAGTTACTTTTCTGTGAATAGTCACTTCAATTGCACCCTTCGGGTCCATCCAAGCTTAGTGTTGAACCAAGGCTCTGATACCATACTGTAACGATCCACCCAACCATCCTGAGGCTAGGGTACGCCACTCCAAAGAAATAGATCATGCTCTAACGCTAGTCGGTAACATTACCAGCCATCATACCAGAAACATGCTACTCTAGGGAACACTTTCGTTTCCATACTGCGGAACATACAGTAGTATACCCAGTACTCAACTAAGCAATGCCACCTAAATTTACTCTTTAGATTGCATGCAACTAAAACATATACATACAACATGCTCGTAGAAGCTCTACATCTAAACATGACAAACAATTACTTTCTGTAACATATGACTTTTATATTAAAATAACATTAATTACTAATATGCATCATTTATAGGAAATTACCCATAAGAACATAAGCAGTCATAGTCACATATGTAACATAGGCATGTAAATAAAAAAACAACATATCCATATATCGCACAATTGGTACTTATCTTAGAAGGACTGTCACCAACTACTTACAGATTGTCCACGAACCTCCTAGCCATAGATTGCACTGTTCATCACTCTCAACAGTGAATCACCCCTGAGTTGGGACTGAACTCCACCCAGGGTAAAAGGGATTCCTATCCAGGCTAAGGCTCATGGAAAATAGGAAAGACTTCATCTCAGGTGCTCACTCAACTAACAACCTACAACCTCTCATTCCCCACATGCCTATCCCACCCAAGTGTGCCCCTTCTTTTCTCAACGGTCGCTCGACTGCCCCACGTCCCTTCTAGGGCTTCAACAACAAGCCATACCGGAAGTCTCAGAGCACTGTAGCTGTAGTTTAGCACCTACGAAAATCAATCCCCAACAATTCTCTCACCTAGAGAACTGCTCACGAGCCTGACAACCCGCTTCTTCAAACCCACTCCAAGCTAACCAGGTACACCAACCAAAAGGTACGGGGAAACAGGTTTCAGAAAGGTGGAATGGATGTATCAAGGATAACAGAATGTATGAGTGAAATGGTCATGGAGTCATTGACTGGATAACTGAGTGTGTTTTGGGATCACTATGAACTCTTTTTCAAACGATAGTCAGCCTCTCCTGATGGTTTCCCCCTTTTTCCCCTCCATAAGTATCTCTGTAAAAAAATCCCCCTTGAGCTAAGTTTCCCCACGATATGAATGCATGTCCCCAAATTGACACTTGTCATATTGGAAGTTACTTTTGTCCACTTGTCCCCAACTTTAGAACTCACGATAAACTAATTATCCATACTTTATGTTTTAGGAAATATTAATATAATATTCCCTTGTCTTTTGGCCCTCCCTTTCCATAACTGGTGAAGTTCAATCCCCCATCTCTTTTATCTTGGTCGGTTTGCACGCATTGATGTATTTTATATTAATCATGAGTCAAGTACAAAGTAGGATATCTAGCCTTTAACATCTAGGCAGGCTGGCCTAATTCCAAGACATAAGCATTCTGACTTATAATGCTGGCTCACCAACCTATAATGCATATTTTATACACAAAGGTTTGCTGACCTTAATATTGCGCGCACTTAGTTACTACGCATTGTATCCTCTGTCTTTAAGGTTGCACACACCTTAGTTACTGTGCACGGTATTCAGAAATGTGTACATTACATCCCTTTACTGTGCAGTATATGCGCGCACCATGCCATGAAATGTGTATTACAAAAATGATGTCTAAATAGCTCACTAGCTTAAATATACATGGATTATATTTACATTTGGGTTCGGCCGAGGGATATTATAGGCCTCTTAGCTTTTACTGCCACATCATTATTGTCAAAAATCCTTTCCAAAGGAACCAGTCCCTTTGGAATATGATTACTCGGTAACTGCACAATATGATGATTGGCAATTTTGTTTAGAAAAACATCAGCATGGGGATCCATGTGAGAATCAGGATCTTGTTCAATATGTAATTCTGAAAACTCATCAACAGTCTCCAGGAATCTTTTGATTTCAAGATCATCCTCAATTACTTTCCAATTCTAGACATTTTCAAGTATGGAGGGTCTATAATTTACTTCTACATCATATCTGAGCTTGGGTGGCAGAGGAACTCTGAAGCTGCTTGATGAGACAGTCAGAGAATCAGCTAATGTATTTTCCTCTCTCGGAATGAATGAAATGTTGAAGGCCAAGAAGGAACTGTCAATTATGTCCCACACTTCATTTCTATCGGTTCTGAGCCTGGGATGCTTAGCTTGATATAGATTTCTGATTTGATTAACAATCAATTATGCATCTCCAAACATTGATATCTCTTCAATCCCCGTGTCTTTTGTAGCCCTTAAACCCAAAACAAGGGCTTCATATTCTTCCACATTATTGGTAATTTCAAATTCTAACTTGTAGGACAAAGATATAGTTTCTTGAGCACAGGAAACAAGGACTACTCTAGTACCAACACCTTCTCTAGAAGAGGTGCCATCAAAAAACATTTTCCATACAGAGGTAATTGGTGGAGAATCTTCACAGAGAGTAATGGAATTTCTGATATCAAGAGGAGGTGCAGGGGAATTAGTGATATGCAACAAGATGGATCCCAAATCAGTATCAAGGGAATACATAGGATGGTTGGTGGGGTCAAATTCATCACTAATAATATAGACCATCTGAGCTTCTCTGTATAGTCTTCTATGCTCCCCTCTGAACAAAGGAATGGTAGCATATGTGAGGTCCATCTGCAAGGTTCCCCCAAGACTTTTAATCCAATATCTTGACAAGAGCATTCCAAACTTGGGAGGAACATTAACCACCACAATATCCATGACCACACTTTTCATGGGCAGCTGAAACAGGGTCACAACCAGATCTTTGATGACCCCAAGGCATTGCACCCTCCTTGAATCAAAAGAATACAGATCATGATAGGCCTTTTTGAATTCTAGTCCCAGTTCATCCATGATAGTTTTGGTCATGAGATTATGAGAAGCCCCTGAATCCATCAAACAATTTTGCAAGACCTTGTCATGTATGTTCAGGGATGTGTATAAAGGAGGGGATAAATCATCTTTGTCTTCAAACATAGGACCTAAGATGATTGCAGGATTTTTGTCTTGGAGTTTATTGAGTTCGTGCAATGACAGGGTGGTGTTGGGCCCCAAAGCATCCCCCTAATTTTTTACAAAATTTAAAGGGCCCCCATTAGAATCTTGATAATTATAATGAGCTACATAATCAACCTTTTCAAATAGTTCCATACCTTGGCTTGCTTTAAGACAAACTTAAGACATTCACTATAGTATGAGACATTCATAACAAGAGTATATGTCAAAAGTTAGAAACGAGCATAAAAATCTCAATTTAAACAAAAATGTTAATTTTTAACAAATGTTTACTTTCGTTTAAAAAATGATTTTGTGTTCTTTCTTTTGTTCATTAGCAAGTTTGACTATTTTGAATAATGTGTTCAATACCTAATAAAATAATATCTTGGTTGATTTCTCATTTTCATAAAATTATTTGGTGATAATAATTAATTAATTTTTTTTTTTTTAATTTTGCATCTCATTTCAAAATAAAAATAATAATTAAAAAAAAAAAAAAATTATCTATGATTTTTTTGATTTTGTAAAAGACCA
>ML790634.1:60643-75328 GCA_009831015.1 Picea engelmannii | reverse complement strand
TCTTCTCCATTAACTTGAAGCTTCTAGAATTTTAAAATCATATTTGAAAGGAAATTATAAACAATGTTTGTTTAGAACTTATAGTTAGTTTAAATTCATTTTTTATTTTATTGTTCTAGATTTTGTTTTATTCACAATTTTTACGTTATTAATTTAGGTTTCTTTTTGTTTCACGGGTTTCTATTATTCAATATTTGATACAGATCTGATCATGGCTTGATTTTATTATCCAAATACGTTCAAGATCATTGATCGAAAAATAATATTGGATTGCTACAAATAATTTTATGAGAAACAACTGATATAATTTGGAAAGGCATCAAAATTAGACACACGATTTTGCAGGACTAATTGCAGCCAAACTGTGAGGAATTTAAAGAAACGGTTGAAAACCCAGAACCGAAATGGAACCAAACGATTTTGCAGGACTGATTGCCGCCAAACCGTGAGGAATTTAAAGAAACGGTTGAAAACCCAAAACTGAAATGGAACCATTTACCTTCCAAGTAGCAATTTTCCCAAGCAAATGTACGATTTGAGAGATATTGATGTCTCTTTACAAGGAAAATTTCATGTGGGAAAAATTAATAGTGATGTACACACTGTTCACTAATTGTATAAATATATGAGAAAGTTCAGAGCCATGGGGATAAATTTTTTTGGAGAGGACGATTTTTATCCTTTCTCTTTTGTATATTATTTATTTTGTAAACTTTTCTTCTTTTCAAATGGAGTAACGGATGGTTGGAATCTTTGGGAGAATGGACGAGTATTTTTAAAGAAGAATATGGAATTCCAGGTCACTTAATGGCTTTTGTCCTGTGAGTAAAATGATTTTATTTTCATTATAATATCTTCATATTCTTTAAATAATTGATTATGCATTGATTTAAATTAACTTTAGTCTATTTTATCAATACATGGTTAATTGTTATCATTTATGTATTAATTTTTTCAACCTTTAAGAATATATTATCTTAAAAATTCTTCCAGGACTACAATATGGGCATATGATTTTGAGAAAGAATATGGGAAAGAAATTCATCTTTGGCTTTAGACCTGTGTGATGCTTATTCTATTTCATTCTTTTATTATGGTTGTATTATGAAAATGTTATTATGGTTGATTTTAGTTTTAGCTTGTTATCATATGGTGCTTTCATACTATTAAATGTTATATGCTGTCCATAATTTCTTATTCCATTTTTTATATTTGATTGATCTATCATTTGATCATTTTTGAATTTATTCTTAATGTTAAATGTTGGATAAAATCAATATTCAGATCTGAGTTTTCTCTCATTTTTAAATATTGATCATCTTAAGATGACAAGATTTTTTAATTATATGTCTTTCTGTTGTTATTAATTTACTCCAATATCAAATACTTTTTTGAATGTATTCTGGAAGTGCTAGTATTGTTTTGTTATAGATTTCCCTTAACAACAGTACAGGCAGGAGCTTATACAACACAGAAAGATAAACTCAGTTGATTGATCAGTTAGAGGTTAGTAGATGAATTCCTTTTTTTTTTATTTAGAATTGTTTATGAATGAAACAATGATTACATTTATTAGTTTTCACTGTTTTTGTGTCACTATTTCAATCGTATTCATTTAGCATTTATTTGTTTTATATTATAAAAAAAAAAAAGTGTTGTTCATATTTGATTAAGAAACATTATCAAACAATCATTTTCACAAGATGTGATGCAAAACTTGTAACCTGTATATATATTGTTTATATTCACATTTATTTTTAATAAACATAAGTCAGTAATATATCATTTGTTAGAATCATAGGTTTTAGATTAGTTTCATTTCTTTTATTATTTTTAGGACTTTGGTTGGAAAATGGAGCCATTAAACCCGTCAGAATAGGTTACACCAAACAACTTAGGTTATTTAGACAACCCCGGACCGGATCTATTCTTCCAGTTGATGACAAGTTAAATTTTCCCATCAACAAATGGCGCTAGAAGGAGGGAAAAGGTAAATTTAATGATTAAAATTTTGACCCCTCAGCCTGTCATAATTCCAGATTTATAAACTTTTCATCTGTGTCATCTTGAAATGCACTAGAAGGTAGGCTAGACTGACAAGATAGCTTTGTAGGAGTCTTTGTTTCGAATTTATTTAATTTTCCATGGCTCCCCAAATCACTGTGTTGGAACATGCTTTCCACTTCTCATTACCTGTTATTCCCAACGAGACAGTCTCTCTCTTTTCCAAACTCACCTTTGATTGTGGGGGGGATGTATCTGCAAAAGACCATCTTAACAAGTTTTGGTGTAAATGCATCAAGCACGACATTTCTAATTTAAAGGTTTTATGTAGATTGTTTTCTTTCACTTTCAGGGGCCAGATTAAACATTGCTTTGAGTCTTTTCCAACATATCACATTATTGATTGGTTTCAGTTTGTAGATGAATTTTTAGATGATTCTGAAAAATATAATTACAATCAATTATGTGAAGAATTTTAGACTTTACTAATCAATGGCAATTCATCTCCAGAAATCTTTTCAACAATAATCTATCATGTTCTCTGTAAATTTAATCTTGATGACATGTCATTTCTACTAAATCTCCTCTATGATGCTTGCGTCACTTTCATCCAGTCACATTCAATCGCGAATGATGAATTGGTTGCAAATCCTATCACTCAATTGCAAGAAGAATTTTGTTCACAGGATGAGAGGAATCCATCCGAAAATTTTGAACAAGCAAGGGAGGTAGAATCTATTGAAAATGTTCTTACTAAAAATCAAATTGGTTTTTCCTTTGAATAATTGTATAATCAGTCATCGAACATCGTGAAATAATATTTGATGTTGGATAAAGGTGAATGTACTTATTCTTCTAACTCTATATCTAATTAGTACTTAAATTCAGTTATTGAAGAAAACTTAGGTGATGAAAATGATCTTTAACATTCTAACATTCCTATGAAACTGATTAGAGATGTAGATCTGCAATTGAAAGAAGAAACCTTAATCCCTCATCTACAAATCATACATTATCCATAAGAAAGATCAGATGGTTGTCGTGAATGTTTTGAATTATCTATCATACATGAGACAAATTTAGATGATCATATTATGTTGAAGAATTTATAACCAAAACAGAGTGAAAGTTTTAAGGAAAGTAAAGAGGAATGTCTTGAGAATACCATTGTTAAATATCATAGCTCAAGATATTATTTTCATGTGCTCATTTTTTATTCCTTTTACTCTTTATGTCCCGATCTCTTCTTAGATTCTGGTGGAGTTGATACTTTACCCACAATATCTTACTCTTTGCCATCACAATCAAATCTTTTCGATATGCCAAAATTTGGTGAAATTAATTCCAAACATAACATTTATGAAGTTGGATTTGATGCTCTTTCACTTTTTTCACTCGCATGGAAAAATGACATGTTGCAAGATTATTTTACATGATTTATTGTTGAAAAAGACAATGCACTCATCCTTTTGGAGATCGAATATTCTACATCGAATATTCGTTCTTTGATTAGTTTGAATTTTAATGTTTATGCTTTAGATTTTGAAATGATCAATATCATCAAAGGAAGCGTTCAAACCAATAATCTAACTGATGTCATGAATCCTCTTATGATGTGCTCCCCATTCATATATCTGTTTCATCAAATTCATAGTTTGCATCCTAATTTTTATGACAGGATCTTAGATTGGCTTGAAAATTCGTATATGAAAAATCTTCATAATTAAGATAAAGTTGTGATTTCTTTGTTTTTACATAAATATCTAGGAAGTAAGCATAACATGATTCTCTTAGATCCTTCAAGTGAAGAAATTGATGAACACTTGGAGAATTGTCAGGAGGATGGGGCACTTCGGCCTTGGTTGATGGTTATGTCAGGTCCCCATAATATTGACAAGTTTTCCAAACTTACTTACACTCATCCATGTCATTATGACCCATATCATGACCAAATTACAGAATGGTTGGAGGATTCATACATCAAGAAGTTTCAAAATAATGGTAAGGTCATGCTTGTTTTTTTTTTAAAGAATATATAGGAGGTAAGCATGACATATTTCTTTTGTATCTGCAAATACTACATTCTTTTATTCTAATTTTCGACTTTCTATGCCTTGCAGGATTGAAGATGCTCTTATGGCTGCATTGGAAATACGATTTTACTTAGCATTTTGATCTATTTAGTAGTTTATAGTAGCTTTGGGAGTAGGTTTCCTTTAGTTTTATTTCTCAATATTTCTTTGTGTAATAATGCAGTTATGAACACAAGTGGGTACACCAAGAGAACCATAATATGAATGTTGTCAGGAAAGTCCACTTTAAATCTTTTTCTCTCTGCTTTTCATTTAATATTTCTTTTCAAAAACGTAGTATCATCATGAAAATTTTAAATGGAAAGTAAAGAGATAAGTAAATTTGAACTATCAATTCAACCCTGACCCAAGGTGCCACGAGTAGGACTGCACTCATCTTAATAAGAATTTTTCTATTTTCTTTTAGTCTCTTTTATTTTTAATAATAATGCTTGGTCAAAGTAGCATCTCATGCATCACTATCTTAAGAAAAGAACTTGTTCGCACATGATATTTTATATGATTTAGTTCTTCCTTTATTTTACAGTGAGATGCTAGTGGATCCAAAAGCTTAAGTTTATCTTTGGCCAAAATCATTTCTTGAAAAGTTTTCTTTTGCTGTTTAGATTTTGCGTATTTCTAATTTTGAATCTCATTAATAAAATTTGATTTGGTTTTTTGTGTGTTTTTTGTTTTCTTTGATTGCTTTGAATGAGTTTCCTTCTTATCTGTCTTTTTGAATCAATATATTTCTGATGAAAGAGTTATTTTCGAAGGAAGCATTTATTTTAAGACTTGTGTTTTTAAAGAAAATTGAAATAAGTTCAAAGAGGTTATGATATTAAGATATAACTCCGACAATTGATTTTTAAGTCAATTGTCACTTTCATTTTGTCCTCAAATTGTCTTTGCCAGAGTATTACACCAGAAATATGGTTTAAATATTTGAGAATTACAATGATATTTAAACTTTTTACGCCATCCATATTCTTAAGTAGTCACTTTTTAGTTCTTCCCCATTCTTTAGATGATTTCTAAAAGGAAATCTAAAATCTCTAAACCATGATAAAATTTCCAGTTTTGAAAGCAAATAAATAACTTGATCAACTATCCACCTGTATTGCAATTAACCTCTAGTATCAACCTGCTCTCTTTGTCATCAATAAATCTATAATTTTTTAAAAGTGGCATAAGAGGATTGAAAGAACTTATCTGTGGGAAGTGTGTGTAAACCCGTCGAGTTATTGAACAGGATTGTTGGCAGTGGGTAAATGCACACATGATACCAAGACAACTTTGTTGGGGTACTGAACAAGCCTACTGGCAACGAAGCAATGCCGGGTCGAGAGGTAGCAGGTATATGTTTTTAAATTAAATTTTATGGAAGTATACATCATGTGGATATAACTATTGGATGGAATTAAAGCATTTCAGTGAGTTAAATGACATCCCTGTCCAGGCTATGGATACTTGCTAGCAATAGTGGTTTTTTCAACGGTATTGAAGTTATTTTATAAACATCGTGACTCCTTGATTCAAACATTATTTCAGGTTATAATCCTCTACAAAGAAAATTTTATTGTCTAGTTATAACATTGAGCTTATCCTAATACTATATAGTCTCAGAGTGAATTTATTTCAGGGAGCTTAAATCTTTTTTTAAGTCTTATTATTTTCTTCTTGAGATAAAATCTTAGCAGATCAGAGATAACTACTTCACCCAGTAAGTCGCCATTTGTTGGGCCCCAACAAATCCCCCTAAATTTTTACAAAATTTAAAGGGCCCCCATTAGAATCTTGATAATTATAATGAGCTACAGAATCAACCTTTTCAAATAGTTTCATACCTTGGCTTGCTTTGAGACAAACTTAAGACATTCACTATAGTATGAGACATTCATTACAAGAGTACATGTCAAAAGTAAGAAACGAGCATAAAAATCTTAATTTAAACAAAAACGTTTATTTTTATCAAATGTTTACCTTCGTTTAAAAAATTATTTTGTGTTCTTTCTTTTGCTCATTAGCAAGTTTGACTATTTTGAATAATGTGTTCAATACTTCATAAAATAATATCTTGGCTGATTTCTCATTTTCATAAAATCATTTTGTGATACTAATTAATTAAATTCTTTTTTTTTCATTTTGCATCTCATTTCAAAATAAAAATAATAATTAAAAAGAAAAAGAATTATCTATGATTTGTTTGATTTTGTAAAAAACCAAAATTAATATTTTTCTCTTCTCCATTAACTTGAAGCTTCTAGAATTTTAAGATCATATTTGAAAGGAAATTATAAACAATGTTTGTTTAGAACTTATAGTTAGTTTAAATTCATTTTTTATTTTATTGTTCTAGATTTTGTTTTATTCACAAATTTTAGGTGATTAATTTAGGTTTCTTTTTGTTTCACAGGTTTCTATTATCAAATATTTGATACGGATCTGATCATGGCTTGATTTTGTTATCCAAATATGTTAAAGATGATTGATCCAAAAATAATATTGGATTGCTCCAAATAATTTTATGAGCAACAACAGATAAAATTTGGAAAGGCGTCAAGATCAGGCAGACGATTTTGCAGGACTGATTGCAGCCAAACCGTGAGGAATTTAAATAAACGGTTGACAACGCGGAACCGAAATGGACCCATTTACCTTCCGCGTATAAATTTTCCCAAAACAATGCACGATTTGAGAGATATTGATGTTTATTTACGAGGAAAATTTCAGGTGGTGAAAATTAATTGTGACGCCCAGACTGTTCACTCATTGTATAAATATATGAGAAATTTCAGAGCCATGGGGATCAAAAAAATAGGAGAGGAGGATTTTTATCCTTTCTCTTTTGTATATTATTTATTTTGTAAACTTTTCTTCTTTTCAAATGGAGTAACGAATGGTTGGAATCTTTGGGAGAATGGATGAGTATTTTCAAAGAAGAATATGGAATTTCAGGCTACTTAATGGCTTTTGTCTTGTGAGTAAAATGGTTTTATTTTCATTATAATATCTTCATATTCTTTGAATAATTGATTATGCATTGATTTAATTAGCTTTAGTCTATTTTATCAATACATGGTTAATTGTTATCATTTATGTATTAATTTTTTTAACCTTTAAGAATATATTATATTAAAAATTCTTCCAAGACTACAATATGGGCTTCTGATTTTGAGAAAGAATATGGGAAAGCAATTCATCTTTGGCTTTATACCTGTGTGATGTTTATTCTATTTTGTTCTTTCATTATGGTTGTATTATGAAAATGTTATTATGGTTGATTTTAGTTTTAGTTTGTCATCATATTGTGTTTTCATACTGTTAAATGTTATATGTTGTCCATAATTTCTTATTCCATTTTTTTATGTTTGATTGATCTATCATTTGATCATTTTTGAATTTATTCTTAATGTTAAATGTTGGATAAAATCAATATTCAGATCTGAGTTTTCTCTCATTCTTAAATATTGATCATCTTAAGATCACAAGACTTTTTAACTAGATGTATTTCTATTGTTATTAATTTACTCCAATATCAAATACTTCTTTGAATGTATTTTGGAAGTTCTAGTATTGTTTTGTTATAGGTTTCCCTTTACAACAGTACAAGCAGGAGCTCATTCAACACAGGAAGAAAAACTCAGTTGATTGATCAGTTAGAGGTTAGTAGATGCATTTTATTTTTATTTTTTTTATTTAGAATTGTTTATGAATGAAACAATGATTACATTTATTAGTTTTAACTGTTTTTTTGTCACTATTTCAATCGTATTCATTTAGTATTTATTTTTTTAATATCTTAAAAAAAAAAAAAGTGTTGTTCATATTTGATTCAGAAACCTTATCAAAGAATCATTTTCACAAGATTTCATACAAACCTTGTAACCTGTATATATATTGTTTATATTCACATTTATTTTTACTAAACATAAGTCAGTAATATATCATTTGTTAGAATCATAGGTTTTAGATTAGTTTCATTTCTTTTATTATTTTTAGGACTTTAGTTGGCCAACAGAACCATTAAACCTGTCAGAATAGGTTACACCAAACGACTTGGGTTATTTAGACAACCCTGGACCGGATCTATTCTTCCAGTTGATGGCAAGTCAAATTTTCCCGTCAACAAATGGTGCTAGAAGGAGGGAAAAGGTAAATTTAATGATTAAAATTTTTACCCCTCACCCTGTCATAATTCCAGATTTATAAACTTTTCTTCTGTGTCATCTTGAAATACACTAGAAGGCAGGCTAGACTAACAAGCTAGCCTTGTAGGAGTCTTTGTTTCGAGTTTATTTAATTTCCCATGGCTCCCCAAATCATCGTGTTCGAACATGCTTTCCACTTCTCATTACTTGATATTCCCTATGAGACAGTCTCTCGCTTGTCCAAACTCACCTTTGATGGTGGGGGGGATGTATCTGCAAAAGACCATCTTAACAAGTTTTGGTGTAAATGCATCAAGCATGACATTTCTGATTTAAAGGTTTTATGCAGATTGTTTGCTTTCAATTTCAGGGGTCAGATTAAACATTGGTTTGAGTCTTTTCCAACATATCACATTATTGATTGGTTTCAATTTATAGATGAATTTATAGATGATTTTGAAAAATATAATTACAATCAATTATGTGAATAATTTCAGACTTTACTAATCAATGGCAATTCATCTCCAGAAATATTTTCAACAAGAATCTATCATGTTCTTTGTAAATTTAATCTTGATGACATGTCATTTCTACTAAATCTCCTCTATGATGATTGTGTCCCTTTCATCCAGTCACATTCAATCGCAAGTGATGAATCAGTTGCAAATCCTATCACTCAATTGCAAGAAGAATTTTGTTCGCGGGATGAGAGGAATCCATTCGAAAATTTTGAACAAGCAAGGAAGGTAGAATCTATTGAAAATGTTCTTACTGAAAATCAAATTAATTTTTCCTTTGAATCATTGTATACTCAGTCCTCGAACATCGTGGAAGAATATTTGATGTTGGGTCAAGGTGAATGTCCTTATTCTTCTAACTCTATATCTAATCAGTACTTAAATTCAGTTATTGAAGAAAACTTAGGTGCTGAAAATGATCTTAAGCATTCTAACATTCCTATGAAATGGATTAGAGATGTAGATCTACAATTGGAAGAAGAAACCTTAAACCCTCATCTACAAATCATACCTTACCCATAAGAAAGATCAGATGGTTGTCGTGAATGTTTTGAATTATCTATCATACATGAGACAAATTTAGATAATCATATTATGTTGAAGAATTTATCACCAAAACAGAGTGAAAGTTTTAAGGAAAGTAAAGAGGAATGTCTTGAGAATACAAATTTTAAATATCATAGCTCAAGATATTATTTTCATGTGCTCATTTCTGATTCCTTTTACTCTTTATATCCCGATCTCTTCTTAGATTATGGTGGACATGATGCTTTACCCACAGTATCTTACACTTTGCCATCACAATCAAATCTTTTCGATATGCCAAAATTTGGTGAAACTAATTCCAAACATAACATTTATGAAGTTGGATTTGATGCTCATTCACTTTCGTCACTCGCATGGAAAAATGACATGTTGCAAGGTTATTTTACACGATTTATTGTTGAAAAATACAATGCTATCATTCTTATGGAGATCTAATATTCTGCATTGCATATTCGTTCTTTGATTAGTTCGAATTTTAATGTTTATGCTTCACATTTTGAAATGATCAATATCATCAAAGGAAGCATTCAAACCAATAATCTAACTGATGTCATGAATCCTCTTATGATGTGATCCCCATTGATATATCCATTTCAACAAATTCATAGTTTGCATCCTAATTTTTATGACAGGATCTTAGATTGGCTTTAAAATTCATATATGAAAAATCTTCATAATAAAGATAAAGTTGTCATGTCTTTGTTTTTACCTAAATATCTAGGAAGTAAGCATAACATGATTCTCTTAGATACTTCATGTGAAGAAATTGATGAACACTTGGAGAATTGTTAGGAGGATGGGGCACTTCGGCCTTGGTTGCTAGTTATGTCAGGTCCCCATAATATTGACAAGTTTTCCAAACTTACTTACACTCTTCCATGCCATTATGACCCATATCACGACCATATTGCAGAATGGTTGGAGGATTCATACATCAAGAAGTTTCAAAATAATGGTAAGGTCGTGATTGTTTTGTTTTTAAAACAATATATAGGAGGTAAGAATGACATATTTCTTTTGTATCTGCAAATACTACATTCTTTTATTCTGATTTTAGACTTTCTATGCCTTGCAGGATTGAAGATGCTCTTGTGGCTGCATTGGAAATACGATTTTACTTAGCGTTTTGATCTATTTAGTAGTTTAGAGTAGGTTTCCTTTAGTTTTATTTCTCAATATTGTTTTGTGTAATAATGCAGTTATGAACACAAGTGGGTACACCAAGAGAACCATAATATGAATGTTGTCAGGGAAGTCCACTTTAAATATTTTTCTCTCTGCTTTTCACTGAATATTTCTTTTCGAAAACGTAGTATCATCATAAAAAATTTAAATGGAAAGTAAAGAGATAAGTAAATTTTAACTATCAATTCAACCTTGACCCAAGGTGCCACGAGTAGGACTGCACTCATCTTAATAAGAATGCTTGTATTTTATTTTGGTCTCTTTTATTTTTAATAATAATGTTTTATCAAAGTAGCATCTCATGCATCACTATCTTAAGAAAAGAACTTGTACGCACATGATATTTTATATGATTTAGTTCTTCCTTTATTTTACAGTGAGATGCTAGTGGATCTAAAAGCTCAATTTTATCTTTGGCCAAAATCATTTCTTGAAAAGTTTTATTTTGTTGTTTTTATTTTGTGTACTTCTTATTTTGAATCCCATTAATAAAATTTGATTTGGTTTGTTGTGTGTTTTTTGTTTTCTTTGATTGATTTGAATGAGTTTCCTTCTTATCTATCTTTTTGAATCAATATATTTCTGATCAAAGAGCTATTATCGAAGGAAGCATTTATTTTAAGACTTGTATTTTTAAAGCAAATTGAAAAAAGTTCAAAGAGGTCCTGATATTAAGATATAACTCAGACAATTGATTTTTAAGTCAATTGTCACTTTCATTTTGTCCTCAAATTGTCTTTGCCAGAGTATTACACCAGAAATATGGTTTAAATCTTTGAGAATTATGATGATCCTTAAACTTTTTACGCTGTCTATATTCTTAATGAATAACTTTTAGGTGCTTCCCCATTCTTTAGATGATTTCTTAAAGGAAATCTAAAATCTCTAAACCATGATAAAATTTCTAGTTTTGAAAGCAAATAAATACCTTAATCAACTATCCACATGTATTGCAATTAACCTCTAGTATCACCCCGCTCTCTTTGTCATCAATAAATCTATAATTGTTTAAAAGTGGCATAAGAGGGTTGAAAGCACTTATGTGTGGGAAGTGTGTGTAAACCTGTCGGGGTACTGAACAGGCTCGTTGGTAGTGGGTAAATGCACACATGATACCAAGACAACTTCATCAGGGTACTGAACAAGCCTGCTGGCAATTAAGCAATGTCAGGTCGAGAGGTAGAAGGTATATGTTTTTGAATTAACTTTTATGGAAGTATACATCATGTGGATACAACTATTGGATGAGATTAAAGCATTTGAGTGAGTTAAATGACATCACTGTCGAGGCTATGGATGTTTGTTGGCAATAGTGGCTCTGTCAATGGTATTGAAGTCCTTTTATAAACATCGTGACTCCTTGATTAAGACATTATTTCAGGTTATAATCCTCTGCAAAGAAAATTCTATTGTCTGGTTATAACATTGAGCTTATCCTAATACTATATGGTCTTAGAGTGAATTTATTTGAGGGAGCTTAAATCCTTTTTTAAGTCTTATTATTTTCTTCCTGAGATGAAATCTTAGCAAATCAGAGATAACTGCTTCACCCAGTAAGTCGCCATTTGTTGGGCCCCAACAAATCCCCATAAATTTTTACAAAATTTAAAGGGCCCCCATTAGAATCTTGATAATTATAATGAGCTACATAATCAACCTTTTCAAATAGTTCCATACCTTGGCTTTCTTTAAGACAACCTTAAGACATTCACTATAGTATGAGACATTCATTACAAGAGTATATGTCAAAAGTTAGAAACGAGCATAAAAAACTCAATTTAAACAAAAACGTTAATTTTTATCAAATGTTTACTTTCGTTTAAAAAATGATTGTGTGTTCTTTCTTTTGCTCATTAGCATGTTTGACTATTTTGAATAATGTGTTCAATACTTCATAAAATAATATCTTGGTTGATTTCTCATTTTCATAAAATCATTTGGTGATATTAATTAATTAAATTCTTTTTTTTTTTCATTTTGCATCTCATTTCAAAATAAAAATAATAATTAAAAAAAAAAGAATAATCTATGATTTGTTTGATTTTGTAAAAAACCAAAATTAATATTTTTCTCTTCTCCATTAACTTGAAGCTTCTAAAATTTTAAGATCATATTTGAAAGGAAATTATAAACAATGTTTGTTTAGAACTTATAGTTAGTTTAAATTCATTTTTTATTTTATTGTTCTAGATTTTATTTTATTCACAATTTTTAGGTTATTAATTTAGGTTTCTATTATCAAATATTTGATACGGATCTGATCATTGCTTGATTTTATTATCCAAATACGTTCAAAATGATTGATCCAAAAATAATATTGGATTGCTACAAATAATTTTATGAGCAACAACAGATAAAATTTGGAAAGGCGTCAAGATCAGACATACGATTTTCCAGGACTGATTGTAGCCAAACCGTGAGGAATTTAAAGAAACCCATTTACCTTCTGCATAGAAATTTTCCCAAAAAAATGCACGATTTGAGAGATATCGATGTTTCTTTACGAGGCAAATTTCAGGTGGAGAAAATTAATAGTGATGCCCAGACTGTTCACTCATTGTATAAATATATGAGAAAATTCAGAGCCATGGGGATCAAAAAATTTGGAGATGAGGATTTTTATCCTTTATCTCTTGTATATTATTTATTTTGTAAACTTTTCTTCTTTTCAAATGGAGTAATGGATGGTTGGAATCTTTAGGAGAATGGACGGATATTTTCAAAGAATAATATGGAATTCCAGGTTGCTTAATGGGTTTTGTCCTTTGAGTAAAATGGTTTTATTTTCATTATAATATCTTCATATTCTTTGAATAATTGATTATGCATTGATTTAAATTAGCTTTAGTCTATTTTATCAATACATGGTTAATTGTTATTTTTTATGTATTAATTTTTTCAACCTTTAAGAATATATTATCTTATAAATTTTTCCACGACTACAATATGGGCATGTGATTTTGAGAAAGAATATGGGAAAGAAATTCATCTTTGGCTTTAGACCTATGTGATGCTTATTCCATTTCGTTATTTCATTATGGTTGTATTATGAAAATGTTATTATGGTTGATTTTAGTTTTAGCTTGTCATCATATAGTGTTTTCATACTGTTAAATGTTATATGTTATCCATAATTTCTTATTCCATTTTTTATGTGTGATTGATCTATCATTTGATCATTTTTGAATTTATTCTTAATGTTAAATGTTGGATAAAATCAATATTTAGATCTGAGTTTTCTCTCATTCTTAAATATTGATCATCTTAAGATCGCAAGATTTTTTAATTAGATGTCTTTCTATTGTTATTAATTTACTCCAATATCAAATACTTCTTTGAATGTATTGTGAAAGTGATAGTATTGTTTTGTTATAGGTTTCCCTTAACAACAGTACAGGCAGGAGCTCATACAACACAAGAAGATAAACTTAGTTGATTGATCAATTAGAGGTTAGTAGATGCATTCTTTTTTATTTATTTAGAATTGTTTATGAATGAAACAATGATTACATTAATTAGCTTTGACTATTTTTGTGTCACTGTTTCAATCCTATTCATTTAGTATTTATTTGTTTAATATCTTAAAAAAAAACAAAAAGAAGTGTTGTTCATATTTGATTCAAAAACCTTATCAAACAATCATTTTCGCAAGATTTCATACAAACCTTGTAACATGTATATATATTGTTTATATTCACATTTATTTTTAATAAACATAAGTCAGTAATATATCATTTGTTAGAATCATAGGTTCTAGATTAGTTTCATTTCTTTTATTATTTTTAGGACTTTAGTTGGCCAACGGAACCATTAAACCCGTCAAAATAGGTTACACCAAACGTCTTGGGTTATTTAGACAACCCTGGACCAGATCTATTCTTCCAGTTGATGACAAGTCAAATTTTCCTGTCAACAAATGGTGCTAGAAGGAGGGCAAAGGTAAATTTAATGATTAAAATTTTTACCCCTCAGCCTGTCATAATTCCAGATTTATAAACTTTGATTCTATGTCATCTTGAAATGCACTAGAAGGTAGACTAAAATGACAAGCTAGCCTTGTAGGAGTCTTTGTTTAGAATTTATTTAATTTCCCATGGCTCCCCAAATCATTGTGTTGGAACATGCTTTCCACTTCTCATTACCTGATATTCCCAACGAGACAGTCTCTCGCTTGTCCAAACTCATCTTTGATGGCGGGGGGGGGGGGGG
>ML790634.1:41622-55591 GCA_009831015.1 Picea engelmannii | reverse complement strand
TAGTTGATGATACCCTGATCGCAAATCGATCTTTGAGAATACCGTTGCTCCTTTCATCTGATCGAAGAGATCATCAATTCGTGGCATCGGGTACCTGTTCTTCACTGTAGCATGGTTCAAGTCCCTGTAGTCTATACACAGTCATAAGAATCCATCCTTCTTCTTTACAAAAATCACCGGTGCGCCCCAGGGCGAGACACTAGGCCATATTATCCCTAAGTCCAGTAACTCTTTCAGCTGCATTTGCAATTCACAAAGTTTCGGCGCTGTCATCCGATACGGAGTAAAGGGTCATTACAGATTGTTTGATTTCACTTTCAGGGGTTGGATTAAACATTGGTTTGAGTCTTTTCCAGCATATCACATTATTGATTGGTTTTAGTTTGTAGATGAATTTTTAGATGATTTTGAAAAATATAGTTACAATCAATTATGTGAAGAATTTCAGACTTTACTAATCAATGGCAATTCATCTCCAGAAAGATTTTCAACAAGAATCTATCATGTTCTTTGTAAATTTAATCTTGATGACATGTCATTTATATTAAATATCCTCTATGATTCTTGTATCCCTTTCATCTAGTCACATTCAATCGCAAATGATGAATCGGTTGCAAATCCTATCACTCAATTGTGAGAAGAATTTTGTTTGCAGGATGAGAGGAATCCATCCGAAAATTTTGAACAAGCAAGGGAGGTAGAATCTATTGAAAATGTTCTTACTGAAAATCAAATTAAAGAGGGATGTCTTGAGAATACCATTGTTAAATATCATAGCTCAAGATATTATTTTCATGTGCTCATTTCTGATTCCTTTTACTCTTTATATCCCGATATCTTCTTAGATTCGGGTGGACTTTGATACTTTACCCATAGTATCTTACTCTTTGTTATCACAATCAAATCTTTTCGATATGCTAAAATTTGGTGAAATTAATTCCAAACATAACATTTATGAAGTTGGATTTGATGCTCTTTCACTTTCGTCACTCGCATGGAAAAATGACATGTTGCAAGATTATTTTACATGATTTATTGTTGAAAAAGACAATGCACTCATCCTTATGGAGATCGAATATTCTACATTGCATATTCGTTCTTTGATTAGTTCAAGTTTTAATATTTATGCTTCACATTTTGAAACGATCAATATCATCAAAGGAAGCGTTCAAACCAATAATCTAACTAATGTCATGAATCCTCTTATGATCTGTTCCCCATTCATATATCCATTTCATCAAATTCATAGTTTGTATCCTAATTTTTATGACAGGATCTTAGATTGGCTTGAAAATTCGTATATGAAAAATCTTCATAATTAAGATAAAGTTGTGTTTGCTTTGTTTTTACCTAAATATCTAGGAAGTAAGCATAACAAGATTCTCTTATGATGCAAGAGCATCGCCAACGTCAAGCGAGCATAGGACAAGCACCAACGCATTTTGGCACATGATAAATTGTTTGAAATGTTTTAACGTTGGATGCGCCAAACTTAAATGTAATAGTTAAGGAAGGGTGTACTTCTTAATCGTAATTATACCTTGAGCATCCCGCTCTCATCTGAAGGACTAAGAGACATTTATGCATAGTTAATATAGGTAGGTCGTTTTAAAGTTCTAGATTTGACAGTTTAGAGCGAGGAGGGAAATGGGTTATAGACACCCTCCCTTGTATCATTGTATCATTTAGCAGCATGAGAATAGAGCATAGGAGAGAAGAAGCAGAGAGTTGTGTAAAAACCCATGTACAAAAGTTCTGGATTAATACAAAGATTGTTAGTTCAGACTCATGGTGTCCATTTTCTTTCTGTGTTCTGTATGTTGATTGATATATGCTTGTTTACTCTTTGTTATGCATTTTCTTTGATGCGTGAATGTTTGATTTCATATTTAATGTCTGAAATATGAAGAGAGGGAGAGTAAGGAATGAGTTTCAATTGTTTCTATGTTTGAGCAAGAGTTTTCCTGCAAGGAGTGCAGTGAAATTGTCTGCAAGGTGTGCATTGACAGAAGTCAGAGTTCATCTCTGCAAGTTCAGGAGAGATAACATTGTTCTCATTCCCGCAGAAGTGCAAGTTAAGCACAGGATCCGTGCAAGGTGTGCACAGGCTAAGAAGAGTCTCAGAGTTTGTAACCTGAGTGAAATTGTTGAAAGACCGCTGTCGCAGAGAGTGCACAGAGTATAAGAATTCAATACTTGGAAGTATTGAAGGATTTGCCACAAGGAGTGCGTGCAGGAGTCTTCTTGAAGACTCAAGTTGTCGAAGAAAAGCTCAGGAAGTTTAGTGCCTTGAAGTATTGGAAGAAGGCGCGGCGATATCATTTCGCGGGTGGACAAGTTTTGCGAAAGAACACTTTACTCATTCGCAGGAATCGTCAAGGAGAAATTTGACAGTCATAATCCTCCATGGAGGATTCGCGAAGTCCCAGAAGCCATCAGATCTTGTAGAGGAGCAAGAAAGTTACGGCAGGTATTTTTCTACGTGCCAGCTCAGGAGAATTAGGGCCATAGGATTGGAACCAACAGGGGTCGTTGGATCACCCACAAAATATCGTTTTGGCGTTTCACAAGTTGAAGAACTGAAAGTCTTGCCGTAAGATTTAATAAGTCACGAAGGAATCTGAGCCATCAGTTAGAAGGAGGATACGTGTCACGAAATCACCCGTATCAGGGTTTCAACATTGGAGGTCGGGGAGAGAAGTCATTCAACTTCGCGAGTGGTGAAGTTGCGAAGTGGATCAGGACCATCTGTCTGGGAGTGGACAGGTGGCGCACTCGCCGACTCGGAGGTTAGACCTTCATTGATCATTTTGGGTTTTTGTGAGTCGGAGAACCAAGAGAAAAGCATCCAGATTCGCGAAGTCTGAAAATTCAAAAAAGAAGGAAGTTCCTTGTGGGACCTGCGTTGATGACGCATCGAAATTTTGCATTTCAGCATATCGGAGGGTAAGAGGTCGAGACTCTTGTCCCAAAAGTTTCAAAGTATCGAAACCATGAGAAAATCACAACCATTCATTAGGAAGAGGACAGGTGGTGGAGATCTAGGGATATGGCAAACTTGGAGGTTCGCAGGGTGAGAGCCCAAAGATTGAGCGCTCCAAGTCGCGAGAGGTGAAATCATGAGGAGTGTGGATAGTCATCGGATTTAGGTCATCGGAGTACCATTATATCAGGAACCCCATTGCATTTCACGTCTCGGGGGTTCGAAGGTCGAAGGGAGTTGTTTTTGACATCAGAAGTCGTGAAGTCGTGAAGTGCCGAGAGACAGCATGAGGGACACGTGACAGAACCATGAAGTGGGCCCGGGAAGTAGACCGGCGGACACACGTCACACATTTGGAGGAGTCAATGCCCTGTTGACCTCTCATGTCTCAGGGACTCGGGAGAAAAGGGAACGAAGGTTGGAGCCTTTGACTCATGAAGTCGCGAGTAGCGAGAACGAGAGGAGAAAAGTCAAATCTCGCCTCTCGAGGGTTTGGGAAAGAAGGTGCCAAGGTTGGACCTTTGAACTCGTGAAGGCATGAGAAGAAAAAGGTGCTAGTACTTAGCCTAGCTAGCGGTTGCACAAGGAGGGCACTAAAAAAGGGAGAGTTGTACCCATTTCGCGATCTCAGGTATCGTGAGATCGTGGAGGAAGAGTTGGAAGTCACGACTCATGAAATCGTGAACCGCAAAAAAGGACCTGTGGATCGATTTGAAAGGGGATTCCACTAGAGAATTCAAAAGAGCCGATCCAGCTCAAAGGGCATATAGAACAATCCTGTGAGTGGATATCAGCCCGAGGGCCGATAGGTCTGCATCATCTTAGATCCTTCATGTGAAGAAATTGATGAAGACTTGGAGAATTGTCAGGACGATGGGGCACTTCAACCTTGGTTGATGGTTATGTTAGGTCCCCATAATATTGACAAGTTTTCCAAACTTACTTACACTCTTCCATGCCATTATGACCCATATCACGAACAGATTACAGAATGGTTGGAGGATTCATGCATCAAGAAATTTCAAAATAATGGTAAGGTTGTACTTGTTTTGTTTTTAAAAGAATATATAGGAGGTAAGCATGACATATTTCTTTTGTATCTGCAAATACTACATTCTTTTATTCTGATTTTTGACTTTCTATGCCTTGCAGGATTGAAGATGCCCTTGTGGTTGCATTGGAAATATGATTTTACTTAGCGTTTTGATCTATTTAGTAGATTAGAGTAGGTTTAGGAATAGGTTTCCTTTAGTTTTATTTTTCAATATTTCTTTGTGTAATAATGCGGTTATGAACACAAGTGGGTACACCAAAAGAACCATAATATGAATGTTGTCAAGGAAGTCCACTTTAAATCTTTTTCTCTTTGTTTTTCATTGAATATTTTTTTTTCGAAAACATAGTATCATCATGAAAATTTTAAATGGAAAGTAAAGAAATAAGTAAATTTGAACTATCAATTCAACCCTGGCCCAAGGTGCCATGAGTAGGACTGCACTCATATTAATAAGGATGTTTCTCTTTTCTTTTAGTCTCTTTTATTTTTAATAATAATGCTTGGTCAAAGTAGCATCGCACACATCACTATATTTAGAAAAGAACGTGTTCGCACATGATATTTTATATGATTTAGTTCTTCCTTTATTTTACAGTGAGATGCTAGTTGATCCAAAAGCTCAATTTTATCTTTGGCCAAAATCATTTCTTGAAAAGTTTTCTTTTGTTGTTTTGATTTTGTGTACTTCTGATTTTGAATCCCATTAATAAAATTTGATTTGGTTTGTTGTGTGTCTTTTGTTTTCTTTGATTGCTTTGAATGAGTTTCCTTCTTATCTGTTTTTTTGAATCAATATATTTCTGATCAAAGAGATATTATCGAAGGAAGCATTTATTTTAAGACTTGTGTTTTTAAAGCAAATTGAAATAAGTTCAAAGAGGTCATGATATTAAAATATAACTCAGACAATTGATTTTTAACTCAATCGTCACTTTCATTTTGTCCTCAAATTGTCTTTGCTAGAGTATTACACCAGAAATATGGTTTAAATCTTTGAGAATTACGATGATCTTTAAACTTTTTACACCATCCATATTCTTAAGGAATCACTTTTAAGTGCTTCCCTATTCTTTAGATGATTTCTTAAAGGAAATCTAAAATCTTTAAACCATGATAAAATTTCCAAGTTTGAAAGCAAATAAATAACATGATCAACTATCCACCTGTATTGCAATTAACCTCGAGTATCACCCCGCTCTCTTTGTCATCAATAAATCTATAATTTTTTAAAAGTGGCATAAGAGGGTTGAAAGCACTTATGTGTGGGAAGTGTGTGTAAACCCGTCGGGGTACTGAATAGGCTCGCTGGCAGCAGGTAAATGCACACATTATACCAAGACAACTTTGTGAATGTTTTAAATTATCTATCATACATGAGACAAATTTAGATGATCATATTATGTTGAAATGTTTATCACCAAAACAAAGAATTTTTTTTAAAGAAAGTAAAGAGTAATGTCTTGAGAATACCATTGTTAAATATCATAGCTCAAGATATTCTTTTCATGTGCTCATTTATGATTTCTTTTACTCTTTATATCCCAATCTCTTCTTAGATTCTGGTGGACTTGATACTTTACCCACAGTATCTTACTCTTTGCCATCACAATCAAATCTTTTCGATATGCCAAAATTTGGTGAATTTAATTCCAAACATAACATATATGAAGTTGGATTTGATGCTCTTTCACTTTCGTCACTCACATGGAAAAATGACATGTTGCAAGATTATTTTACAAGATTTATTGTTGAAAAAAACAATGCACTCATCCTTATGGAGATCGAATATTCTACATTGCATATTCGTTCTTTGATTAGTTTGAATTTTAATGTTTATGCTTCACATTTTGAAACGATCAATATCATCAAAGAAATCATTCAAACCAATAATCTAACTGATGTCATGAATCCTCTTATGATGTGTTCCCCATTCATATATCCATTTCATCAAATTCATAGTTTGCATCCTAATTTTTATGACAGGATCTTAGATTGGCTTGAAAATTCGTATATGAAAAATCTTCATAATAAATATAAAGTTGTGCTTTCTTTGTTTTTACCTAAATATCTAGGAAGTAAGCATAAGATGATTCTCTTAGATCCTTCATGTGAAGAAATTGATGAACACTTGGAGAATTGTCAGGAGGATGGGGCACCTCGGCCTTGGTTTATGGTTATGTTAGGTCCCCATAGTATTGACAAGTTTTCCAAACTTACTTACACTCTTCCATGACATTATGACCTATATCATGACCAGATTGCAGAATGGTTGGAGGATTTATAAATCAATATGTATCAAAATAATGGTAAGGTCGTGCTTGTTTTTTTTTTAAATGAATATATAAGAGGTAAGCATGACATATTTCTTTTGTATCTGCAAACCCTACATTCTTTTATTCTTATTTTCGACTTTCTATGCCTTGGAGGATTGAAGATGCTCTTGTGGCTACATTGGAAATACAATTTTACTTAGCGTTTTGATCTATTTATTAGTTTAGAGTAGGTTTCCTTTAGTTTTATTTCTCAATATTTCTTTGTGTAATAATGCATTTATGAACATATGTGGGTACACCAAGAGAACCATAATATGAATTTTGTCAAGGAAGTCCACTTTAAACCTTTTTCTCTCTGCTTTTCACTGAATATTTCTTTTCGAAAACGTAGTATCATCATGAAAATTTTAAATGGAAAGTAAAGAGATAAGTAAATTTGAACTATCAATTCAACCCTGACCCAAGGTGCCATGAGTAGGACTGCACTCATCTTAATAACGATTTTTCTATTTTCTTTTAGTCTCTTTTATTTTTAATAATAATGCTTGGTCAAAGTAGCATCTCATGCATCACTATATTAAGAAAATAACTTTCTTTCACATCATATTTTATATGATTTAGTTCTTCCTTTATTTTACAGTGAGATGCTAGTGGATCCAAAAGCTCAAGTTTATCTTTGGCCAAAATCGTTTCTTGAAAAATTTTCTTTTGCTGTTTTGATTTTGTGTACTTCTGATTTTGAATCCCATTAATAAAATTTGATTTGGTTTGTTGTGTGTTTTTTGTTTTCTTGGATTTCTTTGAATGAGATTCCTTCTTATATGTCTTTTTGAATCAATATATTTATGATCAAAGAGCTATTGCCGAAGGAAGCATTTATTTTAAGACTTGTGTTTTTAAAGAAAATTGAAATACGTTCAAAGAGGTCATGATATTAAGATATAACTCAGACAATTGATTTTTAAGTCAATTGTCACTTTCATTTTGTCCTCAAATTGTCTTTTCCATAGTATTACACCAGAAATATGGTTTAAATCTTTTGGAATTACGATGATCTTTAAACTTTTTACGCCGTCCATATTCTTAAGGAATCACTTTTAAGTGCTTCCCCATTCTTTAGATGCTTTCTTAAAGGAAATCTAAAATCTCTAAACCATGATAAAATTTCCAGTTTTGAAAGCAAATAAATAACTTGATCAAATATGCACCTGTATTGCAATTAACCTCCAGTATCACCTCGCTCTCTTTGTCATCAATAAATCTATAATTGTTTAAAAGTGGCATAAAAGGGTTGAAAGCACTTATGTGTGGGAAGTGTGTGTAAACCCGTCGGGGTACTAAACAGGCTCGCTGGCAGCGGGTAAATGCACACATTATACCAAGACAACTTTGTCGAGGTATTGAACAGGCCTCCTGGCAATGAAGCAATGTCGGGTCGAGAGGTAGCAAGTATAAGTTTTTAAATTAACTTTTATGGAAGTATACATCATGTGGATACAACTATTGGATGGGATTAAATCATTTGAGTGGGTTAAATGGCATCCCTGTCAAGGCTATGGATTCTTGCTGGCAGTAGTGGCTCTGTTAACAGTATTGAAGTTCTTTTATAAACATCGTGACTCCTTGATTAAGACATTATTTCAGGTTATAATCCTCTGCAAAGAAAATTCTTTTGCCTGGTTATAACATTGAGTTTATCCTAATACTATATGGTCTTAGAGTGAATTTATTTCTGGGAGCTCAAATATTTTTTTAAGTCTTATTATTTTCTTCCTGAGATGAAATCTTAGCAGATCAGAGATAACTACTTCACCCAGTAAATCGTCATTTGTTGGGCCCCAACAAATCCCCCTAAATTTTTACAAAATTTAAAGGGCCCCCATTACAATCTTGATAATTATAATGAGCTACAGAATCAACCTTTTCAAATAGTTCCATACCTTGGCTTTCTTTGAGACAAACTTAAGACATTCACTATAGTATGATACATTCATTACAAGAGTATATGTCAAAAGTTAGAAACGAGCATAAAAATATCAATTTAAACAAAAACGTTAATTTTTATCAAATGTTTACTTTCGTTTAAAAAATTATTTTGTGTTCTTTCTTTTGCTCATTAGCAAGTTTGACTATTTTGAATAATGTGTTCAATACTTCATAAAATAATATCTTGGTTGATTTCTCATTTTCATAAAATCATTTGCTGATATTAAGTAATTAAATTCTTTTTTTTTCATTTTGCATCTCATTTCAAAATAAAAATAATAATTAAAAAAAAAGAATTATCTATGATTTGTTTGATTTTGTAAAATACCAAAATTAATATTTTTCTCTTCTCCATTAACTTGAAGCTTCTAGAATTTTAAGATCATATTTGAAAGGAAATTATAAACAATGTTTGTTTAGAACTTATAGTTAGTTTAAATTCATTTTTTATTTTATTGTTCTAGATTTTATTTTATTCACAATTTTTAGGTTATTAATTTAGGTTTCTTTTTGCTTCACAGGTTTCTATTATCAAATATTTGATACGGATCTAATCATGGCTTGATTTTATTATCCAAATACATTCAATATGATTGATCCAAAAATAATAATGGATTGCTACAAATAATTTTATGAGCAACAACAGATAAAATTTGGAAAGGCATCAAGATCAAACAGACGATTTTGCAGGACTGATTGCAGCCAAACCGTGAGTAATTTAAAGAAACGGTTGAAAACCCAGAACCAAAATGGACCCAAACAATTTTGCAGGACTGATTGCAGCCAAACTGTGAGGAATTTAAATAAACAGTTGAAAACCCAGAACCGAAATGGACCCATTTACCTTTCGCATAGAAATTCTCCCAAAAAAATGCACGATTTGAGAGATATTGATGTCTATTTAGGAGGAAAATTTCAAGTGGCGAAAATTAATAGTGACGCTCAGACTGTTCACTCATTGTATAAATATATGAAAAATTTCAAAGCCATGGGGATCAAAAAAATTAGAGAGGAGTATTTTTATCCTTTCTCTTTTGTATATTATTTATTTTGTAAACTTTTCTTCTTTTCAAATGGAGTAATAGATGGTTGGAATCTTTGGGAGAATGGATGAGTATTTTCAAAGAAGAATATGGAATTCCAGGTTGCTTAATGGCTTTTGTCCTGTGAGTAAAATGGTTTTATTTTCATTATAATATCTTCATATTCTTTGAATAATTCATTATGCATTGATTTAAATTAGCTTTAGTCTATTTTATCAATACATGGTTAATTGTTATCATTTATGTATTAATTTTTTCAACCTTTAAGAATATATTATCTTAAAAATTCTTCTAGGACTACAATATGGGCATGTGATTTTGAGAAAGAATATGGGAAATAAATTCATCTTTGGCTTTAGACCTGTGTGATGCTTATTCCATTTCGTTCTTTCATTATGGTTGTATTATGAAAATGTTATTATGGTTGATTTTAGTTTTAGCTTGTCATCATATGGTGTTTTCATACTATTAAATGTTATATGTTGTCCATAATTTCTTATTCCATTTTTTGTGTGTGATTGATCTATCATTTGATCATTTTTGAATTTATTCTTAATGTTAAATGTTGGATAAAATCAATATTCAGAGCTGAGTTTTCTCTCATTCTTAAATATTGATTATCTTAAGATCACAAGATTTTTTAATTAGATGTTTTTCTGTTGTTATTAATTTACTCCAATATCAAATGCTTCTTTGAATGTATTTTGGAAGTGCTAGTATTGTTTTGTTATAGGTTTCCCTTAACAACAATATAGGAAGGAGCTCATACAACACAAGAAGATAAAATCGGTTGATTGATCAGTTAGAGGTTAGTAGATGCATTCTTTTTTTTAATTTAGAATTGTTTATGAATGAAACAATGATGATATTAATTAGATTTGATTGTTTTTGTGTCACCATTTCAATCGTATTCATTTAGTGTTTATTTGTTTAATATCTTAAAAAAAAAAAAGTGTTGTTCATATTTGATTCAGAAACCTTATCAAACAATCATTTTCGCAAGATTTCATACAAACCTTGTAACTTGTATATATATTGTTTATATTCACATTTCTTTTTAATAAACATAAGTCAATAATATATCATTTGTTAGAATCATAGGTTTTAGATTAGTTTCATTTCTTTTATTATTTTTAGGACTTTAGTTGGCCAACGAAGCCATTAAACCCATCAGAATAGGTTACACCAAATGGATTGGGTTATTTAGACAAACCCGGACCGTATCTATTCTTCCAGTTGACGACAAGTCAAATTTTCCCATCAACAGGTATTTCGGGCTGCAACAACTTAGAGAGGGACCTTTTGAAGTCTTTGTTGGCAAATGTTTAACAAGTAGCGTATGCTTGTCATTGATGGAAAGTACAATAGTGGAGATGGTGGGATAAGAAGGATAAAATCCCTTAGGGATTTGGATGTGAAAGCTTAGGAGGAACAACGTTGAGGAAAACGCGCGCAGCAAAACTCAAGGTATAGGAGTTTGCAGAGGAGAAGGAAGATAGAGATCCACAGCCGTTGGATCCCATACAAAATTCCCGACAGCATGAGGGTCGTCAGATCTTTATCCAAAATTCTCGTCAGCATGACGGCCGTAAGATCTTTATCCAAAATTCCTGAAAACATGAGAGCCGTCAGATCAAAGTTTTGTTCTGGACCGTTGATCCAGCTTCATCTCAGAGTTTCGTGACTCGCAACTTGGAGAGGCGAGATGATTCATCTCCAGATTTACGAGATGCGAGATAGCGAGTTAATCATGGACTGTTGGATCAAGAGGACATGTGGCAAAAGATCGTCATGTCGCTGACTGGAAAATCAAAGGAATCGCGAGGCACGAGGTTGTGAATCAACAAAGTGGCGAGAATATCAGGACCGTCCATCTATGAAAGACGCGTGGCAGAGATCAGAGAGATCTCGCGAACTCGGGGGTTCGCAGGATAAAGGCCCAAGTATTGGGTGTTCAAAGTCACGAGGTAGCGAGAGAAGGACAATCATCGATTCTGGATCATAGGAGGACCGTTGGATCTACGCGGGGGATCACACATGACAAAAGATCGTCATCTCACCGACTTGGAAAGTCAAGAAACATAACCATCAAACTCACGAGATGCGAGATGCGATATCACGATAAGATCAGGACCATCGGATCACCAAGAACGTGGACCGTTGATCTGAGCTCCATCTCGGAGCCTCTCCTATCGCAACTTGGAGTGATGAGAACCTCCATCACAGGAATCGCGAGATGAGAGATTGCGAGGAGATCGGGACCGTTGATTCATCAAGATCATGAACCGTCGATCAGGGTCAATGAAGATAATAAGTTCACAGCAAAAGTGCGAAACGGGTAAATAACGACGATACCCTTCAGAGTTAATCCAACGATGCAGGTGAACTTGAACAAGATCGGAGGGCTACTATTGCATGACACAGTGAAACTTCCAGTAACCATTGATGGCTTCTACCAGAGGATGCAAAGAGACTTCGATGTGATTTCCAGAGGAGCAGAAGAGTCACATGGAATCTGCCAGTGGAATGAAGACGACTCATGGAGGCGATTGGCAGCTGGATGGGATTGAGGCTGTAACTAAAACCAAGAAGGTGAGCCCGACTGTCACAGAGAAGACAAAGAGTCTCAACTGCCAAAGAGGATGAGGTATCTCAGCATAACACCCAGTGATACTGGACACGCGGGGCGATCCACTAGAGAAGCTGAAGAGTCACGATGATGATCAGATAGAGCACTCGAGAGGTGGATTATAATGATGGAGAGTATGCATGCAGAGGCATGGAGAACATTGGATGCACAAGGTGCACAGAAGCTATAAATACACGGTATAGAGAAGAGATTGGGTTGTTGTTTCTATTGGAGGTTGTTGTGAATGTTGTTGGGAAAGGTGATTCATGTGTGAAGAAGGAGGAGAGTGCAGCAGCTGAACAACACAGAAGAGGAACTGTGCAGAGAATGGAGATGGTACACAGAGCATAAAAAGAAGAAGACCAGACAGTGCAAGTGATGTGAGCAGAAAGGCAAAGAGGGAGACAGAGCAACGAAAGGCAACAGAATAGTGATAAGTTGGGTAAGCCATTGTTGAACATTATATCACTGTAATAAGTTTCAGAAGCAAAGATTTATATTTCAGGGTGGTTGGGAGGTGCTAGGGAGGACTGTTGTCCTTGGAGGTTCAAGTGGGTGCTTGAACACAGGGAGTTGGTGCTTCCTTCTAGTTTGTGCTACAGAAACTAGGGAGTTGGTGCTTCCTTCTAGTTGGTGCTAGAGAAACCAGGGAGTTGGTGCTTCCTTCTAGTTGGTTCTAGAGAAACCAGGGAGTCGGTGCTTCCTTCTAGTGGGTGCTAGAGAAAACAGAGAGTTGGTGCTCTCAGCAAGTTGCAGCTTTCTAAACAGAGGTTGTAGCCTCATTATGAGTTGGTTCTCATATGTATGATAATGTAAAGATTGTAACCATTACTTATCATATAAAGAAAAAGAGGTTTTTACCCTGTATGGGTTTTCTCAGGAAATATCTGTCTCTGTGTTTCTCATACGTGTGACTGATGCTGAATGTGCCATTGTTTATTTCCCTGCATTATTGTGATCATCATTTAGTGTCTCAGCAAAGAATTTAAAAGAAGCATAATTGTTTAAGTACGGTAACAACTGATTCACCCCCCCCTCTTAGTTGTCCAACAATTGGTATTAGAGCCATCCCATTTTATCTAAGGGTAGATCCTAGAGATTAAACATGTCAAGCCATGAAGGAAACTCAACCAATAAGGCCCCTCTTTTCAATGGAACAAACTTTACCTTCTGGAAAGTTAGAATGAGAACCTACATAATGGATTTAGGTGTAGATGTCTGGGACGTGGTAGAGACTGGTTATGTAAAGCCAGTTGTGCTAGCTAATAAGGATGACAAACTAGAATTTAGCTTCAACGCTAAGGCTATGAATTCTATCTTAAGTGGGCTTGCAGAAGAAGAATTCGTAAAAGTTATGCATCTAGGAACTGCCAAAGAAATGTGGGACAAACTCATTAACAACTATGAAGGTAATGAGAAGGTAAAGGATGCAAAGCTTCAGACCTACATAATACAGTTTGAATAGTTGAAGATGAAGGAAGATGAAACTAATGGAAAATACTTTCTGAGAATAGAAGAATTGGTAAATGCAATGAAGGCACTTGGTGAAACAATTGGAGAACCTTCTTTGGTTCAGAAAATATTGAGATCTCTCCCAGATAGGTTCAACCCGAAGGTCTCTGCTATAGAAGAACTTAATGATCTGAAAACCTTGTATTTTGACCAACTTCTCAGAACGTTGACTGCATATGAAATGAGAATAGTTAAAGATAAACCCACCTCCAGAGAAGCATCATTTAAAGCAGACAAGAATGAGGATTCTGAGCCTGATGAAATTGAAGCAAAATTTGTGAAGAGACTGAAGAAGGGATCAGGCAAATACAAAGGAAAATTGCCCTTCAAATGTTTTAGCTGCGGTAGGATAGGTCATTTTGCAAACAAATGTCCCCACAAAGGAAAGGATCAGACTTGTGATGATGAGGAGAAATACAAACATAGAAATTTCTTTAAAGAGAATAACTTTAAGAAGAAAAGTCTTTGTGCAAACAATGATGATGA
>ML790634.1:8052-24537 GCA_009831015.1 Picea engelmannii | reverse complement strand
AAGTACAAGATGATTCAAAATGAAAATGTCTCCTTGGTATATATAGGAGACTAGGAGGTATAATGGCTTAAAGCCGACATAATTAAAATAAAATTACTAATCTAAATTACAACTAATGGCCTAAATCCGACATAAATAAAATATCATTACTAATCTAATATGCCCCAATTAAGAGGTAATGAGCCAATATTAGGGCTTAACAGACATCCGGTCGAAGTCCCAAAAATAATTCAATTATGACCAAGTATCCTCAAAACTTAGTCAAGGGCCAACAAGCCCCCAACACTCACCTGTGACTCATCCCAAGTCACTCTGATCTAGGTAGTTATGCTTGAAAATCCTCATGCTTGGCTCAAAATTATTTGACTTGTTGTTGTGCTATGGCCTCTTGTTCTATGAATTCTTGGATGACTGCCTCATTCATGGGTCCCTCTAGGTGTTGTTCACCTGTAGTAAAAAATTGCTCCATTTCTACTCCTCGGCCTTTTATCTCTAGGAACTATTGGTAATCCTCATCCTGTATAGTTTGGAGCCTTTGAGTCACTTCCATGACTTTTATCTTAATGGTGTGAACCTGCTGCTGGGTAGTGCGCTGCTCTTGGGATTTCTTCATTCTTTCAATAGCTAACAGGGGCTTCAACTGCTTCTGTATTGTTTCTGCTTGCTTCTTCACCTCCTGGAGTTGTGAATCCAATGCCTTCAGTTCTGCATTCTTAGTGAGTTTCTCATAAGTCTGGTCACTGCGATCCTCGAGTTACTTTCATTCCATGGAAAGGGCCTTTATTCTCTCAACTGTGCTACAGGTAGTTTCTTCTCTTTGATCTCTTACATCCTGTGGAGTTCTGGGCACTGTGTGGAGCTCTAGATCTGTTATTCTTTGTTGTAGTTGTTGGATGACTTCCGCGAGCTGCTCTACTTGATTCTCAACTCGGTCTTCTACCTGTGGCTCTAAGCTTGTCACGGAGAGAAGTGCCATGTTGACTACTTCTTTTACTTTGAGTTGCCCTGCAAGTAACTGTTGTTTTTATTATTGCATCTATGCTTTATCTTCATCAAACTTTGTCTAGAGAGAAATATTCTCCTTCTCTGCAACTCGAAGCTATTCTACAAGTACTCCTTGCACTTGCTTCAAGTCTTGGGTGGCTTGTTTTGTTTCTTCTTGTGCTTGTTGAAGTCGAGCTTCGGTTGCATATACCAATCGGTGGAGTTGGGCTGGCTCATCTCCCAACTCTGGTTCTCCCGATGGTAGGGGCACAGTGGAGACTGCGCAACTTGATTGAAGGGTTGTTGTACCCCTCGGAGTTTGACCTCAATTCTATCATACATTTCCTCCTGCTTGGATTCTTGTTTCTCCGTGATTTCCAGTGAAGCATCATTTAGAGATGCTATGTTGAAGTCAAAATCATCAGGAGTGAGTGTAGTCTACATCTTGGTCACGGTGGCTCTTGATTTATTCTGGGAAGAAGGTTTTGGGGGAGAAACCTTACACTTCTTCAAGGGGTCAACCTCATCTCTATGTGGTGTTACTTCAACTTTATTTTGTTCAAATTCTTTTTTCTTTATCTCTTCTTCTTCGACATCACCCCCTCGGTCAAGTGATACGGAAGCAGTCTTCCCTGAGGCACTGCTTAAGTCTTGGACCTCTTCTATCCTCTTTCTTCTGTTGGTTCCAGGCGTGACCTGTTCTTTGTGAGAGGTCTCTGGGCTATCCAGTTTAGGGTCAGACATCTCTGTAGGTTCAGTGGGGATAAGGAGTTATGCTGACCATTCCTCAGTGATCTCCTCGAGGTGTTCTTCCATGAGTTTATAGTACGGAGGGAGCTTCTCCTTATGTTCATCGGCTCGCATTATAATGTAGATGAAATGTTGATCTATGATAAACTTCGTCATAGTTTGGAAGCTCTGTAAGGTGTTCAGAGTCATGCAATGTTCTGCTTCTATGGATCTCTTCAACTGAAGGCAGTAGGTATGAAAAAAAACATTTGATTGCAACTATTTTTTCATATCACTTGAGTACCAAAGGGTAGTGAACTTCATAGCAAGCGGCTCAAAGGGTTCAATATACGGGAAGGTCCCACCTTCCGTCATCTCCCAGGAAACAAAGGCGATAAGGATCAGGAGCCAGCTGAAGTGGAACTCATAGCCCTGATCCTGCACTTCACGACAATCTAGCTCAAGATGATTGACTAGGTACTTTGTCCAGTTCATCTGTAGACCTTCTACACACTTCCTTGCGAGGTCAATGACGAAGCTCGTGACCTACGTGTGTATGTTCTTTCGTACCATCTTTCCAGCTATTAAATGACATGCTAGGTGCACTGCGCCATTCTGTATGGAGTTTTCCTTGTAGCTTCGCGTCCCCTTCTCCACATCGTCGTATGTATCCTTGATCTTTTGTGCTAGCGCATGATCTATGGATTTTGTTGGATAGAACTCCTACAGATCAGGTCCTTGCATAGTCAACCCTGTGATCCTATGGATCAGTGTCTGATCGACTGTAATACGATGGTCTAGCCATAAATAGCCACCATGGTAACATAATAGTAGCATCTTGACAAAGGCATTGACTTCCTGGTGCCTTCCAAAGTGTGGGATTTTCATGAAATTCAGTAGGGTGGACTACGCGAGGTTCATCATCCATGGTTGGGGGATTATCTTTGAATTCTTCCCCTTCATCTTGGTCAGGTACTTATCTGGGGCAAGCATATTATAGTTCTCACGATCCCCGAGGTTGAAGTCACTGAACTTCAATGCTATGATCTTGTCCTGTTGCGCTCGAAATGCACATATCCCCTTCGGGAGGTACACAATAACCAAGGTGTACTTGAAATCTCTTGGCACCCTATCATGACTCACCGCACCAGCCAGAGGCAGGATGTAGTCAGGTAGTATGGACGGGATCAACTTCGCATTGGCTAAGTCATCTATGTGTTTGGTTCTCTTCTCTACTATCGGTCGGGATGGCCCCGATCCACGAGCAGTCGACGGAGAGGCTTGCACTCCTCTTGTTGATGACGCTTGTATATCGGCAGACATCGACATTACTCTTTCGGTCATTAGGTCAATGAGAAATTCTTTGACAATTTTCTCTACAGCGCTGAACTCATCCGACATACAAGCTTGGGGTTGAAAATCTCAGGTTCAAAGAGTAATCTCTCAATGAAATGGCATAGATGGAAATAGTGTGATAATCACTGTGCGAGAATCAACTAATCTATGGGCTCAAATTCACGGTTAGAAAAAATTTTCTCGGTGCATGGCACGGTGGGATAAATAGATAATGTGGCAACGGATCTCTCCAATGGACGAGAAGCCTTCATTAACTCATTTATGTCCGTTACGGTGCGGTCCCAGTGGTCTACTGGTAAGTTTTCTAACCATAAATTCCTTTATTGTCATTCGGGTTGTCTCTCTAACAGTTATACTATTCCCAATGGCTATATTTCTTCACCATGGCAAAGTTCCATGTGTCGTTGTTCTGATATCCCGATGAAGTTCCAATTTTGCAAATTTTCCTTCTGCGAAGTTCCTTCTGGAAATTTCTGTAACTTTTCGATCTTAGCTCTCTTCTTACTTAGTTTTCGGGCCTTGTTTTCAGTGAGCTTTGTCTCCATATTCCTTTTTCCATTATGATTCTTATCTTCTTTTGGCAGAGTAACTTCGCACTGTTGATATTCTTTCCTAAAATTCAAGGTTAATACTTCTTCCTTATCTGGGGTAGGTACTTCAGTCTTCTGTGGGTCTTCTAGTGTTCTTCCAACTTCGACATCCAAGTATCTGGTTTTGAATAGCCTCGCTCGGTTATTTTTTTCTTCAATCAAGTGTGCGATCCTCCTAGTCATGAAATCTTTTAACTATTGCTTCTTTTGTTCTAAGATTTCTTCTTCTTTCCTTCTAGCCTGATCTCTCTCAATCCAAGGTTCTCCTAGTAACATAGAAAATGGAGCGTTGTCCTCAATAAATTTAACAACTTCAAATTCTTCCTCTGTCTAAGTTCCATTGGCACTTGTAGATATTTGGGTGAGCTTTCCACATAGGTTTATCAGCTTTCCTCTGAATAATCCTATTCCTCCCAATGAAGTAATCATAGCAGGCTTTCCTAAATTTTCCCAAGTTCTTTCTGTTATAATATTCACTTGTGTTTCTTCATCTAGAACACAGTCAATGTCAAAGTCTCCTATTCTTACTTCAATGTACTCGTTTTCGTTGAAGATCTCTGATAAGATGACATTTCAGTGGTCGTTTAGGGTTTCTTTCATCTGTACCAATACTTTCTCTAATTCTGTCTGGGGTTCTGTCCTAGTTTCAATTGCTTGACCTTTCTCATGGTATTCTTGTCTCATATTCATCCTTTCAAACTTAGCAATCATTCTAGGGAAATCTAAAACTTCATGATCCATAGCTTTACAACAAAGACAACTAGGTCTTCTTCCAGGGCATTCCTTAGCAAGATGTCCTAGTTTTCTGCAACTGTAACAAAGAGTTAATCCTCTCTTTCTCTTAAATGATCCCCAACCTTTTCTGTACTGTGCGCTAGGATCATAGTAACTAACCTGCAAAAACATCTTTTTAGGATCCTGCATCCATATGTTAGTCCAAACATTCTCTCTATGCATAGGTATAACATATATTTCACTATTCTTATCAGATCTACTCATATCAAATATTCTTTCATCTATTAGTGCCCTAGTTTTCAAGCTAGGACAAATCTTATCAAACATACCTAGATCCATACTCTAGAAACAAAAATTTCCACTTATCTTACTTCTACAGAGCACAAATCTTCAAGATCTAAAACTTTTCACTATTCTTACCTTTATCAAAGCACAGATCTTCCATATCTTACCCTTCTTGGCACAGATCTTCATAGATCAAGTATATTACTGTGCACTAGAGCGACATATCTACACACATAGATTTCACAATTTTAGGTTGGATATTCGCACAAAGCTTATTCTTCCTCAGTTCCCAACAATCACAGTTTCATCTCCTAGCAACAAAACCATTTGTTGGCACAGGGGAAAACCTAGGGTTCAACGCTACAATAACACACCAAAAAAACCCTAACTACCGACCCTTTCGGCAACACCTGTGAAGCAGAGGAAGTCTCACCCAAGGTAGAGGCAGGGGTGGCTGCAGGACTCAGATGTCTGTAACCTTAGCTAGGACACAAATCTTTGATTCAGACACTTAATAGAGCACTTAATAGTTAACATTCATCAATATTCAGTCTTTAGTAATAGCGCAGACAAACCCTAATTATAGAGTGTCATAGTATTTAACCAGATCCAACATCTAATAGCACTTAACATGAAAGGAACATATTAGATCCAACATATTCAAGCACTAATAATACTCACATAGTTCATATCTAGCATTCATTCACCTTATTAAGAACAAAGCAACAACAAATCTATCTAACATTCATAAAACAGTAAGAAAATCACACATGAACACATCAATACATCGCACCAAGCAGAGAAAAACAACATATACATGATTCACCCCCACCCTGTGGCTACGTCCACCAACTCTTCTTCTTTTCTATTATCTTATGTCAATCAGTTACATGCACAGAGCCTCAAAAACCCTACTCCGCATAGGACAGGAGATCTGTGCACTTCGCTAGATCCTCCTTCCCCGAGACGGGTTATAGCACAAAGCCTCATCTCAATCTCTTACACTCGCTTGCACTTAGCTCTGCAAGCCTCATACAGTATGCACAAAATAAATCTCTACTCAGCACTTAGCACTTCCAATCACACAGATCGAACTTGTAGGTATTTTACTTACTTCACCTAGCTACTTATTTATACATTACAAAATAGGCCTAAGCATGGGTAAACCCATGGGCCAACATTCCCATACTCATTACATAATCCCAAAACCCAAAAAGGCCTAAAAAGGGGCTGAGATCCTGCGATCTTCTCTTCGTCTTTGATAGTCTGTTGAAGTCCCAAAAATAGGTCAATTATGACCAAGTATCCTCAAAACTTGGTCAAGGGCCAACAAAATGTGATAACGCGGGGAAAAATATCAAATTATAGAAGAGAAAATTATAATGGCTACAAAAACATGTGTGTATAATGATATACCATTGCTACACACCCAATTCCCACACTACTAAGTGATGCGCTTATGTATCGCATTATACTAAGTGTCGCACTTATGTATCACTTATGTATCACATTCTACTAAGTGACATAAGTGTCGTACACACCTCATCAAGTGTCGTATGCACCTTAATAGGTGTTTCATGCACTTTATCAAGTTTTGTATGCATCTTACTAAGTGTTTCATGCACTTTATTAAGTGTCGCATGCACTTTATTAAGTTTCACAAATTCATGACCATGTGGGAGTACTTGTCATGTTCCCTAGACAAGTTGGAAGAGAAAATATCATTTGAAGGTCGAAACAACAACATTTTCCTTAAGGATTTGGCCCTATATGAGGATCATTTCCCCCTTTCCCATACACAAGGAGTGATGAAATATGGAATATCTCTCCTCTAGAGTGTCTTAGGAAGTTATAGTCACCATGTACTCTGTGTTAAGGGAGGGATGAAGAAGTTGCAACCATTCCACCTTTTTTTAAGAGCATTATTTGGGGAGATTAGAGTTTGTTTGGGTCAAGGATTTGAGCCATATCTCTTTGTTCCATCCTAGGCACCAAATCCCAACCTCATGAGCTAAATCCTCAACCATTTTCTAAGCTATATGAAAGATGTTATGCCTCAAACCACTATATAAATGATGGTCATGCTTGAGTGAAAGGGGTGCAGAGAATATAAGAACATCATACTTATGATTGTGTGAGATTCAAGAGAGGGATGGATAGGAGAGATTTGGAGGATTTGTTGCAACATCAACTTTGATTATAAGTTCTTCATTATTACTTTACATTAATAAATAACTTGGCCTATTCCTTTCATGTTTATGTGTAAGTATTTACATGTCTATGGTTCTGAAAATCATTATAGATAGATCTATTTTTTCGTAACATTATAGTGTGGAAGAAATGGATCTTGTCTTGTTCTTTTCCAGGTCTTTTTTTGCACCTAGGAGCTTGGATATCAAGGTAAAAAGGTTGGAGTAGCGAGGAAAACTTTTGTAAAAAGGTGTGTCATCCATTTATCTCTTATATCCTACTTATCAAAATCAATATAAAGGGAAATTAATTACCATTTGTTTTTCTTATGTCTTGGATCAAAGAATGGGTCTTGATCCAAGGGGGGTTTCACCTATCTGCAGGGGGAATTCACCACAATAAAAAAATTGGGTAATTGTTTCTCATATCTACATTGGTGGCCTAATCTCCCATTTTCGAAAGATCATTACTTCCTTTTCTCCCCATTACAAGGGAGTTTTTTTCTTTCTCTTATCTTATAAGGAATTTGGTATTGTGTTATCTTTGATTTAGCATCCTTAAGTTAAGTCTGTGTCTATGGAAACATTTCCTATTACTACCAAACAAGGAACCACTTTTGACATGGAACCTTTTGTTTTTCCTTTTTTTGGAAACATTGATCCTCCCTATATCGTTACATTGAGTCTTCCTAGATTCACCATAGGGTTACCGGTATGGTTGTTTTCCACTATGGTGATCCCAAATGCTCTTGGTGCTTTGAATGAAAGACCTCCACCCCAAGAAAATAAACCTCATGTTGACTCTTTTCCTTATTCTCCTTTTTCATCTTCTTCCCTTTATTCTTCTTCTCCTAATGAAAGTCTTAATGCCAGTAACCAGGAGGATCGGGAGAAGAAGAAAAGGAAGAACAACAAGAAGAACAATATGCAAGAGGGAAATCAACCAATCATTGATAATCATGTTGGGAGTGTTCATGATCTTGAAAAGTGGTGTAGACCTCCTGCCCTCAGGCCAAGATCCACGCAGGATCTTCTCTAAACCTCGACAAGGGTTAAATAAACTCCTTGCCTAAGCCCGTAAAGAATTTTAGGTCTCGCGAGTTGGGGCACCTCGAATACTATACCCTAGACCTTGAAAATAGTTGAAATGCAAAATGAAAATGGGCTAAGGTGTAAGCCCCTCTCTTCAACCCATTTTTCCTATAGGACCATAGCCAAGTCTTATGCAAGCACATTTTGCAAATCACGACTTTGCAATTTGGAGCACCAACTTCTCGTGCCCTCCCCTTGCAAATCCCCGAAACGCGATTTGTCAATGAAGGTTGACTTTACCCAAAGCAACGGGTGCATGCCACTTGTCACTTTTGCTTACTCTACTTATAGGGTGAGTTCTTGCCACTTGTCCACACAGATTTTCTGGCTTTTGTGACCCAAGCAGGCAACCAACAGTCGTTCCTCTTCCTCTATGGATCCCCGACTCTAAAATTGTACCTTCACCAAGATTGATGGTTGTGTGCCTCCCTCGATCCAACGGTCCTAGCTGTATCAGGATTTCTCCACTCGAAAATCTACAACACTTGACCCAAACCACTGGTCACTTGATTCCCTGAATTCTAATATGTGAATTCACATACAAGATCAACAGTCCTTGTTTATCTGGATAGGACGGTCACTACTTCTCTTGAGCTTATGGGTGTTGAAAAGGCACTCAGTCCTAACCTCTTCACTATTGTAAGAGATCCAATGGTTCATGGGATTTCGGCACTTCCTCCTGAAGTGATTCAACTGTTCGATTCAACTTCTCAAGGACTTCTAGCCAAATGACTTGGCGTCCTTCCTCCTAAACTTAAATCCTGTGAACCAATTTAACCTTCATCTCCTTTTGGAACAATTGAGAGTTTCTAACCCTCCTGAGCTTCCACTTACAAACTCAAGGCCTCCAAAAGGGTCCCTGCAAACACTTCTTGCAGAAACTTTCAAATAACCTCTGGTTATTTAGGGTCTTTGACTCTGTGCACTCCTTGCAACAATAGTCTCTCAATTTCTCTCTTGGATTTGTAAAATCCAAGACTCCACCCAGCCTGCGCACACCTTGCATGGCTCTTTGCTCTGCTAGAAATCTTTGCCTATAAAGACACACTTTGAATCTCCTCTGAGGGTCCTAAGATGAAACATAGAACCTAGTCAACGCACTCCTTGTGGACCCTCCACTGCACTCTTTGCAGGAGTTCTCAGAAAGAGAAACAACTGAAACTCATTCACCCCTTATCTAGAATTCAAACATTCAACATAGAATTCTAGAGCATACACACACACATTGGCATTGAAATAGAATGCACACAGAGAATGCAAACAAGCCTGCAACATACCATTTAACAGGTGGTTCCAACAACCATAACAAACACATAGATTGGAATCAAAACTTTCTTCTATTAAATCCAGTGCTCATGTACATGGCCAATAGAATCTAAAATGCATAAAATTCTTTGTCCTCCTATATTCCTCTCTGCAGCTCTACAGCTTATGAATTTTGAATTATGTTACAATGATACAAGGGTTGAGGGTATTTATGATCCGTTTTCCCTCCTACCTCCTACGCTCCTAAAACTGTCTAATCTATTAAATTAAATCTACCTACTTGCATTCGTTATGCATAAATGCCTCTACATTCGACAGATGAGAGCAACGATGAATATCTATTTACAATCTCCAAAACACAAAAGTAAGTACTCTTCCCTAGCTATTACATTAATGTCCATTCATTAATATTCAAAACACTTCAAATTGTGCGTTGGTGCTTTTCCAGCTGTCTCCTTTGGTTAGGTGCATGTCTTTGGCTTTATACAATGCTCCTGCATCATACTCCCTCGCTTGAAAATTTTCATGAACTCATGTTCATGAGTTCCTTCACTATTCGTCCATGCTTTTGAATTGTTGTTTCATCCTCCCAACTAGCATCTTCAACTGGATGTCCTTTCCATTTGACCAAGTATTCAAAATACTCTTTTCTCCTGGTATTTTTGCTAATCCTCTTGTCAATTATGCTTTCCATCTATGTCTTTTCAGCTACAGGCATTTGTTTCTTCCATCGAATCTTTTCTTGTTTATATTCTACTCCTTCTTATTCATCTCTGTAAGGGTACAAATCCGTGATATTGAATATCGGTGAGATTTCGACCCCAACGGGTAATTCAATCTCATATGCGTTTGTCCCAAATTTCCTTATGACCTTGCACGGTCCAATCTTTTTCATCTTCAGCTTGTTGTATGTTCCCCTTTGGAACCTTTCCTTCCTCAAATGTGCAAGAATCAAATCACCAACTTTGAATTGAAGTTCTCACCTGTGTTGATTTGCTCTACGCTTTTACTCTTGACTTGAACTCTGCAATCGCTCCTTAATTCTGCTGTGAAGCTCCTTCATTCCTTCTGCAAAGTTCTCTACACTAGCACTCCTGAATTCAGCTTGTTCTGAATCTTTCAATTCAGAAACTCCCCTTGGCTGCATTCCATATACAATCTGGAATGGACTCTGCCCTGTGCTTCTATTGAGTGAATCATTGTAAGTGAATTCCACCTATGGCAGAATGTGATCCCATTCACTATGGTGTTCAGTCACTAAGCTCCTTAACAAAACTCCCAAGCTCATGTTCATGACCTCTGTCTGTCCATCCATCTGAGGATGATATGCTGAGCTAAAAGACAAATTTTTCACCAACTTCTTCAATAAGGTCCTCCATAAATGTCCTACGAACTTGGTATCTCGATCAGAAACAATACTCCTTGGCAAGTCGTGAAGTCTAACTACTTCCTTCTAAAATAGGTTCGCAATATGAGTTGTGTCATTAGTTTTCTGGCATGGTATGAAATGTTCCATCTTTGAAAATCTGTCTACCACTACAAATATTGAATCATATCCCCTTTGTGTCCTTGGCAGTCCCAATATGAAATCCATGCTCACGACATCCCACAGCCTTTCCGGTATGGGTAATGGTTGGTATAACCCTGTGTTATTCCTTTTTCCTTTCGTGTGCTAACAAATTTTTCACCTGTCCACAAATTTATTCACATCTCTCCTCATCCCTGGACAGAAATATAAGCCATTCAACTTTGAGAACGTTTTGTCATGACTGAAGTGTCCGACCAATCCTTCACTACTCTTTTCCTTCAGTAAATTCTACCTCATGGAGCATTTTGGAATACATAGCTGATTTCCCTTGAATAATAATCCATCCTGGATCATGTATTCAGTCCATTGGCTTCTATCTCTGAGAATTGGATTCTCAGATGCCTCATATTCCACTTTGAAGTTTGGATCATCCCTGTACATTTCCTTGAGGTTATCAAAACCCAAAGTCTTGACTCTGAATTCCTGCATAAGCAAACATTTCCTGCTCAAAGCATCAACAACTTTGTTAGTAGTTCCAGAAATATGCTTAATCACAAAAGTAAAATTATGCATGTATTCAACCCATTTAGCATGTTTTTGGTTCAAATTCTCCTATTGATTCATGAAATGCAAAGCGTGATTATCACTGTACAAAATGAACTCCTTGGGAACCAAATAGTGTCTCCATTTCTTCAACACTTGTATGACTGCATAGAATTCTTTGTCATACGTGGACTACTTTGTTAGAAAAATAGGACCGCGGAGCAATAAAATAAAACAAATGCAGAAACAAAACACAGAAGACACACAATACAAGAGAGACACAGATTTACGTGGTTCACCCAGTGTGGGATACGTCCACCAGAGAAATTTCCAGGTCCTTCCTTTATTATTATCCAACAAATGAAGGGATACAACCTACAGCAAAACCCGCTGTAACTTCCTCTTCTTTCTCTCACAGTCTCCTCTCTCAGAATACAATATTCACCATCATCCATAGCCGTAATACATTTCCCTCATAAAAGAGGGTTGCCTTCTAGGGAAAAAAACCCTAACATAATCTCTACCATTAGATCTGCGACCTTATAATGAATGGTCCAAATTTACAATGAAATTACAATATACTTTTACAAGGTAATTTTTTCTTCGGGGGCTTCGCCTCCGAACCCCCGCTGGGGGCCCGCTTGCCCCCAAACCCCCCAGCCGGGGGGATAGCCCCCCCGAACCCCGCAGAGGGGGTACCCCCCCGCTGCACTCCCCCGCATGGAAGAGTGTACATACTTCTGGGGTGTAAATACTTCATGGCGTATAAACATGGCTGAGAGCAAGGACCTCTGAATCAGGAAGATAATCAGGCTCCACAACCAACATACTTGATATTTTCTTCATTTATTTTTTCACTGAAATACGTGATCAACCTGTTGTCTTGGCTCAAGACCGCTCCAATGGAAAATCCACTCGCATCACACCTGACCTGGAATGTCTTGCTAAAATTTGGCAAAACCAGAATTGGTTGCTTAGTGATCTTCTTCAGCAGGTTGAAGCTCTTCTCTGCTTCCTCCATCCAGTGAAAAGATTTATGTCTTTTCTTCACCGTATCCATCATCGGTGCACTAGTTCCACTAAAGTTTCAGATGAATTTCCTATAGAAGCTAGCCAAACAATGGAAGCTTCAAACTTCAAACACTCTCTTTGGCGATGTCCAATCCTTAATCACATTTATCTTTTCCGGATCCATTTTCAATTCATTTGCAGAGATAACAAAACCCAAATAAATGAGTTATTTCCTCATAAATGACGATTTCTTCATAACGATTTCTTCATATTGATCAGCAATTTCTCTCATTGTAACCTCCTCATCACTGCAGCTAAATGCTTTAAATGTTCTGCTTTAGTTTTACTGAAAATTAATATATCATCAAGATATACAATGATGAATTTCCCAATGAAATCCTTCAGGACTTTGTTCATCAACCTCATGAAAGTACTGGGTGCATTTGTTAAGACAAATGGCATGAAAAGCCATTCATATAGCCCTTCATTTGTATTGAATGTTGTCTTCCATTCATCACCTTCTCTCATTCTAATCTAATGATGTCCACTTTTCAAATCAATCTTTGAAAAAAACTTTTCTCCACTCAAGCAATCCATCGAGTCGTCCATCCTTGGCAATGGGAACCTCTACCTGATGGTAATTTTTTTTATTTCCCTTGAGTTTGTACACATTCTCCAGCCATCATCCTTTCTTGGGTTGAGCACTATCGGAACAACGCATGGACTCAAGCTCTCTTGAATCAATCCTTTGTCCATTAAGTTATGTACATGTCTCTTAACTTCTTCATTCTCCTGCGACGTCAACCTGTACGCTGCTTTTTTCGGCAAACTATCTCCAGGTATAAGATCGATATGATGGATTATACTCCTGATAGGTGGCAATGAACAAGGTAGTTCATCCACTACTATATCAACAAATTCTTCCAGCAACTCCTAGATTTATTCCGGTAAATCATCTATCCTAGTGTTGTTCAGAACAATTCTGGGCTTTGTAACCACAATGAATTGTGTGTCTTCCTTCTTATTGAATTCCTTAAGAAGTTCCTTCCCACACATGAGAAGTGAAGTGTTGCTCATCTTTGTTTTCACCTCTTTTCTCTTAATCGACAGCAACATGTGAATCCTACCACTTTTCTCCAGAGTGTACGTGTTCTTTCTCCCATCATGCACCACATTTATGTCATATTGCCATGGTCTACCCAACAATACATGACAAACATCCATGGGAATGACATCACATAATATCTCATCTCTATATCCTCCTATTTTAAATTCAACTAAACATTGTTCAATGACATTTACCTGATTTCCTTTTTGTAGCCACGAAACTTTGTATGGGCTTGGATGCGCAACAGTCTCCAGCTCCAGTTTTTCTACCATTTCCATAGATACAAGATTATCTGTGCTACCGTTGTCTACTATGACCTTGCATACCCTGTCTTTGGTTTTGCAAGCAGTCTAAAACAAACTGTTTCTTTGGGCTGGGTTCTCTGGCTCCCTTTCTGGTTTCAAGAGAACTTTCCTCATCATCAAAGATATTCTTCCCTCAGCGTCCTCTGCCTCAACATTCCATCCTTGAGCCTCGACAATGTGAGTTTCACAACCATCTTTCTTCCTATTTGGACACTCATAGGATTTATGTCCAATTTTTCCACAGACAAAGCATTTCACTTCGCCTCCTCTACTTTTTCCTCTTCCTCTGACTCGAGGAAAAGTATTTCTATCAGCATACTACCTCCCCTGTGAGCTTCCTCCTCTCTCAGGTTGAGTTTGAGGTTTCTTCCCCTCTTCTTTAGGTTTCTGAGTTCTGTCCTGGGCAATCATCTTGATTTTGCTTTGACTTCTGCCTCGGCCTCTTTGACCTTGCTTTCGTCTCAGCTTCTCTACAGCTTTCAAATCCATTTGATAAGCATCTTCTACAGTTCATATGGTCATCATGCTCATCTCATCCTGAATGTCATACCCTAGACCATTCATATACCTGGAAACTTTCTCATCATCACCTTCCCGATGACCTGCTCTGATGTTTATCCTATAGAACTCTTCAATGTATTCTTTCACTGACATCAACTTTTGTCTCAAATTCTGCATCCTTCGAAACAAATTTATTTGATAATCTCTAGGTATAAAATTGGCTTTCATTTTTGCAACCATTCTATCCCATCTTTTGATTTTCTACTTTCTCTTACAACGTCTATCAGCCTGCAGTTCATCCCACCACAGTGTTGCATGCACTTTAAGTCTAGTAATGGCATGTTTGACTTTCTTGTCTTCCTCAACATCCTCATAGTCGAAGTATTTGTCTAGAGCTCTAATCCAGTCTAGAAGCTCTTCAACATACAAGTTGCCTCCATACATTGGAATGCCCATTTTTTCCCTAGCACCTATCCTAGCAACAACCTTGAATAAGTGTTCTTCCACAGCATCTTCGACAACAAATTATTTGTTTTCAGCTTAATTTTCACTTTCATCTTCGCTGATATCCCCAACGTTAACTGTGTATCTTTGTGCTGTCTCCATAGCATCAAGCTTGGCACGTAATTCACGCATTTCTCTTTCCACTGCAGGATTAGGCATTTCCCTTTCTCTTCTTCCCGGTGGCATGGCTGTAAAATTCCTCTTTTCTCTGTGCTACAAAAAGAAAAGAACTTGTTCTGGGCTCTGATACCACAACTAGTGTAGACCTCTTGCCCTCAGGCCGAGATCTGTGCAGGATCTTCTCTAAACCTCGACAAGCGTTAATTAAACTCCTTGCCTAAGCTCGCAAAGAATTTTAGGTATCGCGAGTTGGGGAACTTCGAATACTATGCCCTGTCCTTTGGAAATAGCCAAAATGCAAAATCCAAATTGGCTAAGGTGTAAGCCCCTCTCTTCAACCCCTTTTCCTATAGGACCACAACCAAGCCTTATGCAAACACCTTTCGCAACTTGCGACTTTGCGAGTTGGAGCACAAACCTCTCATGCCCTCCCCTTGCGAATCCTTGAAATGTGATCTGTCAACGAAGGTTGAATTTACCCAAATCGACGAGCACACGTCACCTGTCACTTCTGCTTACTCTACTTACGGGGTGAGTTCTTGCCACCTGTCTGCACGAATTTTTTGACTTTCGTGACCCAAGCGGGAAACCAACAACTGTTCCTCTTCCTCTATGGATCCCCGACTCTGAAATCGTACATTCAGTGAGATTGACGTTTGTGTGCCTCCCTCAATCCAATGGTCTTGGTTGTATCGAGATTTCACCACTTGGAAATCTACAACACTTGACCCAAACCACTGGTCACTCGATTCCCTGAATTTCGATACGTGAATTCACATACGAGATCAATGGTCCTTGTTGATCCAGATTTGAAGGTCAGTACTCCTCCTGAGCTTATGGGTGTTGAAAAGGCACTCAGCCCTAATCTCTTCATCGTTCTAAGAGATCCAATGGTTCACAGGATTTTGGCACTTCCTCTTGAAGCGATTCAACCGTTCGATTTAACTTCTCAAGGAATTTTGGCCAAATAACTTGGCGTCCTTACTCCTGAACTTAACTCATGTCAACCAATTTAACCTCCATCTCCCTTTGGAACAATTGAGAGGTTCTAACTCTCCTGAGCTTCCACTTGCAAACTCAAGGCCTCCAAAAGGGTCCATGCACACACTTCTTGCAGAAACTTTCAAATAACCTCTGGTTATTTAGGGTCTTTGACTCCGTGTTGGTTGTGGAGCCTGATTATCTTCCTGACTTAGAGGTCCTTTCTTTCAGTCGTGTTTATACCCCATGAAGTATTTACACCCCAGAAGTATGTACACTCTTCCACGTGGGGGAGTGCAGAAGGGGGGTACCCCCTCTGCGGGGTCCGGGGGGTCTGGGGGCAAGCGGGCCCCCGAAGCAAAAATTGCCTTATAAAAGTATATTGTAATTTCATTGTAAATCTGGACCGTTCATTATAAGGTCACAGATCTAATGGTAGAGATTATGTTAGGGTTTTTTGCCCTAGAAGGCAACCCTCTTTTATGATGGAAATGTATTACGGCTATGGATTGATGGTGAATATTGTATTCTGAGAGAGGAGACTGTGAGAGAAAGAAGAGGAAGTTACAGCGGGTTTTGCTGTAGGTTGTATCCCTTCATTTGGTGGATAATAATAAAGGAAGGACCTGGCAATTTCTCTGGTGGACGTAGCCCACAC
>ML790633.1:502830-564546 GCA_009831015.1 Picea engelmannii | reverse complement strand
AGCATGAAGAACATCTTAAATTAGTGCTTCAAGTACTAAGCGAGCATCATCTCTACGCTAATTTTAGAAAGTGTGACTTTTTCCAAAAACAAGTACATTACTTAGGCCATGTTATTTCTGAAGAAGGGGTGGTAGTGGACCCTAAAAAGATCAGATCTATCGTGGAATGGCCTGACCCAAAGGATGTATCTGATATCAGGTCCTTTATGGGCTTAGAATGATACTATAGAAGGTTCATAAAAGGGTTTTCCAAGATTGGTTGTCCAATCACTACCCTTCAGAGAAAGGGGGTTAAATTCACTTGGACATCAGAATTTGATGAAAGATTTCAAGATCTGAAATACCTCCTAACCCATACACATGTGCCGAAGATTGCGAACCCTGATATTGACTTCCTAGTGTGTACAAATGCCTGTAAGGAAGGACTCGGAGGAGTCCTTATGCAAGAAGGACATGTAATTTGCTACGAATCCAAAAAATTGAATGAGCACGAAATCAATTACGTGACCCATGATCTAGAATTGGTTGCCATAGTGCATGCTTTAAAAATGTGGAGGCATTACCTCATGGGCAGGAGATTTGTACTTATGATAGACCATTGTGGGTTGAGGCACCTGTTTGATGAACCGAAGTTCAATGCTAGACAATCTAGGTGGATGGCTCTTCTTAGTGAGTTTGATTTCGAAATAAAACACATCAAAGGAAAAGAAAATAGGGTGGCCGATGCCCTTTGCAGAGGTGTGAAAATGATTCACCTGGCAGTGGTAAGCACCTGTGAAACATATGTTAGGGAGAGAGTCAAGAATGCACAAGAAATAGATGCATTTTTCAAGACCATGATGTCATACCTAAAGCAAGAGCCCACAGGGATAAAGTATGAAGGTTTTCACATGCTTGATGAAGGCCTGCTAACCCACATAAATAGATTGTATATTCCAAGTTGTGATGACTTGAAGAGGTTCATAATGGATGAACTACACAAGAGACCATATATTGGTCATCCAGGTTATCAGAAAATGATCACGGCCACTAGGAAACAATTCTATTGCCCTGGATTGAAAAAGGACATAGCTGACTATCTAGCTAAGTGTCTAAAATGTCAGCAAGTTAAGGCAGAACACCGACACCCAACAGGATTGTTACAACCTCTACCAATTCCATAATGGAAATGGGAAACCATCTCCATGGATTTCATCACCAGATTACCAAAATCGTCCAAGCATAATGATGCCATCACCGTAGTGATGGAAAAATTGAGCAAGTTTGCTCACTTCGTTCCTGTCAAGTCAACTTGCAAGGCAATAGATATTTCCAACATCTTCATGAAGGAGATATTCAGACTGCATGGCATGCCTAGGGAGATTATATCTGACAGAGACACAAAATTTACTTCAAGCTTTTGGAAGTCCTTAATGGTTGGTTTTGAGAATAAATTGTTGTTTAGCACAACCTATCACCCTCAAATGGATGGACAGACAGAAAAAGTGAACCAAATATTAGAAGACATGCTAAGGATGCATGTAATGCATCAGCCTAAGAAGTGAGAAAAATACCTGCCATTGGTAGAATTTGCTTACAACAACGGTTACCAATATTCATTGAAGATGAGCCCTTTTGAAGCCCTCTATGGTAGACAATGCAAGATTCCAATCAGCTGGAGTAATCCAGTGGATAGAATTACAATCAGACCCAACATGCTGAAGGAAATGGAACAACAAGTAATTTAGATTAAGAAAAATCTGAAAACTGCTCAAGATATACAAAAGAGTTACGCCGACAGAAAGAGAACTCCTAGAGAGTTCAAGACATGAGACCATGTCTATCTCATAATTAGACCTAGGAAGAGTTCCTTGAGAATGGGAGATTGTGCCAAGATAGCACCTCAATATTGTGTACCCTTTGAAATCTTAGATAGAGTGGGACATGTAGCCTATAGGCTAGCACTCCCTCCCACAGTAAAGGCACATAATGTTTTCCATGTTTCATTATTGAAGAAATATGTACATGATTCTAATCATATAATTGACTGGTCTATGATTCAGGTGGAGTCGAAGGGATAATTCCCGCTAGAACCTCAATGCATACTAGACAGTAGGGAAACCTCACTCAGGAACAAAACCATTGCACATGTCAAGGTGCAGTGGAAACACTTTGGCCCAGATGAAGCTACGTGGGAAATGGAGGATGCCATAAAACATGCACATCCATTTTTATTTACTTTTGTATATATAGAGCACATTGACAGATAGAACATTGAGGATGATGTTCCTTTAAGGGGGGAGGGATTGTAACACCCTTGTTTCCCCCAATTTGTAAATATAACTATAATGGTCAAGAGACTATGGAAAACTCGATATGTGTGAATGTTTGATTTGATGAACCTTTTTATAAAAGGTCAAGGCATGTAATTTTTGTTATTAATAGTTATGGACAAGTGTTGCATGACTACTGAAAGCAGAGGTGTTCCAAGATAGACCACTAATGCTATGAGAGATATGGTGAGGGGATCCAAGAATGGTTGAGATAAACCCCCACCAAACCAATACCTTGCTGGATTTAATTGCTCAGGACCAGAACAATCCTCTGACCGAGGGATGAATTACAGTCAGACTGGTAGGTTGGAAGACCTCCTCAAGAGTTAATGAGGGGATGGGGTAGAGCATCCATATGAAAGGATTTCAGACCTGACCACAGACTAAGAATTCGGGCCACACACAATATATTGTTGAGGAAGGCAAGAAAGGAAGACATGGTGGGAAGAGAAAGACATGTGAAGAGAAGCAGAGAAAAGAGACTAAGCTCTCAAGTTTGGGGAAGAACTGTAAAATGAGCATGTTCTGGTCACAGGATGTGGCTAGCAGGGTTATGATACAAGCTGATAAACGAGGGTGCTGAGTGATTGAGGAAGTAATCAGGCAAGCCTCCTTGCTTGGTATAGCAAAAACCGTTGCCAAGATCCCGTGGGAGGAGGAGAGTAACCTCCATCCCTAATTATTGCTGAGTCGAAAGGTAGAATTCTCTCTCAAAGCATCGTGGTCTAGCTTGGGGGTGGCCAGTGGTAAATATGTTAGGAGTGACATAGCCTCTGGTTGGGTGGAAACAAACAATCCTTTCAACAATCACATCACATCATATGGTTCTGATAAGTGTTTTCATACCTTGTGCACTGAAATGGAATAATGGATGAATGCATATATATATATATCTGTCTATAAATGGTTTATGTATTGAATGGTCAAGCTATGTGTATGAATTTGTCTTCTTGTGAACTTATGCTTCTGATTAATTGTCTATTTTCCCTAGTTTAGCCTTCAAGACATCCTTGGGACGTAAGCCTATAGGAGGGTTGGGATAGAGGGCATTGCATCAATATGACCCCATCAGTTTGGAGAGGATATCTTCTTCAGACTCCTTGCTGTACAACTGGGACATCATGCCCAAGTCCTTAACAATTTCATGATAAAGCTCAGGAAGGATAGCGAGATCAAGTCTTGAAAGGGAATATCCTTTTGTTTGGAAGACGAGCGAACGAGATCTGTTTGGGAGAACACATATGACCAACACCTAAGAACCTCAGGCTAAGACTAAGGAAGCTGAGTCCATCTAACTTCGGAGCTCCGGAGGTTCGGGGCTTCGGGGTATTGTCGACCCTACTAATAATCAACTGGACGAAGGTAACCAGGAGTTTCAGATAATAACAATTTGATTGAAAATGGATGGTTTCCCTAGTGGTTAGAGGAACCTATCTTACTGACTAAACCGAGATCCAACCCCTTATCACGGAGAAGTAGGAGTCGTCGATCGAGAATGTTCGGGGATTCCCTCAACCGTTGGATCTACACCGAGAAGACTTCGACGAAGTTCTACATTGGGAGAATAGAGATGTTATAGCATCAAACTCCTGTAACGCCGAATTTATGAAGTAAAGGAGAGTCGTAGATTTGGGGGGAGATCGTCGGGAGCCCCGCCTATAGTACGATCACCTAGGAGAAGGGACCCACACACGGTACTTCGACGAAGTCCTACTTCAGGAGAACAGAGTGCCAGTAAAGCCAAAACCTGTGAAGGCCAGAGCCATGAAGTGACCGAGATCGTAGATCTAGGGATCCTTTGGGTCCTTTCTTAGCCATAGTATTTATGATGTAGTCTACCCAGCGTTGAACGTTTCGGGAGAATCGGGGTGTTGTAACGCCAAAGTGCCCGAAGGCCAAAGTCACAAAGTAATGAGGACCGTTGATCCTCAAATTCTTCAAGATCCCTAACAACCATCGATATACAGGGGAAGCATGGTGCTAGATCCTTTAGTTCAGAGATTGGCAATTTCGGGGAATTTGAGGTGTGGTGTGTTGAAAAGCTCCGAAGCCCGAAGTAACGAGAGTCTTCGATTCTAGGATGCTTCAGGACTTTTCCTAACTGTCAGATCTAGGTTGTGGTTAGCCCAACGCGGACCCACTTAGGGAGAAAACAGGATTTTGCATCGCAGAACTCTCGAAGGTCGTCGCGAAGTAACGCTAGCCGTGGATCTATGGATCCACGTGGCCAGATCTCGACCATGATATTTGAGGGATGTTAGAATCCTATCGATATGGTGTGACATGACAAACCTACGTCACTAGAGTGACGTGGACCCATGTTCCATGTGCCACGTGTTATCTCGATCTGTGCTTATCGTAGACCCTATATGCCTATTGGGACAGGACACGTGTCACCCCTGGCCCTTTGACGTGTCAACCCGTGGTATGTGGCCACCTAACCAAAGTGGTAGAAGTGACTGGAACTTCGAGAGTCTGGGGTATTTGGGGTGTAGCATTAGAGAGAGACCAAAAGGCCCAAAGGTCAAAACCACGTGGCACGATTACAAAATTTTGGGAGTTCGGGACTTCAGAAGGTCTAGTGCATAGACGGTAAGGAGGCACTCAGCGTTGAAGTGTCGAAGTTCTTGCTGGCTTGCGTATTAGATGCCTGCGTGTTAGACGAAGGTCGAGTCCAGTCGTGGGATAGGATGGTGGATGGAATTCCACCAAGGATGAAGAAATTGGGAGACAATATGTGTGAGGTGGATTCACGTGGATGCCACGTGGACCTCAACCAATGAACGACCGAAGAATTTTGGGAATCCATAATTTGCAACCCAAATCTTGGATTCAAGCCTGATAATAGTCTATGGGTAAGTAGAAGAGGATGAAGACCTCAGACAAAGGATATGATATTTTAACGAGAGCGAAATTTTGATTCCCCATCCCTAGGAAAGATACTCAGGGGTCGGGTGTGTTACAATGTGTCTTATATTGATGACTATTCTCGCAAAACCTAGGTTTACTTTTTGAAATCAAAAGATGAAGTGTTTGGTAAATTCAAGGAATTCAAAGCCTTAATAGAGAATATCTTTGAAAGAAAGATCAAGATACTCAGGTCAGATAATGGAGGAGAATACACCTCAAAAGAGTTTGTAAACTTTTGTAAAGATGCCGAGATCAAGAGGGAGCTCACTACTCCCTACAATCCTCAACAAAATGGTGTAGCATAAATAAAGAACATAGCTATAATGGAAGTAGTGAAGACCATGATCCATGATCAAGATATTCCAATGCACTTATGGGTAGAAGCAACGAGAACAACAGTGTATGTACATAACAGATTATCCCATAATGCACTTGGGTTCAAGACCCCCAAAGAGATGTTATCCAGAAAGAAGCCAGAAGTAAGCCATCTCAAAATATTTGGTTGTCCCGTATTTGTACACGTTCCAAAAGAGAAGAGAACCAATCTAGACCCTTCAGGAAAGAAGGGAATATTTGTTGGATACTGTGAGGTCTCCAAGGCCTTTAGAATATACATACTAGGTTACCATCATATTAAGATAAGCAAAGATGTAACGTTTGATGAATATGCAACACTCAAGAAATCAAGAAGATGCCAACTTGAAGAAGTATATAAAGAAGAACATGTGGCTCCTAGAATTGCAGAACCAGTGAGGGAAGTCATAACTTCCCTTGATGAGGAGATTCTAGAATATCATGACTAAATAGAATCTCAAGAACCTCCCCAGATGATGATCTCCCACAAGAGAAAGCTAGCCTGGGCAAGGGAACTTATTCAAGATGGAGAGAAGTATGGTGCCCCTGAAGGAACCATGAGACAAGTCAAGAAACACAAGCCATTCTCCAATTATATGGCTTTGATGCATGATCTCTTAGAGGAGGAGCCTATTACTTGCTTCTAAGAAGCCATTCAGAAGAAAGAATGGGCAGATTCCATGACATAAGAATACCAATCCATTATAAAGAATGATGTATGGGAAATAGTTCCTAGACCGAAGAGCAAGGATGTGGTATCTTCCAAATGGCTTCAGACTGAGTGGTTATATCGATTCAGATTGGGATGGAAGTGTCTCTGACAGAAATATCTCTTCAGAATGTTTTTTCAGTCTGGGGTCAACCATGATCTCATGGTAGAGTAGGAAGCAATCAAGTATTTCTCTCAGCACGACATAAGCATAATACATTGCTTCATGTTCCACTAGTTGTGAAGCCATATGGCTTCGAAATTTATTGACAGGTCTATTCGATCTGGAGATGGAAGACACTGTGATTCTATGTGATAAACATAGTTGTATAAAGATGACAGAGAACCTTGTGTTCCATGACATAGATATGCATGTCAGTGTTCTAGATGTTGTTGACATTGCTGCCCTCTCTCTCTCCTGATGATGTTGTAGAATACCCTTCTTGTTAAGGGGCAATGTTGAAATATTGTAACTGCAAAGAGTACTCTATTTATTATTGAGCTATTATTCATTATATCAATCCCCTTTTGTGGATTGATCATGTCGGGCATTGTAATTGACCAAATCCCTTTTTTTGGATTGGTCAAACCCTAAATATATTGTGCAAATTAAGAAGTCGACCCCCAGGCTAATTAAAGTGGTTTTAACCACTAAGAAGACAAGTCGGCCCTTCCTAGTGAAGAGACACCTTTCTAGCGCTTGCCAATTTGTATAAATAAGGGAATCCAGAGTTTCATTATCTCACTCACTCATTCGATCATCCAATGCGTAAGTTTGGTAGCTGCAGTTGGGAGAAGAAGGAAGGGAGAGGCACATTTCTCAATGTTGGATATTCTCTAGTGTTTTAGTTTATTGTCTTGGCATTGAATTGGCTATCTATATTAAGGAGTATTTTGCTGGGTTTTCTTCCCCATGAGGGTTTCCCAGGATAAATGTTGTGTCTCTTGTGATTGTGTTTATCTCAATGATCCTATCTATGATATGGTTATCTAGTAAATTGAAAATAAACCTAATAATAGCTTAAACCTTAACAACCATCCCCAACCACAATCACTGAGCTTCGAAGCTTACTGGGCCTTGCCAATTTCTACCACATGTTTGTGTTGGGATTCTCCCATATTTCATGGGCCCTCAACCAAGTAACCAGAGGTGTTGGTAAGGCAAAATTTGTGTGGGGTTGGTCCCAACAATAAGATTTCGATGATTTTAAGCAATGCTTGTGCTCAACCCCAGTACTTTCACTACCATACCTACAACAACCCTTTGAGATCGAGAAAAATGCTTCAGACTATGCTATGGGCATCATTCTCACCCAGAACGACCACCCTGTGGCCTATCATAGTGAGACACTATCAGATGTTGTCCGTAAGTTTACGACAAAGAAATGTACTCCATTGTGCAAACCTACTACCAGTGGAGACATTAAATTTATAGAAAGGAGACATTCATGCACACTGATCATAAGCATCTACATTTCATGCAGACACAAGGAAAATTCCAGAATGACCGCCATCAGAAGTGGTCCATGTACTTGCAAAAATTCAACCTCAACATCAAGTATAAAATGAGAAGCACCAACCACGTTGCTGATTCCCTCAGCAGACCGCTAGCCATGGCACTCACCATAGTGATAGAATCTTGGGGCAATGAGACCTCTCGATGGCCCAAACTCGATGAGACAGACTCGAAATTTCGCCACCACCTACCAAATGTTGGGCACAAACACAATTATCACTAATTTCCATCTTCAAGATGGGTTGCTGTGTCGTCTAGGCCATATTTGCGTTCCATCAAGTGAGTGAGTGAAGATGATCTGGGAAGCCCACTACGGTCAGGTGGCAGGACACTTCGACGTCAAAAAGAAAGTGGAAACAAGTATATAAGGTCTTGCACTGCCTGTGTGATTGCCAAACCGTCCACTAAGAAACAAGGCCGATACACCCCTCTTCCTACTTCTGACAGGCCATTGGAATCCATCTGAATGGAAGACATGTTGGGCCTTCTGTCCACCAAGCAGGACAATGACTATGTTTTTGTGGTTGTGGATCGCTTTTCTAAGATGGCGATTCTAACTGCCCACAAGAAGAGTATCACAATAGAGGCCACTGTCTAGCTCTTCTTTGAACAAGTCTAGGTACATTTTGGAATCCCCAAAACCATTGTATCATATCAGGCTAGTTTATTTCTTAGCACATTTTGGTCAAGCCTTTGGTCACTGTTGGACACCAAGCTCACTAAATCTATGCCCTTCCATCCGCAGACAAATGGCCAAACAAAGGTCGTAAATAGAATGATCGTGCATATCCTATGCATGTATAATTCCAATCACCCTTGCACATGGGATGAGAGTCTCCCCCATGTTAAACATAGCTACAACCGAGCCCTGCATAGCTTAACCGACCACAACCCCTTTCAGGTGGGGTTGGGATTCCAACCATTGGGTCCCATAGATGTTGCACTACCCCTTGCGGTCACCTCAACTGACTCATTTCCTGGTCCAACTGAAGTTGACAAAGCCACCTGGTTCATTGAGCAGATCCAACACATCTGCCAACAGGTTTAGGATATCCTACAAAAGTCCAATGACAAGTACAAGCAACGCCATGATCAACACTGGGTGCCACATAAGTTTCAGGTGGGTGAAAAAGTTTGGTTGCACTTTCAAAAGGAGCGTCTTACAGGGCCCCATCAGAAGCTTCGCCCACTTCATTATGGCTTGTACACCATGACCAAGGTTGTGGGTGATAATTCTTTTGAGTTCAACATTACTCCTTCCTTGGCTTGCACCTAATGCTCAACATGGATATCCTTCGACCGTATTTCCCACCATTATTGGACACCTCAGAGATAACAGAACAACTGACACCAACAGATCTCAACCTCGACTGCATACCACATGCATCCAACAATTAGATTGTAGAAAAACAGATCAAGGGCACTTGCCAGCAAAGGATCCAACTTTATCGAGTTGTCAAAGCAAGGCAACTCCTGCACTTAAGGAAAGTGGCTCACCTGGGGCCAAATTCAGTAGAAATTTCCTCATCTGATGGGGGAACTCAATGCAATGAATACCATTTCTTTCTAAGAGGGGAGGATTGATCCATATGGATTTCGGTGACCTTCCACCTATTCCAAATGGGTCATTTTGACAGTTTTTTTCCCTAGTTTTCGGGTCCCTGACTTGCAGGGCCGTTTTGAGGCCCTTAACAATGTTTTTTAGGGCTCGCCACAGTCAGAATGACCCTTAATAGATAACAATAAGATCTGTAGTCCTCAAATAGACCTTTCCAATGGGCTACCATGTGCCTAAAATGGATCATATGAAAAAATTACGACCCTGGGAAGTTGGTGTACTAACTTACCAAAACGGTTCCCACATGACTTTTGGCGCTTCATCTCCTAGGGTTAGGTTTTTTGGATGTTTAGGGTTTTTTACATTCCCGTTTATTGTAAAAATGCCTTCAGAGCCTCATTTTAATTATCTTCTTGTGAATGAGCGCAACAGTAACATCTCTTCTCAGAGATAAGCCGCCACCATTCTAGCAATCTTGTTTCCACTGCATTTTACAGCTTCAACTTATTTCATTATTGAATAGAAACCAATTTGACTATATATCAGTTATTCTGTGTTAAGAATCTTTTGATAATAATCTGTATTCATTTCATTCTGCAAATATATTCTGGATCATGGAACAACAATGTTTACAGTTGGGTGGAATGTCCTTGGTCTACAACTAGTTGGTGTCTTCTTTATAAAAGACAAGTGCTCTTTGTTATGGTTTCCTTTGCTTGTGTATTTATTTCTGCTGCGTAATAAATGATTATATATGAGATTTGTACTTATAATATGCATGCTTGCTAGTTAATGTTGTGCATGTCTTTTATGTTGTAGTATGAATCTTCATCATTGCATGCACGTATTTCATGCTTCTTTATTCATTAATTGTTATCAGAGATTCAAAATCAACCAAGAGGTGCATTCTTGGTGTGGCATGCCCGACCTGTGGGAGGTTGGTTATGTTACAGATTGGTAACAGAGCGAAATTGTAGTGGCGTTTCATGGCTTGGGTGGATGGGGATGTCAAAATACAACAAGGCCCAATCACCTGGCTGGAAAGATTTCTTCTTGATGTACTGATCATGCCATTGAGTCCTTTGTTCTTGAATGAGTGTAGTCCTCTGAAGAGCATCCTGTCTGATTTCATCAAGCTCATTCATTTGTAATATCCTTTGTTTTTAGGCTTAATCTAAATCCATCCTCAATTGCATAACATTCTTGAAGGTTTTTACTTGAAATTCTATGGGAAGCAACCCCTGCTTCCCATACACCCATTCATAAGGTGTATGGCCTGCTATGTTTCTCCAAGTTATTCTATAGGCCCATAAGGCCTCAGACAACCGATCAACCCAATCTTTATGGTGTAACTGAACTGTCTTGGTGAGAATAGCCTCTATCACCTTTTTAGTTGATTCCACTTGTCAGTTTGCTTGGGGGTGATACAATGAAGATTTTCTATGTTTAATATGATATTATTCAGTAATGGATTTGACCAAATTGGAGGTAAATTGGGTTCCTTGGTCTGTCACTATTTCTCGAGGCACACCAAAATGAGTAAAGATATCTTCAAATAGAAAATCAACAACAATTTATTCATATGCAGAATACAAAGCTTTAGCCTCTACCCATTTAGTCACATAATCCGTACAGACCAGTATGTACCTTCTTCTTTGAGACATGGGGTTGATAGGTCCTACAAAGTACAAAGCACATTTCTCAAAAGGTTCAATTACAACTTGATCTTGGATATGCATCTCATCACTTGCAGTTGGTTTCCCCATCCTCTGACAATCATCACAGCTGGCCATATACTTCTTTGCATCCTTAAAAATAGTTGGCCAATAGTAGCCTGATTGTAGTATTTTGTATGATGTCCTCTTATCAACAAAATAGCCTCCACATGGGCCATCATGTAAGGCTTTGAATATGTCATACATATCATCCTCCCGTACACATCTTCTAATCACCAAATCAGGCCCTGTACGGTATAAACAATCATCATGCCAAATATAATTTGCACTCAACTGAATAATCCTTTGTTTTTCTTGAGGGGACAGATTTTGAGGTAATTTTCATGTTACAAGATAGTTAGCCACATATGCAGACCAAGGAATGTAAGTAGAAATAACAACCATACTTTCATCTGGAAAATTGTCATCCACTAGTGCACTATCACCTGTATGAATAAGTCTGGATAGGAAATCAACAACAAGATTATCTTTTCCAGGTCTGTCTATGATAGTAATATTGAATTCTTGCAGTAGAAACAACCATCTAGTAACTCTAGCATTTGTCATAGGTTTATTCATTAAAAACCTAATGGTTGAGTGGTATGTGTGTAAAAAAACCTCATACCCTGTTATGTAGTGTCTGAATTTATTAATGGCATGGACTACTGATAATAATTCTTTTTCAGTGACAACATAATTTACTTCGGTAGGGGAGAGATTTTTGCTGACATAGTAGATGGCATAAGGAAGTTGGTTTTCTCTTTTTCCTATAACAACTCCTAAATATGTACTTGAAGAATCAGTGTAGATATGAAAGGGGAGAGACCAGTTTGGTCCTCTTAAAACAAGGGCACTCGAAATATTTTTCTTTAAAATTTCAAAATAAATCTGACATTGTTCATCCCAATGGAATTCAGCCTCTTTTTCTAACAATTTGAATACTGGGGCAAACAAGTTTGTAAAATTTTGAATGAACCTCCTATAATATCCAACATGCCCTAAGAAGCTTCTAACTTCTTTCTGTGAGCTAAGGATTTTGATTTGAGAAATAATGTCAATTTTGGCAGGGTCTACCCTTATTCCGATACCAGAAATATGATGTCCCAAGACAATCCCTTCAGTGAGCATCATTCTGGATTTTTCATGGTTGAGGGAAAGGTTAGTCTCTCTACACCTGATCAATACTTTCTCCAAATTGTCCAATGCTTGTTGAAAATCATCCCCATATATTATGAAGTCGTCCATATAGACTTCTACACAGTCATGGGTTAAATAAAAAAAAATGGCTAGGAAATCCCTCTGAAAGGTGGCAGGGGCATTAAACAAACCAAAGGGAAGAACCCTATAAGCATAATTACCCCATGGGCAAGTAAATGTGGTTTTCTCCTGATCTTAGGGGAAATTTGAATCTAGTTGTACCCACTAAACCCATCTAAGAAAGAAAAGTACCTCTTCCCAAACAAGGTGTCCAAGACCTGGTCTAAGAAAGGAAAAGGAAAACAATCTCTATAGGTAGCCTTGTTCATCTCTCTAAAGTCCACACAAATACTCCATTTGCCATTATTTTTAGGGACAATAACTAATGGGGTTACCCACTTGCTATCTAAAATAGGGTAAATAAAATTGACATGTAGGAGTTTTTGGAGCTCTTCTTTCACTATATCTTTTAATGCTAGATTCATTCTTCTTTGGGGTTGCCTAATAGGTCTAATTTGATCATTGGTGTAAATATGGTGTATACAATTATCTGAGTGAATTCCTTTCATGTCAGAGTAATCCCATGCAAAAGCAATGGACTGTCCTTGAATCATTTGGATTAATTTTTGTTGTTGATCTGATTCTAAGCTAGAATTGATATATAAATATTTTCCAGGACTAATTTCAATAGTCCGAACAACTGACTCTTATTCTTCATTTATTTATGATATAGTGAACAATGTAGAAGTGGAGGGATGTCATACCTTCTGAAATTTAGGGCTAAAAATATGTGTAAATTCTGGAAAAGATTGAGGATACTCAATACATTCTATATTGGCTAAAAATAGGCTTAAAATTTGTTCTTCAGTTTGTTCTTGAACTCCCTTTGCTTTCTCAAGTGTTAACAAGAGTTGAGAACAATTCTCCTCCCCATAGGGATTCTCCAACCATAAAGGAAATTCAATGGCTGGTTGGGAAGGAGTAAAGAGAATAAGTTTCTGACTGTGGGTTCCATTAGAAATTGTCATCTCCCCAGACCGACAACTAATAAATACATCAGCAGTGGCCAACCAAGGTCAACCAAGCACAACTAGATGTCCAAGTTTGGAGGATTTTGAATGAATTACCAAGAAGTACACAAGATACTCCTAGGAGGCTAAGATGATTGTTACATCATCTAAACTTCCTGTTGGGATAATGACTGATTTGTCTGGAAATTCCAACAAGGTTTGTGTTCGCCTTAAGTGATTTAGTTGCAGCGTTTGCATGGTGTCAACAATCATAACATTTATTGCTTCTCCTAGATCAATAAGTGTATTTGACAAAGAAATACCATTAATTTATATAGTCACCACTGTATTTCCTGGATCATTATATTTGGATGACATTTTTGATATAAATTATGACAGTTGTCCAACCATTTGTATAATAGGAGGTTCCTTCCTCTTCCTTCCAGGATTTTTAATGCAAAGATCCCTTAAAATTTTGGCATAGATAGGAATATATTTGATGGCTTGGAGTAGGGGAATATTTACACATATATCCCTTAGTTCATCTTCTAAATCATGTCCTAGAGGTACCTCTGGTTTCTTCACAAGTAACCTTTCTGGATAAGGTGGAGGATTAGTTTCCTGAGGTATTTCTGATGGTTGAGGAGTGTGAGGAGGAATTTCCTCTTATACATGGATGTATTCTTCTTCATTTGGTTGGTTATATATTTGTTCTTCTTCTTGAATAACCACTATAGAATTCGATTTATTCAAGACCTTCCCATATCTTAATTGAATTTCAGTAAGTGAAGTAGGAGTTATCACATAAGTTGGGAAAGTCTGTACTTCAAGATTTTGTAAACTTTGTGTAGGTCTATTGTTTGGATTAGGGATGGGTTGTGCAGGAATAGGGGTAGGCCGAGAGGGGTTTGGATTAGGTGCAACTTGCATTTTTTGCTGTTGATTTGAGTTCAACGGTAATTTGAGTTGTTTTTGTTGTTGGGAAGGTGGAGGTAGAGAAAGTGGATTAAATCCAGGTAAAAACTGAGAGATACTGGAAGGATAATGTGGGTAAGTAGGAAAAGTTGGTGGCTGAAAAGAAACATTTCCATATGCAGGCCCCCTCCATCCTTGTTGCCAAGGTTGTACTTGTGATTGTTGATGTGTCCATTGAGAATAAGGCATTAGAGGAATCCATTGCTGTTGTGAGTATTGTGTGGTAGGATTGAAAAAAATATTAGGATTTTGTTGTCTCCATGCTCTCTTAGGGGGATATGATGTTTCCCGAGCTTCCCCTCCTCCATTAAAAATGGATTTTAGTCTAGGTAAGGAAGGGTACTCGTTGGTAGGGTGGTATTTTGTACAGATCCCACAAATTTCAATGAGATTAATAGACATTCTTTTTCAGGATGCCTTTTCCTACACCAAGGACAAAAAATTGCTAAAGTGACATTTTCTTCTTATTGTTTCCTTTTGATATTCATGGTGTCTAACTGGGTGCTGATTGTGCTTAAGCTGTCTATTTTGAAGTTTTCTAGCAGATTCCCTAATTATATCCTTATAACTCTACTTGGAGCAGGTTTAATAGTTCTTCTTATAGGATCCCTTACACTTTTCCCTGTGTTGGCTTGGCTACGGGAGTACATTTTACAATACTCTACAATGTCTGCAAATGACATCTGATATACTTCCCCATAACTCATGAGGTTTAGTACCTCGATATAGTCATCCCTTATACCCTTTAGGAAGATGGTCCTAACTGTGACTATGACTAAGGAGAATTGTTTTGTATTTTGATAATTGTATAGGAACCTTTCTAAGTAATCTTCTAGACTCTTCTACTCAGACTGTTGAATTTTAAATATATCATTCCCAACATCTCTAGGTTTGCAATAATCCTGATATTTTTGGAGGAAATTTTCTTTCATACCATCCCAAGATAAGATAGTATGCTCTCCTAGACTCATAAACCATCTTAATGAAGAGTATTTAAGTGTGGTTGGAAAGAGTTTTAATTTTTGTGCACTATCAGTATAATTATAACTTCTACATAGTATATCAAATTCAAACAAAAATGAATCAGGATCTTCTGTTGACATACCATGGAAGTGAGATAATGATGAAAATGGTATATCCTTCATAGAAACATCTCTGGTAAGTCTAATATTGGGAATCCAAATGTCTCATTTTCATTATTTGCATTCCCTTCCTCATCTGCCATATCTCCAAATATCACGTTATAGATTGCAGGAGATGTTTCTCCACTAAGTGATGGTCCAACCACTGGACTAGTTGGAATATAAAATTGTTCTATTAATTTGTGTGTTGCTCCAATGGTAGATTTAGGCTCTTCTACCACTACTTATGTCTCTTTTCCAACTCCTTCTGATTGGGTCACCAGTGTTTCCCTTATTGCTTGGTGTGATATGTTCTCAATCTGAACAATAGCTTCAGATTCTGGACCTTTGGATGTAGTTTCAATTTCAACCTTTGAACTCTCTCCTCTGAGAATTTCTCCTACACATAAATTAGTTGAATTATTATGGGGGGGTTTTCTTGATTTTTCTGTAACTTTGGAGCGTTTTCTTGAATTTTCTGGAATTTTGAATGCAATAAATCTACCTTTACTATCCCTATGTCTACGCATAAAAATAATATCTAACACTAACACAACATAAAATTTAACTACTGAAGGTAAGAGAACAACCTAAATTTGGAGCAACCCCACTAAAGTGGATGCGTGGGCTCTTCCCTCATGCCTTACCATCTTCTCTCTGCCCTTAGGTCATCCTTAAAACCAATCCAAAACCATAAAAAACAATCTAATTCAAATACTACCTATTACTGTTTACAACTCCCCAACAACGATGCCAAAATTTTGGTGCAATTATATGCTCAATATATTGCAATCATTTAGTATGTTAATCCAGTTTTGTAATCAACAGAGTTGATGCACTATATGTGCTGATAATAGATAAGTTCCTATGTCTGATGAGTATAGCCTACATAAGAAAACACTCTAAAACCAATACTCTGTTTTCACACTTTTCAAGTAACACTCTCCACATAGTTCAAAAATCAGAAAGCGAAAATCATAAACAAGCATGTGATCTAAATCTCTTGCTGAGGTGATGAATTTGTTCATTTACAGGCTCATGAAAGGGAAATATGAACTTTGACTATGTTTCTTGTAACAACTAATCTAGCAACAATTAACACTCTGCACATTCTTGAAAGAAAGCTCAATCAATCTGTTAACCTGTAGGGGTCAAAAAGTCATTTCAATTTTTGTTTTTCACTAATCGAGCATGCAGTGGATCCACCAAGTCCTTTGTATGCACACTTAACTTCCACAGAAAAAGGAAGAAATTCAAGAACAATCCATTTTGGGCTTGAAATACAAGCAAACAGACAAGTTTGTTTTTCAATGATGGAGATCCAACATGCCACTTAGATCAACAAATTTCGTTCATTCGGAGTGGAAAAGTTGCTCGGGGTTCAACATCAAGAGAACTTTTGAACCCTGAAGCACCGAAGTGACATGTTAGTTCGGGCATGTACCACTTCAGGGGTTTTCATAATTCACATTCAAAGAACTCCCACAACCCGAAGTGTCGAAGACACATGGCGCTCATTCGTCAGAGACATGTGGCATCCATCTGGTGCTGACACATGGAATTCATTTGTTGTGACAAGTGGCATTATTTTCAATTACCTTGGGGCATGTCATCTGCTTGATTTCATCTGACACGTGTCACTCTCCTTCTGAGACACGTCACTTCGGGCCCGTAGAACTTTGGAAGATTTAGATGCAGAGCAAACCTAATTCTTCGGAGCTCTAGAGTGTCAAAGTGCTGAAGCATGTGACACTCATCCGTCAAGACTCATGCCACTCATTCATGGAGACACGTGGCATCCATTTGGCCCTGACATGTGGCACTCATTTTTGGTCATTTGGGTCCCATCAAATCATCCGATCATTTTTGAGTGGCACATGTCACTCACCTTATGTGACACATCAACAACCATGACATCAGGCTACCACGTCACTTCGCAACATTGTCACTCCGGGAGTTTTCCATTAAGAGAAAGCACAGTTCTCCGAAACCCGAAGCCCCGAAGTCCCAAAATATTTAGATGATACAAATGGCTTAGTCCAGGTTTAATTAGTGATAAGCAAACGCTAATCATTTCGTGAGTTAGACGCTTTGGGAGTTATACACATTTTGTATTTAAAAGATCTCGAAATTCAAAGTGTCGTAGTGACGAGAGACTGCCACATCACTTAGGGATATATTCATGCTCTGCATTGAAAATCTCCCGAGCTCTAAGAAATTTGCGTCATCGCTAAATATGGCTATGGGAGTTTAATATGGAAAATAGATAGAACTTTAGTAGGGGCACTAAAATAGCGGGGTTACCCAAATCATAGATTGCAACCAGATCGACGACCATGCTGCATTGTGGGGACGGAACGTGCTCGAACGATAAAATTCTTGAGAGGTCCCGCAATCGAAACCATGGTATAGCAAAAGAAGTATGTGGGAGTTGGTGGTGAATTGTGGGCGCAGAAGCGGTGTGGATCCAAACTGCCCTTGATGGCCCCACAATCACGTGCTTATATAACATCAAATCCAAGAGCAGCGCGTGGCAATGAAAACTGGGAGTTAAGCCAAATCATCAAAGGAAAGTCACGAGGAGAAGCATAATGCTAGCAGACCGCGACCAGTCCCTCATAGAGAAAACATGAATGTAGAAGACTCCCAAAATGACCTTTCAGTTGTGACACATCATCAAGCTACTGGAATCACTTTCATATCGGTTTAGATAAGGTTATTAAGATAACTCAAGTATGTCCTATTTTTTGAGGTTTTTGTTGTAACTTCCCAAATTTTAGGGGACGAGTCAACATGCAGTTGTTTCTATTTTGGGGAAAAAATTAATTTTTGTAACATAAGCTATCTAAAGGAGTTCGACCTCCTGGAAACTATATATTCTAAAGTTTTTCATGTAAAAAGGGTTCGTACAAAGATCCAAGGAGGTTTTGATAAATTGAATGATTGTGTATTTCAGTTTGTAAGCCGGAGGGGCATGTAGCTGAAAATTGTATGTTATTGAAGATTCATATGAGTTGTTTCATCAGATTTGTCTTCTCTGTTCTCTGTTCTATTCTTCATCTTGTCTGAATGTATTGTTGATTTTAAGGATTAAAATTTGCCTTTGATTGATACATTCTTGATGCAGTAGAGGATCTGTTGTAAGATTGCCTATTTATCATTGTTAACTATTTAGACACATCTAAATTCTCTTTGCAGTGAGGATCTCTACTTAGTGAACATTCATCTTTATGTTAATTCTCTCATTCTTCTCTTCATCACTATACAAATTTTTTGTCTGATAGGGAGCTTAAATTCCTTCAATGAGCAGACTGTTTATGACTCCATAGCCCAATGGTCCATCACTGATCTACAGTGATATCTGTTGTCTTTTCCTTTCTTTAAAGTCTCGTTGATCCCTGATTTCAAACCAAAATAAAATCAATTTGAATGTTACCAAGCTTACTCCCATTTGCAGTTTGGGGGTGACTCTTGGAGTGATCACACAATTCTAGAATAAATACTAGGTGTAGTAAGACACTCCATTATGGGTGCAGGTAGGGTGAGAGATGGAGGTCTTGACCGTGCTTGTATTTACAAGATGTATCCTAGTCAATTTCGGAAGAAACTCTAGGTTTGGTGAGATACTCCATTATAGGCTCATCTAGGGTGAGAGATGGAGATCTTAATTGTCCCTGGATTTGAAAAATAGAAGCAAACACTAAAAACTTTCAATCTAACAACTAATTGTCTACATCCACACACACAAGGGTAACATGTATTTTACTCAGAAATCTATGTTGCACTCGGAATTCTTACTCACTCAGAATTACCACACATCTATATTGCATGCTATCAAGTGTATTACTGAATCATAACATGAATAAAGTTAGATGCTATGATCAAACACAAAATTATTCTATCCACACACAAAAACCAGAATTATATTCACAAATAAATATAAGGAAGCTTACCTTGGTTGGATCAGTGGACCCTTTCCGTACCAACAAGGTATCTTTTAAAAGAAACTTACATAAGGGAAGATTTGATCACACACACAGATTCCAGGAATTGCAATTTATATCATTACGTTAGAAACATGGGTACAATCAACAATGTTCAAGAATCAATTCTACAACATAACAATGCTTAAGTATGTCTCTATGTCTCTTTATCATATACAAGGCTCTCTCTTTTAAAGAGAAACAATCGTTACAATCAAAGTCTGGAGATAACATCAAATGAATCCACAAATATTACAATTGATTGATGTATTGTTTTTCAAGGAAACAATTTCATCCTCATGACACAGAGTGCATGAGGATGAAGTTTATCATGGCCTTCAACGAACAAAGGAGGTTCGAGCCAACAATATACTTGGACCCATCGAGAGAAAACTCGTTCAAACACCCAAGCCTACAAATGTGGAACTGGTGCCAGACGCGCACAACTGGAACAAGAAGACTGGTACCAGATGCACACAGTCAAATATATCGATACCGAAATAACAAAGGAATAGGTACCGGATGAGCGCATAAATAGGTACCGGATGAACACAACATTGGTACCAGATGAGCGCAGAGATAGGTATCATATGAGCACAGAAATAGGTACGAGGCGAATTGAATACAGGATGAATTCCAAAATGGGTGCCATATGAATAGGAGTTGTGTCATAAGGTCTGCTTGGATCATTCAAAGTAATTAGAGAGCATTTAACATCAATTATTCAATTATAATAATTAATAAATCTCATAAATCATGATTAAACATAAGTTACCTCATATATACACAAGAATGGATAAATGACATGTCTTTTGAGGAAAATAGGCAAATAGTGCATATGTCTGAGGCAAAGTTGGTCAAGATTTAGGACAAGATAAGACAATTGGAGGTATCAAAAAGTAGACCCAACACCTGGTAATATCATCAACAATTCCAGTTGCAAGAACATACTTAGGATCTTTTAGATCCTTGATTACAACTTGGTGAGGTGAAAACTCTATGGTTTTACCTTCACCTAAATGACTGATTTGATATACTGATAGAAGGTTACAAGTAAGACTTGGAACACACAATAAATCATTTAAATGACCATTATCTACTTGAATTGTTCCAGAGCCTACAGCACTAAGAGATCTATCATCACCAACAAATATTTTCTTGGTGTTACATTCATTTAGAGCAGAAAATATGTCTTTATCCTTAACCATATGATAAGATGCTCCATAATCAATAAGCCACTCATAAGAAGAAGAATTAGAAGTTCTATTGAAGGAGAAACCAGAAGTAGAAAGTGCATGTCCATGAGAAGAAGGAGAAGAAGTAGAATCAATACTGTTGTTGTGCTTCTTCATCGCCGCCTTCTTCTTGAAACATTTGGACTCATCATTACCATATTTATCACACAAGTTTCAATGTCTGTTAGTCTTCTTATTTTTTTTATTTTGCTCCTTTGTCACCATTTGGAGCCGAAGCTGTCTAAGTGGGTTTAGGACCCTTATGTTGTTTTTTGTTGTGGTGAGGATGTTGCTTCTTGGGATTCTTGGGTTTATATTTCTACTGAGAAACTAGGGATTTGTTGGAGGTACACGCAGTGTTGATCACTCCAAGTTGTACAAGCTTATCTTTCTCTCTAATCAAAGCATCACAAAATAACTCTAAAATAACTCTAAAATAAAATATTAAAGCTACTTATAGTGATTCACTTTTATACTTGAAGTGAAATACACTTTACAATGGAGCATGAACTTTTTTAAAAAAAGTAACAAAATAAATAACTCTAAAATAAAATATTAAAGGTACTAATAGTGTTTCACTTTTATACTTGAAGTGAAATACACTTTACAGTGGAGTATGAACTTTTTCAAAAAAAGTAACAAAAAGAGAGACTTGAACTTAAGACCTCTTACTTAATTAGGAATTTTTTAACCAAGTGGGCTAGCAAAACATATTGTATTGTTTAGCAAGAAGATTGGGGGTGTTGTTGTTTTTGTGGAAGATGTCCTTGTAGAACATGCTCATAAAAAACTCTTTTCACACAAGAAACATTTTTCACTTATCGATGACAACAAGGGTTAGATCTCAGTTAACTTACTTGGAAAATGCACCTTTTCCTATATGTTTCTGATTTGTCGAGATCACATATGGTGCGGGGAAAAGAGCATACCCAGATATAAAAGAGTAGCAACTTGAATACAAACAATATAAAACCGAAATAATACTTTGCAAAAATTTTAAAAGGGCATATTCAGACTTTATACCTCCAGATATAGATGAAATGGTCATATCTTGGGCAAACATAAACCTTTTTGAGTGAAACAAAAAGTGTTCTGAATGAAACGAGTGCTCTGGACGCAATGGAACAGTCTTATCAACCCATAAATGTACTAAAATGGCAGAAAAAAGAGATGAGAAAACTCGACTTCACGATCTTGATCTACAACATGAGTGGGTCTTCAAATAGGCTCTGATACCATGTTCGACAACAAAAGTATTCCAACAGAGGATGAATAAATTCAGTAACCACTCATAAAACCAAATCAAATATCAACACACCGATGTTTTGACGTGGTAAAACCCCTATGAGGAAACATCCACGACCCCAACCAACGTGACCACTTGGAGCAATTTATTGATGCAAAAGAAAAATATTATAGTATTAAGTACCTGAATAGATCTGAAGATAAATCTCAAAATAACCAAGAATATCAACAAGAATAATCCAAACCATTCATCAAAATAATTAACACAAGAATGTAGACAAAAACCTTGAGGTAGGGTAACACTATATATTAATCCTTAAGGAAGGACAACACTCCTCAAACAATGCTTGATACATTCACAATATTCTTCACTATATTTCATTACATTACTTACATACCATTTGTTAAGAACCAAATACTTACATACAAAAACTCCACAAAGATTCAGAGAACAATATAGAAGAACCACACTTTTATTATAGAAAACCCTTGAGGTAGGACAACACCGTACAATGGATCATGTTATGGAAGGGATCATCTCTTGTTCACTTGGCTCTTCGAGGGGGCTTCCTCCTAATGAGCTTCAAATCCAAATACAATACTCTCTTCATATCCCATTACATTGTTTTAACCCCTTTATATAGTGTTACCATGACCTAAGAACATTCTAGAGGATGAATCGTCTAGAAGCATAACCTTCTAAGAAGTTCTCTTACATTTATTATATCTAACTACCCATTTATTATATCTAACTATCATAGTGGGCCTTATTTAATAATATAGTGGACCTAGTCCACCTTACATTCAATGATCTCCACTACCTCTCTAGCTACCTAACATTTGATACCACTTGTTAAGTACCTGGTACCTGAATATGAAATACTACAATAGTACCAAAGATATCTGAATACAATCACCACACAATATATATGAAACAATATAGAAAACCACCACTTTATTATATCAAACCCTTGAGGTAGGGAAACACCATACAATGGATCCTATTATGGAAGGGATCCTCTCTTGTTCACTTGCCTTTTCGAGGGGGCTTCCTCCTAATGAGCTTCAACTCCAAATACAATAATCTCTTCATATCCCATTACATTGTTTTAACCCCTTTATATAGTTCTACCATCACCTAAGAACATTCTAGAGGAGGAATATTCTAGAAGCATAACCCTCTAAGAAGTCTTCTTACATTTATTATATCTAACTACCCATTTATTATATCTAACTACCATAGTGGGTCTTATTTAATAATATAGTGGACCTAATCCACCTTACATTCAATGACCTCCACTACCTCTCTAGCTACCTAACATACAGAGAGATTTTACAAGAGAGTTTCTCACAATCGATCATCGACAAATGACCCTCCATGCTCTTTAAATAGAGATCATGGACCAATCGGGTGTTAAGCTATAGATCAATGGTCGTTAAGATCAAGGAGAATATGAACCATCAGATCACTCTATGTCGGAACATATCGTGACTGTCGTATTTCCTAACTACAAATGCATACTAAAGAAACACACTTTTACCTAACGACACATTAGACCAAGTAGATATTAACTAACTCCCAAGTGTCTAAATATCCCAACATTTAAAATAATGTAGTAATATAATAGTTACCATTTTCAAAGTTTTATTAGTTATTTCATTTCAAAAATATGTACAAATTCTTTTAATATAATTATTTTAAATTAATATTTATTTAGTTTAATGTTTACGAAGTAGTGATGTTTGATTTGATTTTTTAATGTAGTTTTTTATATGTAATATATTTCAAATAATTTTTTGGAATTTCTCCAATATATCACAAATTAAAAATTAAATGTGGATGGAAAGGATAACTTTCTTCTTACTACTTGAACTACGACCACTTTAAAATAATACAATTTTTCTTACATTAACATTGATTTAATTTATGATATAGAATGAATGCATAGGTATGAGTTGTGTCAAGGTATGGTTGTGTGAAGGTAAAGTGTGCGGAGGTTAGGATGTGTGGGAAGTACGGTGTAGATTTTTCTGCACAAGAGATGATTCTTCCACACAATCTTGAAAATGACTAAGCATAGAATGAATGAGGAATATAAAATAAAATGACTAAGTGTGGGGTATGGAGAGGAAGGTGATTCTATGACACTATAGTGAATATAATGGGAAACCTATCATCTTACAGTCTACTCAATAACACATTTCTCAATAGCTCAGTATATAATTATACTAAGAAATTACACACACACATATTAACGAAAATTGAAGCTTTATTTCATATAAGATTTGCGTCAAAGCAAACCAACAAAGTCAAAAAGTTTACAAAATTTGTAGGACCTAGCTCACAACCTAAGCATACTTCAATTGTTGTCATACAAATAATTAGATAATCCTTCCTAGATTGTTTTCACACATTTTTGTTGTGAAGTCCTTTAGATACTGGCCCAACCAAAAAACAACTCGAAAAAACACTACCGATGAGAAGATTAATTGTCAGGTGCTTCTTATACTCTTCCTTGGGATGATACATTGTCTTCAATGTCCATTGGAATAACTTCACGACCTATCTGCTCCTTGTCTGTGGTTTCTTGTCAGAAGATTGAAAACGCTTGATTAATTGAGGCAAATTGAAACTATCAGGGAAGAACAAGGGATCTTATGTGCTGAAATTCCATCTCAAAACTTTCTATGCGTTGAACAAGGGAGGTTACAAGTTGTTCCAACTCTCCTAAACTACCCAAAACATGTTGTAAACTAGAGCTATTTCCTTCCACCATTTCTTCATGTCTTCTAAGAATGTGTTTTATGTCACACCAAGATGGATCCATATTGACAAAACCCACTAACAAATTGAGACAACACCCACATAATTTGTTGTTAGAAGGGAGGAAAACTAAAGGATGATATCTAGGGCATCTCCTGTCAAAACCACCACTGAAATAATTTGTAACGTTCCCAACTGAGGTCCATTACGTGTGGAAAACTCATACAAAAATTAAAATTGACTGCTAATTAATTTCCTATAGCTTACCAACTACAAATTACAACTAGATTTAACTATTGTCTGATATCATTAATTTGATGCATCTACAACATTCTAATATAAACATGAAATGCAACAAATAAAATAAAAAACAACATAAATCCTTTTTAACATAGAGTGGATGCACAACAATTTAACTCATAAATATAACACATACAACAAATAAAACACTTATATTTAAAATCAATTGTGCAACTAGCTACTTGGGATAGATGATCCACCCAACCATAGAATTTCTTCTCTAAATATCAATAGTAAGTCACCCCTGAGATGACGCTAGAAATCCACAAAAGAGAGTGGTATTTCATTGTCCACTCACAACTAAGAATCCCACAATCCACTCGCATTCTCCTACAACTATCTTGATTTCCACCAGCTCTCTTCCTCTCGACCTGCCCAACCCAAGGAATGTACCCCTTCACTGATCTCAGTCCCTTGAGCATCCCATTCATTTATCAAGGTCTCTATGGCATAGGTAACCAAAGATGTCTATGCCAGGAACTCAAGGGAACTCATTGCAAAGAAAAATACCAGCAAACACCAACAAACACTTTATGTTACAATGCAACTCACATAGGATTTAGCTCTTCAGGAATAACAACCTGGATTTTCAATATTCTACTCCAAATATGCTCTAGAAATGTTCCAACATGCTCCAAAATTCTCCTTCCATGGTTTCTCCAGCTCCAAGCTCTTATTTTTTGCTTTGTTCTTGTTGTTCATGCCAAAAACTGAATGTCTTAAAACTGTTGTAACTGCCCATACAAATTTCCTCTCCTTTGGACTGCTTACTTGACTCACACACTTCCCCAAGATTATTGTACTCATCCCCCATGATCCCAATAACTATGGGATGTGACTTCTCACACCCACCCTCTTACATGTATTCAATGATTGGCTTTGGGGACACTCAATTATAAAATGGAAGTTTAAAACATAATGATAATAAAATTCAGAAATGTGGGTGGAATTAATAGACATGGGTAATTCCCCCTTGGACCCCTCTTAGACATTATCTTAGACCCTCCCCTCCCCTCTCTTGTGGATTAATTGAGCCCCCATCTCTATCCATATCCCCTTAGCAGCTGGCATCACATATTATTATTAAAACTTAGAAATACAATTCACATATACATCACTTGCTCGTATTCACACATTATATCTACATTAAGCATTAATTAAATTGGGATTATAGAGGGGACGTTCCATTCCCCTTCCCCTATAATTGTGCACCATCCTCGGTGCAAACTATGCCAATATACATACACATATTTACATAACAATATTAAGAAATACAAATTCTACAATTTTACAACTCCAGCAGTGGTTCCATCCAAAATATCCTATTCCTCTTAACCCACTGACCTAGTGAATGTACCCCCTTCAATGTTCTCATTCCATCGGGCTGTACCATTCTTTTATCAGGGCCCCATCATAGGTTGTCTAGGACCCTGAGATATGGTTCCAGAACTCTAACCGCTCAAAATGGAGTCTTGCATTCTGTTTTCTTTGAAATTGACAAAAAATTGTGGGTATTTCTCCCACATGTTTTCTTTGTGCTCCCATGTAGCATCTTTAGGATCGTAGTAGGTCCATTGAAGATTTACTATCCCTATGGATTTGTTCTTGAGAACTTTGAATTTTTGGCCCAAGATGCGTATCGATTCCACCTGGATCACAGTATAATGAATTATGTGGTTAGGGCCAGGCATATATTTCTTTAATAATGATACATGAAATACATTATGCACTCTCATGGATGTAGACAATGCTATCATGTATGTAACTGACCCTACCCTTTCTAATATTTCAAAAGGTCGACAATATCTTGCTGCCAACTTTGGGCAACTCTTTAATCTTAGTGAACTTCTTTGTGCCTTCACTTTTAAAAACACATGTTCGCCAACTTTAAAATATCTAAAAACTCTATTCGTGTTTGCATAACTTTTCTACTTGTCCTTGAAAACCTTTAAATTATGCTTGATCGTTTCCATTTTCTCTTCCATTTCCTTCAACAAATCTGACCCAATAACAACTTTGTCTGCTAGATTATCCCAACTCATTGATGTGTTACATTTCTTGCCATACAATGCTTCAAATGGACTCATTTTTAATGAGGCTTTCTCCCCATTATTTTAAGAAAATTCCACTAAGTGGATATAATCTTCCCACTTTGATGGTTGGTCCATCACATACATTCTAAGCATGTCCTCAATTATTCTATTAGTTCTCTCTATTTTCCCATATGACTCTAGGTGATACAATGTACTAAGATTTAGATTTGTCCCAAAGGATTTGAACAAACCTTTCCAAAATTTGGATGTAAACTTTGGATCTTTGTCTGAAACTATTTCCTTAAGCAACCCATGTAGCCTGACAACTCCTTTCATGTAGATCTTTGCAATTTTTGTTGCCTTGTATGTTGTCTTTACATGAATAAAATGTGTTTCCTTAGTTAATTTATCCACCACCACCATTATGAAATCATGTTGCTTCACTATTCTATGAATCTTTGTAATAAAATCAACTGTAACTACTTCCCACTTCTATTATGGAATGAACAATGGTTGGAATAACCCAACTAGATGTCTATGTTTTGTCTTCACGTTGTGGCACTCTAGACATCTGACTATGTAATTAGCTACTTCTTTCTTCATTCATGGACAAAAGTATTGGCTTCTTACATGTGAAATTGTCTTTTGATATCATGGGTGCCTAACATATGACATATTGTACATTTCCCTTAACACTACATTTTTCATCTCACTGGAATTCAACACATATACTTTTCCTTTGTACATGAGAATTCCATCTTCTTTTAGCTCATAATAATTAAATTTATGTTGTAATGTTTCTTTTATTTTCAAATATTGTTGTTCTGAATTTGATGTTGTAATAATTTTATCTTTAATATCAGTCTTGTACATACTAATGGCTTCATTATGCAGTTCATGAGCTCTTATGTTGAGTGCATCAACCACTTGATTTTCCTTACCTTTTATATGCTTAATTTCGAAGTCATATTCACTCAAAAATTCCAACCATCTAGTTTGTCTAGCATTTAATGTTGGTTGGCCAAACAAATGTTTCAGAACACAATGGTCTACCCTTAGCTCAAATTTCCTCCCCATGAGGTAATGTCTCCACATTTTTTGTCCTTGTAAACTTGCTGCTAACCCTAGATCATGGGTAGCATAATTTTTCTCATTCTCTTTTAATTTTCTAGACTCATAATATACCACATGATCCTTTTGTGTGAGGACTCCACCAAACCCTTCCTTGCATGCATCAATGCATACCACAAAATCTTCATCCAGATCTGCAATCTTCAATATTGGTGCACTTGTCAAGATATCTTTCAGTTGCTGAAAGCTCTCTTCACACTTGGAAGTCCATTCAAATTTCACTTCCTTATTTTGCAAAGAAGTGATTGGGCTTGCAATCTTTGAAAATCCTTTTATGAATCTTCAATAATACTCGTTAAGACCCATGAATGATCTGACCTCTATCATGTTTCTTGACATTTACCATCATTTAATGGCCTCTATCTTCTCGAGATCAATTGCTATCTGATCTACTGAAATGATATGCCCCCAATAGTGAATCTTCTCTTGATAAAAGATGCACCTACTTAGCTTGGCATACAATTTATGCTCTCTCAAATGTTTTAGCACCATTCTCAAGTGATGCTCATGTTCCTCTTCTGACCCAGAGTAGATGAGTATATCATCTAGGAACACAATTACAAACTTGTCCAGGTATTCCATGAACACTCCATTCATTAGGCACATAAAAAAAGTTGGGGCATTCGATAGTCCAAATGGTACTACCATGAATTTATAATGCCCATATCTTGTCCTGAATGTTATCTTGTTGATGTATTCTTCCTTTATTGTCACTTCATGATAACTTGATCTCAATTCAATCTTGCAAAATATTCTTGCATCTTTGAGCTGATCAAATAAAACATCAATCCTTGGAAAATGATATGTTTTCTTTATGGTGACCTTATTCAGTTGTATGAAATCAATACATAGCCTTAAGGTTCCATATTTATTCTTCAAAAAAAGAATTGGGGCTCTCCAAGGTGACACACTTGGGTGTATATATTCTTTCTTTAATAATTCTTCAAGCTGCATCTACAACTCTTTCAATTCTGGTGTGCCCATTTTGTATGGTGTCTTGGACACTAGGGAAGTTCCTGGCAAAAAATCAGTAGAGAAATCAATGTATCTATTTGGTGGTAGTGTTGGGATTTCTCCAAAAACATCTTCAAAATCCCTTAATACCGAATGGTCTTCAATGCTTGCTACTTTATCTTTGACTTCCTCTTCCATATGGGTTGCAAAAATCTAACATCCCTTTCTGAAACTCTTTTTCAACTGCATAGATGAAATTTCTCTAGCAACTACAAGTCTTTGAATGCCTTGAACCTTTCCTTGCTTCCTTTCTTCATCAAGACATGTAATTTTCTTATTGTAAGAGTCTAGGACAACATGGTATTTTTTCCAACCAATCCATGCTAATTAGACAATCATATGAACCCAATGGTATGATGTTTACATCTACCTTTGTGTTGATTCCATTCATGTCTATTGGGAAATATTTGACTAGCTCATTGATTTTCTTCTTAGCCCCCTATTGTGACAACACAAAAACCCCACCCAATCTATCGGTCTTCATGGGGCACACACTGTTGAAGGTGAATCCCCCTGTGGACAAGTGGATTCCCTCTTGGTCTCTAAACTCTTAAGGTGAAGACAGAAGGTTCTTAACATGGACACTGACTTCCTTTTAGATCTAATCAAGCTAATGAAAGAAAGAGAAGGAGAAATATATGTACCTTATTAGCGACGTTTGTCCTTGCAATTTCCTATCTGAACTTCGATCCTGAGGTCCCTGATAGATCCTATAAGACAAACAAAGATACAATGGAATTCCTACTCTACTGATATTAGTTCAATCATAGATCCATCTACTGCAGAAAAAATCATATGGAACAAGCACAAGTTTGAAAGAAACAGGCCAAGCATTGATTATATTAATGAGAACAAGTAAAATTACTCACAATCCTTTGAATGAAGGTGCAACAACCTCTTCTAGTTATCCTTGTCATACCCATTTTCTCAATCAATCTCCACTGATTTCTTTGATGGCATCTCACTCATGAGATCATAAGTTTCACATCTCCAATCTCCATTGTCATTCTCTGTCAATACCACTTATAGGATCATAAGTTTGGCATCAATCTCTAGTCTCTATTCTTCCTTTCACCATGAGAAGGCCTCCTTATATAACCTTGGAGAGGCCCAACCACTTGAGAGATCTTTGGGATGAGTTGAGGATTCCTCTCCTTCAGTTGAGGATATCTCCTAAGATCATGCCTTGACCATCTATTCGAATCCAACTACCTTCAGGATTTGAGGGATTCTTCCCTAATTCGCCTCAACAAACCCAGAATTTTCTCAAAAGAGGGTAGATCTCCCCCAAAGGGGTGCACAGGGCACTCAAACACTCCCCAAAGAGGCTCAGGGTGCGCCAGTGCTTCCTAACAGTGGGTAGGGGAGCGCTCCTCTCCAAAAATCAATTTTTTTGTGGTTTTTCCAATGGCAAAGGGCTTGTACTTCTTGCCAAGTGATTTTCCTTCTTCCAAACCATATTTTGAGGTGTCTTAAGTGTCTTCATGATTTATTTAAGGGCACGACATAGGCAAGATGGAAACATACTATTTTTTGACACTTGCAACACTTATAGTCAAGAAGTGACACTTGCAGACAAGATGCGACACTTACAACACTCGTAATGATGACACTTGCGACACAATCAAAGTGAGTAATTTTGAGGTGTAATGGATTGCCCCCCAAAGTATGAAGTTAGAAGACGATGATGACTGAAGTACTTTGTAGACTTTTTCAAGCAAGGGTATGGACACAGAGAAACCGAAAAAATCTGCACACAACCATCAAACAAATATTATGACATGTTTCAAAACCCAAGGCATGCATACCTACGTTTGAGTGATAAAGACTTCTTAGGTGTGGCCACCATCAAATACACTGCGGATCCATAATTATATTGACAAAAGGTATATCCATTGAAGATACACTGTGGATCTATACTCCTATGACCTGAACTGATTGTAGCCACAAAGAATACACTGTGGATCTACGAGATGACAAGACATAGCCACGACCAATACAAAGTGGAGCTATGCAACAATATATGTGTCATAGTTCAAAAGAAATCCTTTGCAACCTGGGAAAAGTATACATAAGAGTGATGACTCAACCCAAGGTCTTCTTACCGATCCCGATGTCGTACGAATCTAACCATGTGAATAGATGTCCTGATGTCGAACATGGCAGAAACCACTTGATTACCGGTCAATGATGTAAACCGTTAACAAGCGCGAGGGAGATCACCATTGATGTCAATGATTCCCAAGGCACTCTAGTACATTCCAACGAATGTGAATGAATGAGATGAAGTCAAACATCTGTGGAATCATCCGATCAGAGGTCAATGTTGTAAACCCACTGTCGGACATGAGGAGGCCTACCATTGAGGCATGCAGGTCCCAAGGTACTAACTGGTTTCTAAGTCTAGTTCCTGGATAATGTGTGGAAGTCGATAGGAATAGACTCGTTGAAGGAGGGCCTTGATGTATCCCCCATCAAAAACATGAAACTGACACATATATGTAATTGGTAGATCGAATGAACATGGACTGACATGGGTATTGAAACGTGATATTTGTGATGGCTAACTCTCGAGGCAGATACTTCCCTTGAACACTAAGGCACATCAACATAAACATGACATGGACCAAAACTTGATAATGCATTGGATGCTATGAATTTCATCAGGTGACCCAAAGGAGTAAAAGAAACTCAAAGGATTGGCTCAGTGCAGAGGTTCAGCGAATTAAAATGCGTGCAAAGAAAAAGTGCCGTGTTCAAGGGCAACTGTAAGAGTTACTGGTAGTGTTCTCAAAAAACTGCTTGGCTTGCTTCCTTCAATTTTTCCCCCATCCAGATAGACGAGTACCTCTTTTTAATTTAACGAGCTCGAGGAGGGTAACACATGCTCGATATGAATCACCTTTGGTAAGTTCCTCTTCCTTTATATAACGAACTAGAAGAACTAAGGGTTTGGTCCCATATGGGCCCTTCAATGTATGATCGTTTAACGAGTCCAGAGAAGGTAAACTCGATGGTTTTTCATATTTAGAGAGTCTGAAAACAACTTAAAGACGACTCCAATGTTGTCCTTTTTCGTAATATTAGTCTTACGAGGCCGAAAAAGAGATAAATTATCACTCGAAAGACGCCCTTTCAAACATTTTAATGAGTGGGAAAGGAATCAATATCACTCGGAAATCTTTTCATGTTTAGAGAGTCTGAAAAGAGCTCAAAGACGACTCTAGGGGGTTCCTTTTTTGTATATCCATGCAGGTCCGAAAAAGAGATAAAAGTTTACCCGGATGCATTCTCATGTATTTACGAGCACGAGAAAGAACAAAGACTAAGCTCGGTATGCCCCCATCTTGAAAGCTAGTGGCTTAACTTCAGAATGATCATCAAAGGCTGAAGACATGCCCTCCAAGCTTCAATTCATTCACCAACTTTGAGTTTGTCACCAATTTCTCTACTAGATGGAGAAAGTAGATAAGGGTGGATGAAATGAAGGTTCAAGAGAGGTGACTATTTCATTTTTTAACGAGCTTGACACAGAAAAAGAACTATGCTCAGGGTTCTGGGTTCAATCCCCAGATTGTTGTTTCATTTTTTAACAAGCTTTCTACAGAGAGGAAAACTATGCTCGTGACCTTTGTTTCATTTTTTAATGGGCTTTCCACAGAGAGAAAAAACTATGCTCGTGAACTCTTCTTGATCATGGCTTCCAAGAGAATAACGCTCTGGAAGGATACCATGTCAAGTAACAAAACTCGGTCATGGATTCCAAGAGATATTCACTGGATGGAAGAAAGTCACTCTGGAAGGAACACATGTCGAGGGCCACGACAGGGGTAAGGAGATCATTCTCCAATATCCCTATTGAAGATATCACCATGTCAACGACTGGATCCAAATAGTCAGAATTCGAAGGCATGGGAGACGATGGAAAATCGACATCAGGAGGGAAGATAGACTGTATATCTGCCTGAATTTCTTCACGAGGAGGAAGAAAACATGATTGATGATGGTTATCATCTCGAGGTAGCTCGTCAATGCTCAACATTTCCATGATAGATTCATCCGAGGGAAAAATTGGGAAAATGTAATCGATTGCAGACGACAAGGAACTTAACCATGATTGCATCGAGGAACTGTTGGGTGCAAATAGATGTTGGTCATCCGACGAGGGAGAAGCGGATTGGATAGAAACATATGATGTTTCGGCTGGACTAAGTGCCATGGTGTCACCGAGTGCATCGAATTCCAATGGACTAGGTACAATCCAAGGGTCAGATGATTCCAAAGATTGATAAGCTGCAGTCGAAATCATATCGATAGTGAAAATATGATGTGTAGTCAGTGGAAGTGGTGTAGGGAAGGTACCCATGAGGCTAGAATATTTCAGTAAGCCAACACCAACACTTTCATACGTGATCTTATGGTCTCCCAAGAAAGGAATGTTGTTGGTAGCAGGAGCGTGAGCATCAGTCGTGTAGAAATCCAACTAATCAACAGTGACAATTTTTCCTTGATGAGGAAATTGTACACATCGAAAGACCGATGAGGCAATGACAATCATAGCATAAAACCAACTTCTTCCAAGTAACAAGTTGTAATCGAGGGGAGCATCGACCACCTCGACATCAACAATGATAGTTTTTCCACCCAATTGGATGGGTAGGGACTGTAAAAGCTTGTGGGGATGAAAACCTCGCCCATCGAAGGCATGTAACATCATTGGGGATTTGTTAAGTGCGGGTGATTTTAAACCTTTCCAACATGCTAAAGACATGACACAAGTTGAGGCTCCCTCATCCAGAATAGTTCGGTGGATTTGTTGATTGTGAACAACAACATCAACTTGGAAAGCAAGTTGGTGGGAGAGTCGAGATGCATAATTGTCCAGGTTAAACATGATATGGTGGGATGACTCAGGATCAACAGCGCCAATAGCAGCCAAGAGCATTCTACGTTGATTGGGGTAGTGCTGTAGAACTTCTAACGTAGACATAGCACACGGTTCTTGAGCCAAATCTTAAACAATGTTGTAGTTCTAGGTGGCACATGAACTAGGATTAAAGGTAGCTTTGCAGATATTTCTCTTAGGAGGGTGTAAGATAGATTCAAACGTAGGTTTCTCAATTTGAAGTGGTCCAGATAGAGGATTAACCAATGGAGGACTAACGAAGGATGGTGATGGATCTGGTAAAGTACCGGTATCACTAGTATCCTTTCCTTTGTCAGGGCTACCTGGTGTGTCATATGTCTTAGAGTGAGTGTTCAAATTAATCCCATTAAACATATAAATATGTGGAATCATTGAGGCCTCATCATGATGATGGCTAGAACTTCCCTCAGGAGAGGGGGTTTGAACAACCATGGATTGCTGCTGTGGAAAAGGCTGAGTAAGCACAGTGGGTTGTGAATTTCCTTGGAAAATTTTGGCCACTTCATTGCGATGTGGACAGTCTCAAGTGTAGTGATCATCACCACAAATGATACGTGGGAATTTTAGTTTTAGTTGTGGTTGCTTTTCGATAGCAGGTGTTTGAGATTGATTTTTTGGTTATTCATTGTTATTAGTATTTTTTGATTTATTCTTTGTCTTCTTCTTACCTCCAAATTGTTGTGAAGGGGCAGATTGAATTGCATTCACCTCAGAGATTTGAGTTTGGGGGGAGGTAGAGGAGGGTGTGGTCTATTGGGAAGTAGACTGAGTTTTGACGGAATCGATAACATCGTTCGCATGAGATGAGGATGACGGCTTGGATGGATCGGTATTAGCTTGAGAAACATTCAGAAGCAAATCATACAAAGTACCAGATTATGAATAAACCAAATCTAAGTACTGAGCCTGATCAATGGTTTCTTCCTTGGTGACTGCGCCACCCATAGCGACATCGCGAGTGATCAGGGGTAAAAGTGATTTAGTAAACCATCCGCCAATAATTTGTTAGGAATGATTACCTTGATCATCCTTCATCATCGTCTCCACTCATGAATATGGTCAGAGATATGCACATAATCAGTTTGACGAAGGGATGTCAAGAGTTCAGTACCCGTCTCGTAGCGAATAGGTAGTTGAAAGTGCGCGAGGAAAGACATGGAAAGGGAATTGAAATCATGAAAAGAAGCATGTGGTAATTCAATATACCACTTTGCTGTTGAGCTTGTAAGTGTTTGCTGGAAAATATGCAAACATATAGAATCATCCATGAGGGAGTTTGATGAACACCACAAATGGAAAGTCATCACATGGTTATTTGGGTCTTCTCCATATTTTCCATCAAATTTCGGAATATCAGAAGGAAGTTTAGCTGGAATGATTGACCAAACCAGTGAATGAAAAATAGGATCATTAGTTAACCGAGACAAGTCTGGGAGATCCAGTGTTGCAAGGAAAGGTAGTGGCATAGGAACACTAGTAGGACCATAAATTGGGTTAGGTGGATAGTTGTAACCAATATGTCCTCCTACATACAGTTGTTGCTGGCCAGGATAAGCAGGATTTGATGATGGATGAGAGACATTTGCATAACTCGGTGGGTTCTGAGCATTATAACCCAGGTGATTTGCTTTCCCATAAGGAGGATAAATTTTTTTCCCTTGAAGATGGTAAGGAGTAGATCCCATAGGTGGGTACACATTAGACCCATGAGGAGGATAAGGTTGTTGTCCCTGAGGACTCCAGGTGGTGTTTGGGATGCCGCCCAGATAAGGTTGTCCATAATATGTTTCGGAAGGAACATGATTCGATACTCCTCCTGGTGGGTTATGATATGAATGCCCCCCAACATGGGGTTGGGTAAAATTGCCTCCTAAAGATACTCCCCAGGGTTGTGAAGGGTTTACAACAAACAAAGTTTCCCCTCCTTCCAATGGTGGATTAACGACCGGGGTATGACTAGCAAAGGGAGGTTGCTCTCTAGGAGGAGCATGAAAAGGGGGCTGTCCCCCGGGAGGGGTAGGCCCGCCATAGAATGGTGGTCCTCTAGGAGGGATAGGTCCGCTAGATGGTGGTTTCCCTCCAGTTGATTGTATTTGGTTGGCAAGGGTCTGCATTCTCAGGTGAAAAGATGTCCCAGCAAGATCGTGCAGAACATGTGGAGCTGTAGAGTGAAAGTTCGTAAAAGTGGGGGTAGGGATTGAAGTTCCTTGGTAATGATTAGAGGTGATGAGTCCAGCATTAGGATGGACTTATGATGACACAACAATAGGGTTAATGACCTGATCGATGGGGTGATTCATATTTTGACCAGATGGCCCACTTTCAACAGGAGGGTCATCAAGATTAAAGGGTTGTCGAAAGGATTCTTAATGCTCATAGAGATCGCGTCCTGATGAAGTCCTCCATGCAGAATGAGTAGGTGTGGGATTTTTATCTACTGCAGTTCCAGGATGAACAAGAGTCCTATACTCATCACCAAAGGTTGGTTCTGTGGATCCCATATATGTTTCGGTAAAAACTCTCTCCGGTAATCATGGGACCTCTATGACGTTCCCAAGGGAGTCTAAACGAAGAAAAAGTGGTTCGAGAGGGGATACTGACACAGATGTAGTGTGAAGAGTGGGATTCTCAACCATAACCAAAGAGCCTTTTGAGTTATCTAATGGAGGAGCAACAACACTTCCAACGTCAGATTGATTTTCTACCTCTCCATGGTAGTTGTTTTCTGGAGGGTTAGGAGGTAAGGGTTGGTAGCCTTCCGAAGGTAGCCCTTGCATCCTACGTGATCGGTGAAGACCTTTATCATCTACAGGTTCAATTTTTGAGAATAAAAGTACACACTGAAAATCTTAGGGCCAACTAGCAAAAAGAAACAACATACGCTAATAAAATCTAGGAATCAAAACCAAGCAAAGAAAACTTCTCTCGATGATCGTACTAGTTGGTGATGAAATCCAATGTCGCGTGATCAAATCAAGAAGGGGCTAGGATATGGTGGAACAATTACAATGGTGACCTGCTTAACGGACTTTCACCTTGGTGCAAGCTTCCACGCAGTAATTGTGGATTTACCCTCCAAGGATCCCGAGTGAGTTTGACCAATGTCTGTCCTAGGTATAGTGAGACTTCCCTTCATTGTCATCTCGTGTAAGTACCTAAGGATTATGGCAACTATAGACACCAACTCGTAGTCAGCCCTTGGGTGGGTACAGTCGACAGTTCGATCCGAACGTATGGGTAGGATAACAAGTCCGAAATCAACTCGAGAGGCTCCCACACATAATCATGGGTATACCCTCAAGTGACCCCCAATATACGATCCGACCACTACAAACAGTTGAACCACAAAGGGATAATCTTCGTAACTCACCCGAATGCGACCCCGTGTGTAACCCCTGTGTGAGAGGGGGATCCCAGAAAGTCTATACGACAATTGGATTTAACTCTCTCTATCCCAGGATGCTAATGTTTATTTTGAAAAACCTTGGAGAGTTGTACTCAGCCTAATCCAAAGTGCTAATCCTAGTCTAATGTTGGTGGAAGATCCTAAAAACAAAAATGTTCTAGATAATTTTTTAATTAGCGTTGATTTTATGGTTGTTCTTTACTCAAAGAGTGCATGACAATGAAACTGATGGTATGATGACTCAAATCCCAAAAAATGCACAAGAAGATGATAATCAATCTTGTCTTTCGATGAATGGCTATTTAAGGGAAAGAGAGAAAGTTGTTTTCACTATCAAACACTAAGATGCAATGTCCTCATACAAGTGTTTCTCAATGAAATCCAATGCAATGCTAAAAATTTTAGAAATGCCTTCTAATATCCAAACCAATCACTAAAATATGTCCTTTTGCTTAGATGTGAATGATAATTAGATGCAAGACTTCTAAATGTCAATCATATTTCAGGATTAAACAGTCGGAAGAAAACATCACACAAAACAAAGACACACTCTTGTTGTGAAATAGACAAGAAGGACAAAGATAATAAAATTGCAAACAAGAACCAAAAACCTCAAACAAAAAGAGAAATGATGGAAATTTGACCTCAAAGATCAAATGAAAAGTTCACAGACCTTTGGATTTCCTCACAAAATTTTTCACTCAATCAGATAAAGGAGAAGAAAACAACAAGTTAACTCTAGGTCAACAAATATAAATAGTGGTTTCAAGGCAAGGAAAGAAGATGTCAAAATACCAAATAAAAGAGGATGAAATCTCAGAAAGAATGGTGTTTGAAAGCCAATATCAAGATGGACTAAGAGTATAGGACCCTGAGCAAATGCCAAAACCCAGAAATAGCTTCAGAAAATGCAAATTTTGGAGAATTTCTCACAAAAAATGGGGTAGTGCTCTGGTATAAGGGGCACCAGGGCGTTTGAGTGCTCTGTGTAAGGCTACAGGGAGTGATCAAACACCCTGGTGCCCCTTATACTAGAGCGCTACCCCATTTTTTGTGTAAAATTCTCCAAAATTTGCATTTTTTGAAGCTATTTCTGGGTTTCGACATTTGCTCAGGGTCCTATACGCTCAGTCCATCTTGATAGTGGAGTCACCAATTTCTGTTGAAGGTGAATCCCCCCGCGGACAAGTGGATTCCCTCTTGGTCTCTAAACTCTTAAGGTGAAGATAGAAGGTGCTTAACATGGACACTGACTTCCTTTTAGATCTAATCAAGCTAATGAAAGAAAGAGAAGGAGAAAGATATGTACCTTATTAGAGACGTTTGTCCTTGCAAAGTCCTGGCTGAGCTTCGATCTTGAGCTCCCTGATAGATCCTGTAAGACAAAAAAAGATACAATGGACTTCCTACTCTACTGAGATTAGTTCAATCATAGATCCATCTACTGTAGACAAACTCATATGGAACAAGCACAAGTTTGAAAGAAATAGGCCAATCATTGATTATATTAATGAGAACAAGTAAAAGTACTTATAATCCTTTGAATGAAGGTGCAAGAACCTCTTCCAGTTCTCCTTGTCCAACCCCTTTGCTCAATCAATCTCCACTGATTTCTTTGATGGCATCTCACTCATGAGATCATAAGTTTCACATCTCCAATCTCCATTGTCATTCTTTGCCAATACCACTTATAGGATCATAAGATTGGCATCAATATCTAGTCTCTATTCTGCCTTTCACCATAAGAAGGCCTCCTTATATAACCTTGGAGAGGCCCAACCACTTGAGAGATATTTGGGATGAGTTGAGGATTCCTCTCCTTCAGTTGAGGATCTCTCCTAATATCATGCCTTGACCATCTATTCGAATCCAACTACCTTCAGGATTTGAGGGATTCTTCCGTAATTCGCCTCAACAAACCCAAAATTTTCTCAAAAGAGGGTAGAGCTACCCCAAAGGGGTGTACAGGGTGCTCAAACACTCCCCAAAGAGGCTCAGGGTAGACCAGTGCTTCCTAACAGTGGGTAGGGGAGCGCTCCTCTCAAAAATCATTTTTTTGTGTGTTTTTTTCCAGTTTTTCCAATGGAAAAGGGCTTGTGCTTCTTTCCAAGTGATTTACCTTTTTCCAAACCATCCTTTGATATGTCTTAAGTGTCTTCATGATGTTTTTAAGGGAACTACATAGGAAATATGCCACCATACTATTTTTTGACAATTGCAACACTTATAGTCAATATGCGACACTTACAACACTCGTAATGACGACACTTGTGACACTATCGAAGTGAGTAATTTTGAGGTGTAACACACACTACTTTTTTTTACTCTTTACAAGGCACAACTATTTTAATTACCTAGTTATTGATGCCCCTATAGATGACACCCCCCCCCACACGAATACCCTCGTCTGAACAGATAAAATCTCCACCATTTTTATTACCCTTCTACCTACATGCTTAAAACTTAGGTACTTAGGCTAGGTCCTCTTCCCTTCTCTTGTGCAGCCTCATCCTTACCTATTTTTTCGTCGCTCCCTTACCAAATTATACATACATATTCATCTCCACATTTCAGCGACAATGACGCTTCATAACGTCATCATATGGGATTGAGAGCTCCCCAAGATCAACCTCGCGAGCTTATCCATGTTTACCGAGGACGATGCACCCTTTTCTCTTTCCTTGTCATAATCCAAATAACATCGTCAAACCAGATCTCGACTCCACGTTATTATTATTGTTCACATTGGGCCCAAACCTCAGTATGTACATAAGACCATCCCCTTACCTCCACATGGCAGGTTAGTACTGACTGACTCTTTTCGATGAAAGCTTATCACTGTCAGAAGTTTCATAGCGCACTTACCTCTTCACCTCCACCTTTCATAGACGACGACACTATCTTGGATTTCTAATGATTGCACATCAACTCATCCTATGGACTAGATGAACCTGGTTATCATTGACTACCTCACCACTGTTGATCTCACACTTATCGAATACCTTTCCCCGACAATTACCTTGATGTCTCATCAACACCATTAAAGAAAATCTTGGCGCCCAATGGTCATATCGATGAACGTTAAAGGGGTCGTCATTAAACCTTAAGCATTGCAATTAAGGTTAAGTGGCCCAGTAATGAGTTATTATCATCGTAGGTTTCCCCATATTCATATCAGTATCTCTTATCCATATCAATTTCCGACGACGGTAGTTGTTCGACAATATTGCCTTTTCAATCTTCTCGCTCCTCAACGGTTATAACTCCCTAGCACCCACAAATGCATTTATTTTAATGTGTACTACCCTGGCCTAGTCTAATCTGTATCACACCTTGTTCATTTATTACACTAATTTTTGAAGGGAATTTTTGAAGTGTTTATACAACGTTAAGACTATTTTTTTTTTCACTTGCTCACTAAGTAAGATAAACATCATGTTCACAAATTTCTATTCTTTCAGTCTAATTAATTATCATCCCTTGTTTCCGAGTGATTGTCCTGCAAATAATTTTAACATTGGTATTTCTGTCTCTGAAATGACCCTATTAACTATTGAGTCGTCTTTTTGCGCAGGTGACAAAATGTCACGCATGCTAACCAGGAAGGGAAAACTCCAAACTTCTGGAACACATGTTCCAACTTCAATCCCTGAGACATTCAATATCGTCGACACGAAAAACCATGATGGAATGGAGCACTACCTCAACTATGCTGAGATTTTGGATGTGTTCCAGAGTGAAAGGTTCATGTCTAACGACCCAAACATTGTTCTGTACAAGAATATCTGAAAAAGCAGTATTCATATAGTAGTTGCTTGCCTAGATCATTTTCCTTACAATGACACATCTAGATGTTGTTTTGCATATCTACAAAAATATACGAGACTAATAGTCAATGCATTAGGTCTCTTGATTGTGTCACTCAAAGAAGAAGACATCCAAGCTAGATTTCAGACCCCATAACCTACAGTATCCATGGACGAGTCATTCCTAGACCAATTAGAGGTCGAACATGAAGATTTCAAGACCCTAATGGGAGACTGGGTTTACGATGAAGAATGGCCATCGAAAAATGAGGAAAGGCATGTCCTGACACGATACCTTAAGAGCCCTTATAGGATTTTGATCACCATCATATGCAAACTTTATGGTGAGGAAACTATCACCCATTTCAGGATGGAGTGGTTTCCCATGGCTTACACAATAGTCCACAAGGGCCAAGCATTCAACTAGGCGAGAATCCTTTATTTAAGCATCACTACATGTATCCAAGATCCCAAAGGTATGGAAAACCTTGACTTCCAAATGTATTATTATCTCATAGATGTTGTGTGTGCAGCCATTTCATCCCCCACATTTAGTTGCGCCTAGACATCGGAAAAGGCCCGATCCATTTGTAATGTTCACAATTGTGGGAAGACAATTGTAAGGAATATTTCCATGATATTTGTGACTATCTCCTCTCTCCCTTGCACAAATCTATATTTTTTATTTTCCCACACAGGATCTCTCCAGGGGTTCTCAAAACCTTAAAGAAGACCGGGGACTGGTATATGAATAAATACTACACCTATGTCAGGATCTATGGGGCCACAAGACCACCACACCTGCTGCCAAAATATGTGCCTGAAACGTTATTGGCCAAGGAAATAGCATACCAGACTATGGAGAAAGGGACCACTTCCTACCTATCGGAAAAAAACAAAAGGTATTGGTCGATTTCCCCCCTCCACATAGGCTCATACTCTTTATAGAACAATAAACAATCTAGAAAGGAATAAAAAACACTAAAGGAATTATGCCTATGTCTTGGATATCCCAAATCACATGACCCTTGAAATGTGGTGTATGAACACATGAAATCCATCAGGTTGGCACCAAAAATTATGCATGAGGCCCGGTGTTACAGGAAAATCCCCCTACGGACAGGTGGATTCCCTCTTGGATCCTAAATCTCTAAGATCAAGACAGAAAGGTGCTAACTTTGGTCACTGACATTCCTTTAAACCTAGCTAAACTAATATATAGAGAAGAGGAAGAAGATGTACCTTTTTACGATGTTTGTCCTTGCCCAGTTCCAAGTTAAGCTATGATCCACAAGATCTTCAACAGGTCCTGCAATCCAATCAAAGACAAAGCATGCTTCCTATTCTACTGTGATTAGTTTGAAACTAGATCTATCCATTAAAGACAAGTTCATGTAGGCATACTCAATATTGAAGGAAACGGGCCAAGCACATGTATTAATGAGAACTCAATAGAGATACTTACCAACCTTTGATGCAGATGCAACAACCTCACCAAGTTCTCCTTGTCCAACCCGTTGCTCAAATGATCCACAAACAAAATGACTATACTTCACTGATTATCTCCCTTATGAGATCATAAGTTTGATGCCTTCAATGTCTCTCAATACCACTTCTCATGAGAATATAAGTTTGGTATCTCTAAAACTCCCTCCTTTCACCATGAGGAGGCCTCCTTATATAGGCTTGGAGAGGCATAACCACCTTAGAGATTCTCGGGATAGGTTGAGGATATTTCTCCATTAGTTGTGGATCCTCCCTAAGATCCATCCTTGACCTTAGATTCGAATCCAACCAATTTCAGAGATAAGGGGTATCTTCCCCTCATTTTTTCAACAAAATAACACTCCCCTAGAATGGTGCACAAAGTGATACAATGCTCCCCCAAAGAAGGGAAAGGAGCACTAGCACTCTCTGCTAGTGGGTAGGGGAGTGCTGCCCAAAATTTCCTCAAAAAATCCTAGCTCTCCCCCAGAAGGGTGTACAGAGTGCTAGAACGCTTCCCTAAAGAAGGTCAGGGAGCGCTAGCACTCCCTGACAATGGGTAGGGGAGTGCTTCCCTTCAAAATGACTTTTAAGTGGTCTTTTTCATGGTAAAAGCTTTATACTCTTCATTAGATGACATGTACTTCTTTAACTGGTCTCTAAGGGTGTCTTCAAGTGTTCCTTGTGATGTCATTCGAGACACGACATAGGCAAGATGACTGTATGATGTCTGTGACACTTGCGACACTTGTGGCCAAAATGTGACACTTGAGACACTTGTGGCCAAAATGCTACACTTGCGACACTTGTAATGACGAAAATAGGTCATCATTGAAATGAGTAATTTTTATGTGTAACATATTGCCCCCCAAAGTACGAATTTAGAAGACGGAAACTGATCACTGAAGTACTTTGTAGACTTTTCGAGCAAGGGTATGGACTCGGAGAACCTGGAAGAAACCACACACAACCATCAAACAAATATTATGATATGTTTCAAACCCAAGGCAGGCATACCTATGCTTGGGTGATAAAGACTTGTAAGGTATGACCGCCACGAGATACACTGCGGATCCATAATTATATTAACAAAGAGTATAACCACCAAATATACAATGTGGATCTATACTTCCATGACATGAATTGATCATAGCCACGAAAAATACATAGTGGATCTATGAGATGACAAGACATAGCCACGAACCAATACAAAGTGGATCTATGTGACAGTATATGTGTCAATATTCAAGAGAAACTTCGTCGCACCCTGGGCAAAGTACATATCAGAGTAATCACTCAACCCAGGTTCTTCTTACTGATCCTGATGTAGTACGAGTCTAACCATGTGAATAGATATCCTGATGTCGAACATGGAAGAAACCACTTGATTACCAGTCGATGAGGTAAACCGTTAACAAGTGCGAGGGAAAATCACCATTGATGTCAATGATTCCCCAGGCACCCTAGTACATTCCAGCGAATGTGAATTTATGAGATGAAGTCAAACATCTGTGGAATCATCTGATCATAGGTCAATGATGTAAACCCACTGTCGGAAGTGAGGAGGCCTGCCATTGAGGCATGCAGGTTCCAAGGTACTAATTGGTTTCTAACTCTAGTTCCCAGATAATGTGTTGAAGTCGATAGGAATAGACTCGTCGAAGGAGGGCCTTGATGTATCCCCTATCATGGACCAAAAAACTGACACAAAGATGTAAATTGGTGTATCAAATGAACATGGACTGACATGGGTATTGAAACAAGATATTTGTGATGGTTGACTCTCGAGGTAGATACTTCTGTTGAACACTGAGGCACAACAATGGAAACATGACATGGACCAAAACATGATGATGCAATGGACACTGTGACTTTCATCGGGTGACCCAAAGGAGTAAAGAAACTCAGAGGATTGGTTCAGTGAAGAGGTTTAGCAGATTAAAATGTATGCAAAGAGAAAGTGTCGTGTTCAAGGGCGACTGTAAGAGTGACTGGTGATGTTTTCAAAAATTGTTTGGCTTGCTTCCTTCAAGTTCCCCCCCATCCAAATAGATGAGTACCTCTTTTTAATTTAATGAGCTCGAGGAGGGTAACACATGCTCGATATAACTCACCTTCGATAAGTCCCTCTTCCTTTGTTTAATGAACTGGAAGAAGTAAGGGTTCGGTCCCATATGGGCCCTTCAATGTATAGTTTAGCGAGTCCAGAGAAGGAAAACTCGGTGGTTTTTCATGTTTAGAGAGTCTGAAAAGAACTTAAAGGTGACTCCAGTGTTGTCCTTTTTTGTAATTTTAGTCTCGCGAGGTCGAAAAAGAGATAAATTACCACTCAAAATATGCCCTTTCAAACCTTTTAACGAGTGGGAAAGGAAGCAAGATCCCTCGACAATATTTTCATGTTTAGAGAGTCCGAAAAGAGCTTAAAGACGACTCCAGGGGGTTCCTTTTTTGTATAACCTTTACGAGTCCCAAAAAGTGATAAAATTCTACTCGGTTGCATTCTCATGTATTTTCGAGCGTGAGAAAGAACAAATACCATGCTCGGTATTGGTTTCATTTTTACAGAAGCTTGAAACAAAATTAAATGTATGCTTGTAAATTCCTAACGTAAATTCCAAAGGTTGGGATACCCATTGAAAATCTAGTGGCTTAAATCCATAATGATAATCAAAGGCTGGAGACATTCCCCCCAAAGCTTCAATTCATTCACCGACTTTAAGGTTGTCACCAATTTCTGTACCAGATGGAGAAAAATGATAAGGGTGGATGAAATGAAGGTTCAAATACAAGACCTAACGAAAGACTCGACTTGGTATGAGAGGTGACTGTTTCATTTTTTAACGAGCTTGACATAGTAAAAGAACTATGCTCAAGGATCTAGGTTCAATCCCTAGATTTCTATTTCATTTTTTAACGAGCTTGCTATAGAGAGGAAAATTATGCTCATGACCTCTGTTTCATTTTTTAACGAGCTTTCCATAGAGAGGAAAAATATGCTCATAGATTCTGTTTCATTATTTAATGAGCTTGCCATAGAGAAGTGAAACTATGCTCGTGACCTCTTCTTGATCATGGCTTCCAATAGGATAATGCTTTGGAAGGAAACCATGTCAAGGGACAAAACTTGGTCATGGCTTCAAAGAGATCTTCACTGGATGGAAGAAAAATGCTCTAGAAGGAACACATGTCAAGGGTCACGTCAAGGGTAAGGAGATCGGGCTCCAATAGCCCTACCAAGGAGATCACCACGTCAACTACCTAATCTAAGTCATCAGAAGTTAAATTCATTGGAGACAATGCCACATAATTGACCTGTGGCGGGGGCGATACCATCTGCATATAAGAACCGTTTAGGGAGGTCATTAGGTTAGTAATCAAGTTAGGACCAATGCATTAAAGTTGATCAATAGACACAATTATTCCATCGTGATGGAAAGATATCACACGAAAAAGAGTGGACACAATATCTTTCATGGCATAGACATAATATTGCCCAAGGAGTAAATCAAAATCCAAGGGGTCCTGGACTACCATAACATCAATAAAGGCAGTTTTCCCTCCCAAAGTTATGAGAAACTGGGGAAGGATCCCTAAAGGGTGACTGGTTCTTCTGTTAAAAGTGAATAGAGTCCGGGTAACCGGCACAAGTTGAGGATAACCCAAAGCTTGCCAAGCAATAGAGGACAAAATACTAATGAACGAACCTTCATCTACCAGTGCATGAGGAACATCTCGACCACAAACTTGTACTATTATCTTGAAAGGAATGTGAGAGGGAAGACGAGGTCTAGTTAGCACACCCCAATAAAAAAGGATGGCCTCATTACTTGGAGGGGGTTTCGCAGGAGAAGGAGGAATCCCCCCCAACAAGGTAGATTCTGTATCAATGAGAAAAAAATGGGCATAATCGGGTCTACTCTCTAGCGAGAGAGTAGGATCGTTTGATAACGACATCAAATCAACCACTTGGGTTTCATTCTCCAAGGGGAGAATGGGGTCGACAAGTGGAAACATATCGACAACTTGGGTTGCATTCTCGAACGGGAGAGTGGGATCGATCGAAGATGGGATCAAATCAACGACTTTGTCAACTGGTTCAACTAAGGACATGACCAAATTGATAAAATGATCAACTAGACTGAGCAATGAAGGGACCAAAGCAACCACTTTGGCACTCGTCAAAGGAGGAGTGGGATTGACCATGTTGGCACTCTTCAGATGAAGGGTGGGATTGACCAATGATGGGACTGGATCAGTCACTTGGGTTTCACTTTTCAGATGAAAAGTGGGGCTGATTGATGATGAAACTAGATCAACTACTTTGGTTAGTGGTTCAACCGAAGATGAAACTATATTGACCACCTAATCAACCAGACTGACTAGGGATGGAACCAGATTGACCATTTCATCAAATAACGACGTGTTGGGGGAAATATTATGATAACCAGTTGGAAGTTGAAGATTTTCCAAAAGAGAAGAAGCCTCGTCCATACAAGGACAAAGGTTAGAATAATGATCACCTTCACATAACATACAAGGAAATTTGACAGTTGTCTTCTTCTTACCAACCTTAACGTCACTAGTTAACGAGGTGTCACTAGCATGTTGAGAAGAGGATGATGACATGTAGGAACACATTTCTAAGACCTTGGGAAGACTAGGGCAATCCCTCAGAAAGTGGTCTCCCTTACAAAGACTGCAAAGGAATTTGGGTTTCAGATTCTTCGTTTTAATCGTTTCGACCTCATCGACACTCCCGGTATGATTAATAGTAGCTGGTTTCTTGGATCCAACATCTAATATGGTTGGAGGCTTGGTCCTTTTCGGTTTCTTCTTCTTCTTCTCTTTTTGTTTCTACTTCTTCTTATCAACCTGGCTACTTGTTGTAGAGATTTCAATAGGCGAAGAAGGAGAAAGGGAAGGAGACTTAATGGGTGAAGAAGGTGAAAAGTCGACATGAGGTTGATGTGTGGGTGGTGTAATTACATTTGAAGCATTAGGTGTAGTTGAAACACTGGGAAGATTCGATATCACCGGAGTGGGGAACAACCAAACCGGTAATCCGATAGTGAGTCCCAGAAGACTCAGTGTGGCAATGTGTGGAGGACCAATGTTTCCAAAAGAAAGAAAGGTGAAAGGTTCCCCCAAGACAAGGGGTTCCTCTATTGGTACTCCCAGGAGTTGATGCCATTAACACTGACTCGACCTAAGGTCCACTAAGAAAAACAAACAACACACCCTATTAATCTAAGAAGCAAACAATCAAACAAAACTTCCCACAATGAAACCACTAGTTGGTGATGAAATCCAATGTCACGAGATCAATATAGGAAGGGGTAGGGATAGAGTGGGTGGATCAGTTACATTGGTGACCTTCTTAACAGACTTATGCCTTGGTGCAAGCTTCCATGCAGTAATTGTGGATTTACCCTCCAAGGATCCCGAGTGAGTTTGACCAACATTTGTTCCAGGTACAGTGAGACTTCCCTTCACCGTCACCTTGTGTAAGACCTTGAATATTATGGCTACTAAGGTCACCAACTCATAGTTATCCCCTAGGCGGGTATAGTCGACAGTCCGTTCCGAATGTATGGGTAGGATAACAAGTCCAAAATCCTTCAAGAGAACTGAGGACAAGTGGACCGATAGAACTCCAGAGGACCACGAACGGATTCGAAGTTCATGAAGGACTGAGACCAAACGAAGACAATTGAACCTCAAGAAGAACCCCCAATATATGATCTGACTACTACGAACGGTTAAACCATAGAGGGACAATCTCTGTAACTCTCCCGAACGTGACCTCGTGCGTAACCCCTATGTGAGAGGGGCATCCCAGTAAGCTTATACGAAAATTGGATTTTCTCTCCCTATCACAAGATTCTAAGTTTGTTTGACAACTTTGGAAAGTTATCCTTTCAACCTATTCCAAAGCCCTACACCTTGAGCCAATGTAGTTTTTCTAATAGAAAATGTAAAAATGTCTGATAAATTTTAGTTTAGCAATTGATTTTAAGGTTGTTGTTACTCAATAGGAAAATGGCGTGGACTAAATGATGTTTTGATCTACTCTAAACAATGCAAAGAAATGAGAATGCAAATATTTCACTTCGATGAAAGCTATATTACGAGGAGGAGAATTTTTTTATCATTCCCAAATGCATAATGTCCCATTTTTTTATTATCAAACTCATCAATGTCAAGATCTTCAAGAAATGAGTCAAAGAGACTATACACCAAGACTAAAAAATGCCAAAAACCATGCAAGTTCGCTACTTCAAATGCAAACTGGTTTCACTACCCAAAATAAAGAATGCATCTATGTTCTTTGCTTGATTCTAATGTATAAAAAAAGTAAATACAAATCCTTTGATGCTCTACTACTTTCAATCAGGAGAAAAAGTCCTATGTAGATGCAAAAGACATGGAGCAAAAAGGCTACAAACAAAGCATGCACTCAAGGCAGTGAGGTATGAAAGAAAACAAGTAGAAACTTGTTCTAACAAGAACTCAATCAAGGATTCAACAACTGACAAACATTCAAGGAGTACAAGAAAATCCAGAGAAGAATCCAAGAAAAGATAGGGAGAAAGAGAAATCACTCAAATTGTCCCGACAAAACAAGCAGCTAGAAAAGGCAATTTCACATTTCTGAAAAAGGTTTCAAGCTCCAATCAATACAATAAGGGGTGATAAGAACCAAATATAAACCTAAATAACTTCACAAACCAATCACAAAGTCTGGGTAAATACTTCCACAAAACAAGTTGAGAAAATCTGAGCAGAAACATGCAAAACTCCTCCAAAAAGGAGACTAGCGCTCCCTGTCTCAAGGGTACAGAGTGCTGAAATGATCCCTAAATCATTATAGGGGAGGGATAGTGCTCTGATATGGCCTACAGGGGGGCGTTGATCCACCCAGAAATTTAAAAAACAGTAAAAAAATGAAGAAAAACTCACCCAGAATGCATAAAAATTGGTGAAATTGCTAGTGAAGGTAAGAGAAGGCTAATGGATGATGAGAAAACAGTAAAAGTGATCTGAAAGGTGGGAAAATATAAGTAAATAAAATAGTAATTTCTTGGAAAAAATGACCTCAAAGATCAAATGGAACAATGGATAGATCTTTGAATTTCCTTACAACAACTTTCATTCAATCAGATAAATGAAAAAAACAGTAGATTGACTCCAAATATCAAATAAGAAGAATGACTCAAAGTAAGGAAGGAAGATGTCAAAAATCCAAACAAAACATAATCAATTATTATAAATCAAAATGTTGGAGGCCAAAACAAAGACACACTGAGATGGTGATAACCCTGTGCAGATGAATCAACAAAAAATTAAACTCAGAGATCAACTCCCAAAAGGTTTTTTAGCAGAAAAATACCAGCACTCTGGTGTCAAGGGCACCAGAGCATTGCAACACTCTGTGGGAGCCTGCAAGGGAGTTCTAGTGCCCTGGTTAAAGAGGTAGGGGATTCCTAGCCTCTGAGAAGAACATAAACTTGCCCATAACTTAAAAAAACTCAAGAAAATCCAAAAATTCAGTGTGTATGGGATGAATCCAAGAGCCAACAACACATCTAAGAATCATAAATGCAACATGAATATTATCTAAAGATGAGCAAAGGCCAAAAAAAATACCAAGTAAGGAAACCAAAACTGAAATCTTCTCTCCCTAGTGGAGTCACCAATTTCTGTTACAGTAAAATCCCCCTGCGGAGAGGTGGATTCCCTCTTGGATCCTAAATCTCTAAGATCAAGACAGAAAGGTGATAAATTTGGTCACTAACATCCCTTTAAACCTAGCTAAACTAATCTATAGAGAAGAGGAAGAAGACGTACCTTTTTACGATGTTTTTCCTTGCCCAGTTCCAAGTTGAGCTCTAATCCACAAGCTCTTCAATAGGTCCTGCAATGCAATCAAAGACAAAGCATGCTTCCTATTCTACTACGATTAGTTTGAAACTAGATCTATCCATTAAACAAAATTTCATGTAGACATACACAATCTTGAAGGAAACAGGCCAAGAACATGTATTAATGAGAACTCAATAGAGATACTTATAGACCTTTGATGCATATGCAACAACCTCACCAAGCTATCCTTGTCCAACCCCTTGCTCAAATGACCCACAAACAAAATGACTATGCTTCACTGATTATCTCTCTTATGAGATCATAAGTTTGATGCCTTCAATTTCTCTAAATACCACTTCTCATGAGATCATAAGTTTTGGTATCTCTAAAACTCCCACCTTTCACCATGAGGAGGTCTCCTTATATAGGCTTGGATAGGCCTAAACACCTTAGAGATTCTTGGGATAGGTTGAGGATATTTCTCCATTAGTTGTGGATCCTCCCTAAGATCCATCCTTGACCTCAGATTCAAATCCGACTGATTTCAGAGATAAGGGGGATCTTCTCCTTATTTTTTCAACAACATAACACTCCCCCAGAATGTTGCACAGAGTGCTACAACGCTCCCCCAAAGAAGGGAAAGGAGCGCTATCGCTCCCTAATAGTGGGTAGGGGAGTGCTGTCCAAAATTTCCTCAAAAAATCCCAACGCTCCCCCAGACGGGTGTACAGAGTGCTAGAACGCTCCCCCAAAGAAGGTCAAGGAGCACTAGCACTCCCTGACAATGGGTAGGGGAGCGCTGCCCTTCAAAAATGACTTTTAAGTGGTCTTTTTCATGGTAAAAAATTTGTACTCTTCATCAGATGACACATCTTTCTTTAACCAGTCTCTGAGGGTGTCTTCAAGTGTTCCTTGTGATTTCATTCGATACACAACATATGCAAGATGATTGTATGATGTCTGCAACACTTGCGACACTTGTGGCCAAAATGCGACACTTGCGACACTTGTAATGATGACAATAGGTCATCACTGAAATGAGTAATTTTGATGTGTAATAGATTGCCCCCCAAAGTGCGAAGTTAGAAGATGAAAAATGATGACTGAAGTACTTTGTAGACTTTTTCAAGCAAGGGTATGGACTTAGAGAACTTGGCAGAAACTGCACACAACCGTCAAACAAATATTATGATATGTTTCAAACACAAGGCATGCATACCTATGCTTGGGTGATAAAGACTTGCAAGGTATGGCCGCCATAAGATACACTGCGGATCCATAATTATATTAACAAAGAGTATAGCCACCAAAGATACAATGTGGATCTATACTTCCATGACATGAACTAATCGTAGCCACGGAAAATACACAGTGGATATATGAGACGACAAGACATAGCCACGAACCAATATAAAGTTGATCTATGTGACAGTATATGTGTTAATATTCAAGAGAAACTTCGTCGCAACCTAGGCAAAGTAAATATCACAATGATCACTCAAACCAAGGTATTCTAACCGATCCCGATGTAGTACAAGCCTAACCATGTGAATAGATGTCATGATGTCGAACATGGAACAAACCACTTGATTACCAGTCAATGAGGTAAATCGTTAACAAGTGCGAGGGAAAATCACCATTGATGTCAATGATTCCTAAGGTACCCTAGTACATTCTAGTGAATGTGAATGAATGAGATGAAGTTGAACTTCCGTGGAATCATCTGATTAGAGGTCAATGATGTAAACCATTGTCGGAAGTGAGGAGGCTTGCCATTGAGGCATGCAGGTTCCAAGGTACTAACTGGTTTCTAAGTCTAGTTCCCGGATAATGTGTTGAAGTCGACAGGAACAAAATCGTCGAAGGAGGGCCTTGATTTATCCCCCATCAATGACACGAAACTGACACAGAGATGTAAATTGGTGGATCAAATGAACATGGACTTACATGGGTATTGAAACATGATATTTGTGATGGTTGAGTCTCAAGGCAAATACTTCCCTTGAACACTGAGGCACAACAACGGAAACCTGACATGGACCAAAACATGATGATGCAATGGACACTGTGACTTTCATTGGGTGAACCAAAGGATTAAAGGAACTCATTGGATTGGTTCAGTGAAGAGGTTCAGTAGATTAAAATGTATGCAAAGACAAAGTGTCATGTTCAAGGGCGACTATAAGAGTGACTGGTGATGTTTTCAAAAATTGCTTGGCTTGCTTCCTTAAAAAAATTCCCCCATCCAGATAGACGAGTACCTCTTTTTAATTTAACGAGCTCGAGGAGGGTAACACATGATCAATATAACTCACCTTCGATAAGTCCCTCTTCTTTTGTTTAACAAACTAGAAGAAGTAAGGGTTCAGTCCCGTATTGGCCCTTCAATGTATAGTTTAGTGAGTCCAAAGAAGGAAAACTCGGTGGTTTTTCATGTTTAGAGAGTCTGAAAAGAACTTAAAGGTGACTCCAGTGTTGTCCTTTTTCGTAATGTTAGTCTCATGAGGCCGTAAAAGAGATAAATTACCACTTGAAAGACACGATTTCAAACCTTTTAATGAGTGGGAAAGGAAGCAAGATCACTCAACAATATTTTCATGTTTAGAGAGTCCAAAAAGAGGTTAAAGAGGACTCCAGGGGGTTCCTTTATCCTATAACCTTTACGAGTCAAAAAAAGTGATAAAAGTCTACTCGGTTACATTCTCATGTATTTTCGAGTGTGAGAAAGAACAAAGACCATGCTCGGTATTGGTTTCATTTTTACACAAGCTTGAAACAAAATTAAATGTATGCTTGTAAATTGCCAACGTAAATTCCAAAGGTTGGGATACCCATGTATGGTTGGTACTCTTCCCCTAGCTTGAAAATCTATTGGCTTAACTCCAGAATGATAATCAAAGGCTGGAGACATGCCCCCCCAAGATTCGATTCATTCACCGACTTTGAGGTTGTCACCAATTTCTGTACTAGATGGAGAAAAAGGATAAGGGTGGATGATATGAAGGTTCAAATACAGAGTGCTAGAACGCTCCCCCAAAGAAGGTTAGGGAGCACTAGCACTCCCTGATAGTGGGTAGGGGAGCGCTTCCCTTCAAAAATGTCTTTTAAGTGGTCTTTTTCATGGTAAAATATTTGTACTCTTCATCAGATGACATGTCATTTTTTAACCAGTCTCTGAGGGTGTTTTCAAGTCTTCCTTATGATGTCATTCGAGACCGGAGATAGGCAATATGACTGTATGTTTTCTGCAACACTTGTGACACTTGTGGCCAAAATGCGACACTTGCGACACTTCTAATGACAACAATAGGTCATCATTGAAATGAGTAATTTTGATGTGTAACACTTGGTTATCAGAAGATGTCTTCCGAGGTGCTTTAAGTTTTGAAGAAGCCGTAGAGAGACTCACCACTGATGATGCTCAACAATAACTAAGGAAAGAGGAAGAGAAGGACAAAACACTTAGGCTAGAATAACTCAAATCCCTCCTCCTTAAAGATAGAGAGAGGATAAATGAGGAAGAGAAGAAAAATAGGGATAAAGAAGTTGAACTGACGAGAAAATATGAAGAAGTTGAATAAAAGTACAAGTAAATGAAGAAGAGAGAAGCCAAGGAGAAACAAGCTGCATTGGAGAAAATTTGGAATAAAGATCTACACGAAAATATAATACAAGCAAAGGAGGAACAAAAAAGATAGGACAATCAACATCGACTGCCCTAGGAAAGGCCTAGGAAAAGAATTAAAAAGATAAGATATACATTCCCGATGCCCAAGACGACAACATAGCAAGTGATAATGAAATTGTCATTGTAAGCCCTGATGTTGATCTTGTTAACACCCTGATAGAAGAGTGCACTCCCTTAGCCTCTGTCCTAGGGAGTTTATCACTCACTTATGAAGGAATCGACTTCGAAGGAGAAATATTCGTCGTCGATGATTACTATTATAGCCACAAGACATGAGATATCAAGAAGAGAACCCCTAAAAGGAAAAGAGGAAAAGCTGACGCGAGCCAAGAATCTTTCGAAAGGAGCATCAAATAGAAAGTTGGACCAAATTTGAATGATAATGTGATATAATCATCCTCAACACTCAATTCTTTCGCTGGTGTGAACAAAGTATCGGTCCATAAAGTCACATGAGCACTTGATGCTACAAAAGGTAGGGTCACTGAGATGGAGACGGCCCTGGAAACCATTAAGGAAACTATGGATAATGAACAGGGATGATTTTAAGGATGGAAATTTATTTTAAAATGTAGAAACCTTGGCGAATCTTACTAATACTTCATATGTCAACTATAAATGTTTGGCGATATTTTTTTAAAAATATTCAAATTTCTAAGTATTTTATATAGTTTTTATAAATTTTTGGCGATTTTTAAGGTAAAATAATTTTATCCTATAGAATTTGGGCTAATAATTTTGAAAATAGTGAATCTTGTTTTTGGAAAAACCATGGAAAATTAGCCCATGAGCGAAATTTAGCCCCTAAAATCATCTATGATAATGAACACATGAAGGAAATTTAACAAACAAAGCAAACCGATGAAGAGGAGATGGAAAGGTGGCTCAAGGCACATGAAAATGATTTACAGGAAATGTTCAACGAAACAACCACCCTCACCCAAAAGGCCCATGTGAGTGAGATGGAAAAGCTTAAAACCACACATGAACAGGAGGTAACAAAGCTTAAAGGAGAGTTGGATGAATTGAGAAATTTTAACGAAAGAGGTGAAAAGAAAACCATGAAGATATAGCTAGACAATGATCTCCTGAAGAAAGTTATGGAGGAAAGCCAATATCAAACAATCGCTCTCGAAACCATAAAAGCGGGGGCCATTGAAAAGAATATAGAACTTTGGGACGTGCATAAGAGGTTATTTTGTGCGATTGACAAAGTACTAATGGTCGGGTCGGATCAGAAAAATTTGAATACACAAGTAAAATCAATGTATGAAAAATACCAGAAATCCCTGGAAGCTTACGGTGGACTCACAGAATGAAAAGACTCATAACATGAATTCCCAAATACCCTACCGATGTACTCAAATGAACAAAGAAATAGAAATCAATGACTCTTGGATGCAGGGATGGAAACAATTACAGATGTCCTAAATAATCGGGAGTAGATCACTAACTCAAGTACCAAGACATGGAGATCGACAGATAGTCTACTGTTACAGTTCAGGATGGACCCCCTTAGGGATATTAATAAGGCTTCTTCAACCCAAATGATGGTTGAGGATGTGGATACCAAAAGAAACCTCAGCCTGGAATCCATCGAAGCGATCAATGAAATCAGTGCGGGGGTTATAGAGTCAAGGCTAATCCATCCCACCGAAATGATCGCATTGATAGAGGATTTCATGCAACATATTGAACAAGCTTGAGGATATAGGTTATAATTCCCATGTACAAAAGTGAGGTAGACCTAGAAAGAGCACAACTATATCGAGTGGATTCCTTACTTGAAGGGTTCAAAAGTTGGAAGGTGTTCATAGATGTGAAGTCGCAACTGTTGGGACCCTCTTGATAATATCATTGTAACCAAAATTTTGTAGATCATTCATTTTTGTTGTAATTATGTTAATGTCCTAATTGGGAAAGGGATCTGAAGCATCGCTTCGGGAGCCTGACTGTTCAAAGGATAAGGAGTGTGAAGGGATCCCATAGTCCTCTATAAATGAGATGAATGTAAAAGGGACAGGGATTTTGGTTCTTTTGAAAGACGACTCGTATTGTTACTTTCGGATGAATAAAGAATGAGAGACATTTATGAAAATGACGATTTTAATGTGTATGGATATGATTACTCAATTTATGCATGTCTTATTCTATAGTTTATGAATGTTGGTTTATGATTTTTTATGAATTGACGTTCTTTTATTTACAGTTGCCATTATTCTTCATTTTGAGTGCAACAACCTTGTGATTCAATTTATGAAGCAATTATGTTGGTTATAACTGGTTAATTTATCAAGCCTTAATATTCCTTGCTATATGAATTTCTTCTGTACAAATAATACAAATATCCTATTGTACTCATCTTTTATCTTACTCCCGATTGATATAGGTTAGTTTAGAGTATAGTAGAATATGCATCTTAGGACTGCAATAATTTATCTTAGCTTAGAAATAGTTAATTAGGATTTTTATTTTTAATTCATCTGCGAATATTCGGTTCTTTGATTCATATTTAGTCAGTATATTATTTAGATCAGTAACTAGGTTAGAATCTGGTCGAAAATGCTATCTCAAATGAGAGTGTTTCTAATTGGGACCTGCCATCAGGCATTTTTCCCTCATCTAATTGAATGGGTCTTGTTGGCCCGTTAATAGAAATGGTGCTAGAAGGAGGGCCACAGAACTGAATGAATTCAAATATAAACTCAATCCCCTCCCATTATGTTCCTCAAACAAACATTTCCTCGTAAAGTGATTACCGTAAAACTCTCCCTGAGCACACTTTCCTCCCCCCGGAGGATGTTGTGAACATGCCAGTTCAATTCAATAGTCACTGCACTTCTGCTCTTCCCGAACCTACCTTTTGCTCTCCACAACCCCATGTCCTAACAATCTCAGAATTGACACCATAATCAGACACTCAACTGAACATACCAACCGTGCCCTGAATAGGAAAATTAGTAGACAGACCAGACCACTTCTCCTAGAATAATATCTTCCTGAAAATAAAGAAGGCCTTCGAAATATAGATCCTTCCTTCGCCAACCCAGAATCCTATCAAGGAAACCCTTCCTTTGGAACCCATGAGTATCACATACTTGAAGACGCTTCTAATTTTCCCGAGACTTCTAAATTTAACCTTGAAGATTATTTGTTATTTGTTAGCTGGTGGAGCAAGAGGTAGACCACCCTCTCCTCCCAAATCACCAGCTTATACTCAAAGAAATGAGTTGGAGGAAAACTTCTAAGAAAGATACAAGTCTGAGAGCGAACTTGAAGATAACCCACATCAGATTATCATATATCAACCCCCAAATATGGTTGGAGAAAATGTGAACCAAAATCCACCTCTCTACTAGCCTTGGTTGTTAGATAACGTAGTTCCTGTACCGAGGATTCAACATGACATGCCTAGACACCTGAGAAGTTCCTACCGAAATTTGATCCCGACAAAAAATATTAAGCAGAAAAGGATGTGAAGAAATTCCTACTAACTATTAGATTACAGAGCATTCCACATGAAGATGTCATCGGGCGTTTGTTTCCCCTTGCATTTGAAGAGAAATATTCGACTTGGTGTTTCTCCTTAGAAGAAGCATCCATTACCAGTCAAAGAACCTTTGAAACCATATTGTTACAACCCTAAAATTCCCTACCTATGCATACATTGCATTGGCCTTTCTACTTTCACAATTTTCCAAATTACTATTGAGGATATCTCTTCAAAAACCCATTTTTTGGAGCATGTACGTGCCCTGCTGCACTACTTCCTGCGTACACACGCTAGCTTCTTACTAGACAACTCGTGCACATATGCAGGATGCATGCTAAACAACCTGCGTTTACCTCTAAAAGTTGCAAAAAATAAAAAAGTTGCAAGGAATTCGATGGAGTTTACGGGCTATCGAGGGTTTCCCAACCAATTCACCCATTGTATCCCGTCCCCAAACCAAATAACCATCTTTTGGACATTTAAAAGGAGGTCTTGGGGTCTCATTCCATAATCAAGTATTAGAACAAAGAAACTATGCCAAAATCCCTTCCCCTTTTAGCCCAAGCTTTGTAGCCCTTTGTATCACAGGAATGATGCACATGGAGCAACAATAAGAGGATCCCGAACCAGGTTCGCGGAGCGTATTCCGATAAGAAGGTTGTAACTTTTTGTAATCTTCACATCTGGATAAAAGAGTTTTGTTTCTGTCCCAAATATTGTGTTTTATGCTTAATTGATTAATGCATTTACATTTATATCTAAACCCTAACATTGATAAGTAGAGATAGAATATCTTGTAGCTTTATTGTCTAAATTGTTTGCGGTTCAACTTTGGGAGGAGACCAGTAGCCTAAGAAACTACAAAGGAGAGGGAGGTCTACACCAACCGAAAGGACCCTAGGTACATCCTCTTTTCCTTCTCTTGTCTTTTACGTTCAGAATGTTTGGGGTAGTTTAGAAATAGAAATATCTTTTAAGGGAGATCAATGCTCTGCCTATACTTCGACCGAGTATAGTAATAGGGGGATTTTCCCTGCTAGAAGAATTGTGACTCCACTAAGGAGTCTCTCTAGGGTCTTAGTGGGAGGTTTTTTGGTTTTAATTGTTTTTTTTTTTAAATTTCCTTTTGAGTTTTTATCAAGTTTACAAAGTCGATTTATGGTCTCTGGTCACCTTCCAAGTGCCTACCAACTTTTCCTGCCCAGTTAATCTGCCAAGTCTTTATCTTTTTTTGAAAAACATCATAGGTGTATGTGATTTGCTTTGGCTCAACCCACGTACATACATAGTCTGCACAATAGACAACCCACATACATACACAGGCTGCTGGTGCAACAACCCGCGTTTATGTGTCTTGAAGGTTTTAAAAAAAGAGAGGAGTCTTTCTCTTTCCTGAGATAAGCCTTGGGATTATCAGTCCTTTCTTGGACTTTATAGGGTCTCTGTTAGTGGTTTTAGCTTGGGTTAAAGATTCAATTTTAACTTGTTTCTTGATTTTATTTTGTTTTCCCTAGAGTTTTAGAGTGAACTTTCAAGTTTTTGATCCTCCTTTGGTTTCTTTTGAATCCCTGCGTTTACGCAGTTGGCCTAGGGTATCTGTCAATCTTGGGTTCTGTTTTCTCTTTGTCTTGTTTATGCTTTGAAAAAAAAAAATTACTTTGGTTTTTCTTGTTAAAGCATTTCAAAAAATCAAAAAGAATTTTTGCGTTTAGTTTGGTAGTATAGCCTAGGTTGTTAGTTTGCAAAAGAAAAGAGTTTCAGTTTCAAAGTTCTTTCTTGATTTCCTGAAAGTAAAAGTAGTTTTGCATCGTGAAACGAAAAGACTCTTTTAGGAAACTTTCAGTTATAAGATCTTGAAACATCAATTTGAAAAGTTGATATTCACAGAGATTTTACAAGCTTTTGCTTTAAATTCAAAGTATCTATTTTGCTTTTTTATATAAATTCTCTAAAGTTTTCTTTGTTTTTCGTCTCTTCCAAACACCACTAGTTGTGCGTTCACATCCTTTGCAGAAATTAAGCCCATAAAATTAACGCTTAATTTAAAATCTATTAGACTTTCTGTTTGTAGGGTTCACCGACTAGTTTGGGATTTTAGGGCCTTGAAATATGTGTGAAGAGGAAACTCTTCAAGGCCATCTAAAACAAACATTAGAGTTTGAGATAGGGAGTGTGTAAAGTCCAGTGTCGTAAGAGTTAGTCGGGACCCCCCTCTAACACAAGAGCTAAACACGAGGTCGTGTAAGGAAAGGTAGAGGAGATAACCCCTCTGAAGCCAGACCGAGTGTAGTGGGGATTGTATATTGAGGGTCTTTCTTGGGAATCACATTGATTGCATTTTCCTACGGAGCCTCATGGAACTCAAATCCATTCGATATCCTTAGTTGTATTCCGAACCAATTATCAACACCCTTGAAGGGCTTCGGACTTGTTAAACTGCTCATTATGATCAACTCGACTGTTGACTGTACCCACCTGGTAACTGAATGCGAGTTGGCAACCTAGTTGCCTATTTTTATGAACTTACACAGGTGACTGCGGGGGTATACCGTGGTACCTAGGGCAGAGGTTAGGTTAGGATTTGCAAAGTATACTCGCAGGGTGCTTCCATGTTCGAGTTGCACTTGCACCAGTAAGTTTCTCTAGAGTCAATTGGCGTAACTGTCCTTCCCACTGGTTAGTTGTTTGCTTGATTTTCCCCTAGGAAATTTTAGTGTGTGATCTGTGATTCACGCTGGATAAATGTTACAATGTCGGTTGATCATTTCACAAAGTGGAAGATTAACAAATCCGTCGGTTACATAGGCTTCAGGGCCTTTCTGGAAACCCTGTATTTGCTAGACTTGTCGAGATTTTTAAATGACTTGATCTGTCATTATCCGCGTTGGCCCCCCATGCTGACTAAGTTTTCTTATGACATCCCTAATTTTGAGGGAAAGCTTGGCGAAGATCTAAGTGATCATGTGACGACTTTTCACTTGTGGTGCTCATCCAACTCATTGAAGAATGACTCTGTTCAATTGTGCCTTTTTCAACACACTCTTATAGAGGGTGCAATGAAATGGTATATCGAGCTCGACAAATCAAAGTATTCTTAATTTATGACATGACTATGGTTTTATTGAACCATTTCTAGTTTCCAGTGAGATACGATTTTGACATTGAGTTGCTGGCCAACTTTGAGTAGACTAAGGATGACCATATCTCAGATCATATCTGGGAATGGTGACGACGAAAGTTTTTGATTAAGGTCAAGGTCCATCCTGCATTTTTTCTTGAGTGGTTCTTAAAGTCTTTGGTTCCTTGCATATTCAAAGACATAGCAATGTCCAGAGTGTTTTCTGAAGAAGAGGCTATTATGAGATCCCAACAATAGGAACTGATTTAGTGTAACAACCAAGATTTCATTTTAAGCTACCATAAATTAAAACAGAGCGGAATTTTGAAAACTTACTAAAAATGTGCTTACTCTAGCATATTCATTTCCAGATTTTAATAAATAAAATAACATTTTACATCACAATTTTCATACAAGTTAAATTTAAGTAAGCACTTCACAATTTAAGTTAAATACCTGTCTCTGATGCTACTATCTGTAGCAGCTTGATCTTCGCTTGAACACCCCAAAACCGGCCACCCTGCCGACCAGTACGCCTGGCCCTAGGACATCTACGGACGTCCTAGCCCTCCGAGCCCAAAACCCCTCAGCCCCGGTGTGCACTGTAATTCCCACTGTTCTAACTCTGTCTCAAAGCTTCAAAAATCACTCTCCCGTCGAATGCATGACTCAATCCCTCCCAAAAATGAATCCCCCCAAAAATGCATCCTCCTCCTTCCCTTATGCCTCCTTCACCGCCCTCGCATCTCCCCCACCAACCACCTTATCCATACATTTATTTCTCTTATCTATTCATTTAGTTCGTTATTAATGGACTTATCCTCTATTAAATATTCCCTTTAACGTAG
>ML790633.1:445457-490311 GCA_009831015.1 Picea engelmannii | reverse complement strand
CATACTTCAGCTAAGTATAATCAAAATAATTAATTAATAACTTATAATCACTTAAGTTTATTTAATAATTAATTATAATTTAGCCAATGTTTAGGTTTATTTATGAGATTATTCATAGTAATAAGAAAAGGGTCATTACATATAGTCTCAGTCTGACATGCTTTATGAGATCTTACCTGATGTGCCATGGTCAACTCTCGATAAGGCCAAACAAAAGTCTGAGCCCCATGTTGATGGCATAGTGGGCTCAACAAAAATCAATTCCACGGATCTATTGTCTAATCAATTACATCAGTTATCGATTCAAAAAAATATGGCCATCCAAACTCCTAGTTCAACTGCCCCCGCAAGCCAGACGTTGGATGTACACCGTGTGCAATCAACAAATCCCAAGGCTAACCAACAGACCGAGGGAAAGAAGAAACAAAAAAACAAGAAGCGTAAGGGGGATAAAAAGGCTGCTGACAATGCTGGTGAGGGAAAAACTGAAAAGAAGAAGGTGAAGTTTCTGTGTAAGATTTGCATGAATGACCACTTAACTCACCTATGCCCTTGTCTTGCAAAAGCCCATAAGCTACTAGAATAGCAACATCTTGCTGTGTTGACATACCTTTTTCCACAAGGGAAAAATATGGCTCAAGCATCTGCATCCACGAGCATGGATAGGGGTGGTCAAGGACCCCCCAAACTTAATCCAAACAACTAAGTCACAAACATTTACATGATGAACTTTGAAGCTAATTTATAAAACAAGACTCATGACTATAGAATGCCAGAATCCGTTGAGAAGGGAAAAGAGGTGTCCAACCCACTGTATCCTTTTTAAATTGAGAAGATAGTGGGAGAAACAATGACTCACATCCCTAAATTTGCATTCAAGAAGGATTCTCACAACCCAAACGTGAGGGCAGCTCAAAATTACTTCATTATGGAGGAACGAGCACAAACTCCTTGTACAATGTCTGCTTTGGAGGTTCTCCAGAGTTTCCCCTCACAAAAAAAAGCATTGTTGTCTTCCTTGGGAGCGAAAGAACCTAGTAACTCAAGAATGATCATTTTCGATCCCACTAACCTTAAACCTCATCTTCCTCACCATGTCACCTTTCAGAAAGTAGTGGCATACACCACAAAATCATTGACATAGAACATTTTCCATACAGTGGTTGATGAGGGTGCCTCGACTTGCGTGATGTTGTTGGCATGTTGGAGGGCCATTGGCCAGCCTGAGTTGTCTCCACCACCTACGTTGCTTACAAATTTTAACGGTCGATCGTTTAGACAATATGGTATAATTCCCTCTTTTCCCGTGTAGTTGGAGGGTAAAACTGTGTGTGTCAAGGTTGAAGTAGTCAATGTGCCTCTCGAATACAATCTTATGTTAGGGCAGAATTGGACCTACGCAATGCACGCGATTGTAGCCACCATGTTTTAGGTCTTATACTTTCCGCATTAAGGCCGAATTATAACCGTCGCCTAGTTGTCCTTCTCTCATCCCAACCCTTCATTGGGGGCTTCCACGGTCCCAATGATTGTTAACCCATAACCATGCACTATCAATTTAGGTGTCAGATTGTTTCCAGATTTGATGGGAACTTTTGACTATCCGTCACCTTCCAATAATGTAAGGTTTATTTGGGTCGTCCCCAACTAGCTGAAGGCTGCAATTTTGCAAGTGTTGTCTTTTAAAACGAGCTACTTTCATGACCCGTGGACTTTATCTTCCCCATCGGATTCGATGGAAGGGGTAGGGAACCTTGGTATGGCCATGCCCTTATCTGTGACTGAGGTTGCGTATAATGTTGTCCAAAAAGGCTCGACCAACCCTGATTTGGCTCCCTCATATGAGCTAGATCCTGTCCTCAAGCCTATTTTGGCTCAATACTCTCTTGCCACTCTGGACCTTTTAGACTTAGTCTTTCCCTCTGATGAGGTGATTCTGGAGGCAATTACTGGTCTAGACATACCTTGGGATGATCTTCACCATAGATCTTATTTTCTTCTCGAGCTCAGGAGAATAGAGGCGGGAGGGTTTGTTGCGACCATGAAGGGAGATAACCCTTGTCCTATCAACCCTCTAGCTACACACACAGTATACATCAAGGAAAACATGGAAAGTATTTCTGCAACGATTCCTACCAATATCTCCAAAACGCCTGGCGTCGTGGAGAATGTCTTCGTCGGAGCAGATTGCTACCCTAAAGAGATTCAAATCTACACTGAGTTGTTTAAGGAGTTCCGCGACATTTTTTCTTGGTCTTAGGAGGAGATTCTAGGCATTGATCCATGAATTGTTGAACATGAAATCATGACTTATATTGATGTCAAACCAGTCCGATAGAAGCTTCGCCTCATCAATCCTCAAAAATCAGCGGTGATAAAGGATGAGGTAGAGAAACTTCTCAAAGTTATGGTTTCATCTACCCTGTACAATTGACAGAATGGGTATCGAACCCGGTTCTTGTCAACAAGAAGCAAGGCACGATTCAGGTTTGTATGGATTTTCGGGATTTGAAAAAAGCTTGCCCGAAAGACAATTTTGCAACCCCATTTATTGATGAGATTGTCATTGAGTGTGCGACTTGTGAAGTATTTTCTTTCATGGACAATATTTTGGGATATAATCAAATACAAATCAAACCCTAGGACCAACATAAAAGAACTTTTATTTTTTCTTGGGGTACCTTCGCGTATCAAAAATTGCCTTTTTCCCTGAAGAATGTTGGAGTTACTTTTCAGCGGGTCATGTCGTTTACTTTTCACAGCCTCAAACACATAGTCGAGGTGTACCTGGATGATCTAGCATGAATAATCTTTGAGTGATGCCGCTACTATCAAATTAGCTTGAATCCAAACAAGTGAATTTTTTGTGTGACATTGAGTCATTTATTACGTTTCATCATGTCGACAAAAGGGATCATGGTTAATCCTCTTAAGGTTGAGGTGATAGTTCAATTTCCTCCCCTGTGCACAATACCCCAACTTCAAAGTTTACAGGGGAAAGCAAACTTTCTTCGACGTTTTGTCGCTAATTATGCCAAGATTACAAAAGGGTTCATGCATATTTTAAAAAAGGTAGTCCCATTATGTTGGAACAAAGCAACTCGATGCTCTTTTGATGCATTGAAACATGCTCTGATGTATTCCCCTCTGCTTAGGCCTCTTGATTATGGCAAGGATTTCCTGTTATATGTGGCTGCTGCAGAGTCCACAATCGACATGGTCTTGGTACAAGAGGAAGATGCACTCGAAGAGCACCTTAACTATTATCTTAGCCAAGGCCTAGTGGGACCGGAACCCAACTATTCACATGTTGAGAAAATTGCTTTGGAAGTTGTTCACGCCGTCTAACGGTTCCGTCACTATATATTACTTCGCAAGACCACTGTTTTTTTCATCGTCAATCCATTTCAATATGTGTTACGTGACGTGTCATTGGCGGAAAAATTAGTCGGTGGATATTTATCCTCCAAGAGTTTGAATTGGATTTCATTTTGGAGAAATCTAAAAAGTCCTTGGTATTCGCTGAGTTAATCTCGAAAATTTCGGTCGAAAGTGGTGATGTTTCACCTAAAGAATCACTAATTAACGAAGATATTTTTCTGATTTCTTCTTTAGACCCATGGATGGAGATATACTTGAGTATATACAGACTTTGAAGTGCTCCAATTCTGCTTCTCATGATGAGCGTCGACGAATATGACACCAAGCGCGAAACTATCTCATCCTCAATTACACTTTGTATCGTCGAGGTGTAGATTGAATTCTTCGAGGATGTCTTACTCACGAAGAAGCATAGCTTATTTTGAACGACTGTCACACTAGAGCATGTGGCGGTCATTTGTCCAGGTTGGAAACAACCCAAAATATTATTCGTGCAGGATACTTATGTCCGTTGTTAATCAAATATTGTGTAGAGGCGGTCAAGAAGTGTCAAGTGTGCCATATCTTCTGTCGGAATATGTAGGCACAGGTCCCTGCTCCTATATTCTCAGTTATTGTTGTCGGTCCTTTCACCAAGTGGGGGATTGATTTCACTACATGTCACTCGTCTTCTGCTAGGGGGCATCATTATATCTTTGTAGTAGTCAACTACTTCACTAAGTGGGTCAAAGCTATGTAGAGGTTTAACAATGATGGGAAAACTACTGCCCTTTTCATTTTCAATCAGATAGTATCTAGATTCAGTATCCCGAAGGAGATTGTCATTGAGCATGGCAGTCACTTCCAGAATAAAATGATGACCAAATTAACATCAAATATTGGGTTTAAACAAGAACCTTCATCACCCTATTACCCGTAAGCGAATGGTCAGGTAGAAGTTGTGAATAAGTCTCTCAAGACTATTCTTTAGTGGACGATCAATTCGGCCAAGTCAAATTGGAATTTTATGTTATATTCGACGTTGTCGGCTTATCTAACTTTTGTAAAGACTGGCACTATTTTTTCACCTTTTCAACTCATCTACGAGCCAGAGGCAGTCTTACTCGTTGAGTGTCAAATCCCTTTTCTGAAGTTGGAAATGGAACTGTTTCCCAACACTACACTTCTTGAGGAATGTCTTCTATATCTCGAGCAGCTCGATGAGGAGCGTCGCGACAAAACCTTGGATAATGAGGCTCATAAGCAACGATTCAAGTGTTAATATGATCGGTCCATTCACCATCATATTTTCTCCAACCAAGACAGATATCCCCTAGGGGTAGGCAAGTTCAAACCCATGTGGTTCAGACCTTTCATTATGAACGAGATCTTAGAGAAGGGTGCTTACCGTTTGGTTGATTTAGAGGGAAATGCCTTAGAGGAGCCTAAAAATGGGCTCTACCTTAAGAAGTATTACACTTAGGTCGGTCACCTAGGTGTGGCTTCTTGTATATATGTATATTGTTTTATACATTTTTTTCTTTTTTTTTGTGGATGTGTAGTTATTCATGTTCTCTTTTTCACTATGTAAGATGTCAAGTGAATAGGAGGTTTATGCTGGGTTCGCGGATGGTGCTAGCCAACACACTCGGAGGCTTGCTTCCACAACTTGGGTGATTTTCACACCTAGGGGAAAGTTGCTATCTTCCGTAGGTATTTGTCTAGGCGACATAACCAATAATATTTCTGAGTACAGTGAAGTGATAGAATTACTATGTGATGCCTTGTCACATGGTATTTCTCGCCTTCGGGTTTACTTATATGCTCAACTGGTTGTGTCCTAATTAAACGGGGTTTACCACGTTTATGATCCCACTCTTCACCAAAGATTCCTTAGGGTATGTATCTTAGAACGATATTTTGATTATATTACTTATATTCATGTTCCTAGGATATTTAACCATCTAACTGATTCATTAGATAATCAAGTTTTAGTTTGGCATGTTGTGCTCACATGTAAAAGTAAAACACACACATACACATGTAAATACATTTGTAAAAATGTCATTCATAAAAAAAAAAAAAGTATATATGTATGTCCAAAAATGGTGTCATGAGTACAAAGTGGGCATGAAAGCCTCAAAAGTAGCCAGTATACATCGTTGGGATTAATCCCTCAAAATACATAGTACAAAAAGTGCCCTCGACACATAAGAATTCCAATGCTATCTAAGGTCTAGTCCTATTGGCCCTACTGTAGTGGACAATGACATTCACAAGACGCCAGAATAACTGGACCGAGGTCCGAGGCACCCCTACTACATGTGGCTACATAGCCGGGAGAAGATCCTCGATCTTGGCCATGGGAACTGCATGAGTGAGAGCAGTGAGGTTCCTCTCTACTCGTCGTAGGACTCTATCATCCTCTCCGGCTGGGGGTCCTCCTCCAGCTGTTGGTCCTCCTGCTACTATAGGTCCTACCTCTGGTCGAGGGTGACGCTTGGTCCTAATGAAGTCTGTCAGTTGAACTAGTCCCACATCTGTATATAACAGAGCTTTAAGTTATTACTTTGACACACACATAAAAAGGATATATATAAAAAATTAAAAAAATTAAAAACTTAAAAAAAAATATGTTACCTATCTCGTCGCGCTCCTCGCTAGGGGGCACAGGCATGTCAGGATCTCTAAGAAAACTAATCCCTACATAGGGATAGTCCTCTATGACTGGAATCTGACAGGCCCACCAGTCAAACAATTTATTGTCAAAGGCCTCCTGAGACCTTCCTCCACCTTGTCTAGGCAACAAAACTACCCACCTGCACAATGTTGGGAAGGAGGCAATATTCCCCCGTACTGTCTCTCTCGGGCTGAGACTGGGCACCCTCTCGAAGAAAAAAGAGTATAAAATGGTACCAAACCTGAATTTCTTGTTTATACGCCTACGACAATTTGTAAGTTGTCTCTTCATGCATACTAGCATGGTAGTACTCTAGTTAAAGATAGTAACCTCTAAGCACTGAACTACACAGTGCATCTGTGCACGAGAGGACTGATGGAGTGTTGTGGATCCTGTGATCCGCTCGATCATGAATAAAATGATGCGAATGGAGAGGTTGGTAATCTTGTGAATCAACACATGCGAACCTACTTTCTAGGTACCAGCCTCATAGTACATCCCAATGTAGTCCTCAATGTTATACGGCCCGGGAGGAAAAGTCGTCAAGTTGGCTGGTTCCCCCCTCCTAGAGAGGTCGGTCATGAAGTAGATGTCCTCTATGGTCGGGGTCAGTGATTGACCTTCCAACATAAAAGTATCTGCGTTAGATGCCAATACTCAACTAGAGCATTGAGCAACCTCGGTTGTGCCCTCATGAACGAACACTGGAAAATTTTCCACAAGCCACATTATTTTAGCGTAGCAATGGCCACATGATCCTCCTCGACCAAAACATCCATCTCCTTATGTTCCCTCTCTCTCTAGTGAACATACATCTTGTCACACACAAAAGTTGGAGAGGTGTGCGCGGGTTGTAGTTTGAACAGTCAAGTATGTACTCGGGTTGTTTATTACTCTGCCTGAGTGCATAAGCGGGCTGATCGTGGATAGCTCATGTACACACATACCTGACCCTTTTACAAGGGCACACACCTCACAAACAATAATTAAATGCAAATGAATGAACTAAAATGAAAGAGGGGGTGATTTTTACTTACTTGGTCCAAGTGGGAAGGTTTTTCGTCCACCGTAGCTCCCAGAATTTACGTTTTGATAAAATGGGTTTTTGACTTTTTTTGTTAATTTCCAAATTGCAATGGTAAAAATGAGCTAACCACCTCTATTTATAGACTTTGTTGGCCCTTGTTTCGTTTTTCATGACTTGGAGGCTATTTGATTTCACTTTTGAGTTATCTTTGGGTCATTTTGTCAGACTTGTCCTTTTGGTTTTGTAATTTTCATGAGATAGGTTACATTTATATCATCCTATGGTAAAAGTCATATTTTCCAAATTTTGCATATATGTTAGGTTTTCACTCCCAGCTTTCTGCATAGTGTTGATTTTTCCTCTTTTCCATAGGATCGTTCCCACCGAAGTGTGACATAGGACCTTCTCTGTTGCTTTAGAAGTGTTGTAATTAGGTGGTAGAGCCTACCTCTACATAGATTCCCTAGGTAGATCCTTTGCTGCATTTTGGCATCCATGCTATGAGTTTTGACTATAGGCTTGGGAGTCCTTGTTAGTCCCTCTATGATTACATATTGAAGCCTCATTCTTCTTACTAATCATCATTCTTGGCCTTACCCACGAGACTCCCTAATGATCACTATTTATTGTCTTTCAAGATCGCTTAAATTTTTAAAGCAACATCAAACGAGACTTTATTTATTATTTTCAATCCCATCTGGATTACTTGAGAAAGGAAGCCCCCCTAGAGTCTTCTTTAAGACCTTTTCAAACTCTCAAAAATTGAAAATATTGTCGAGCCATCTTGTTGCCCTTCACACTCGCCAAACTCAAATTTGAAGGCACATCTATCTGGCGACAGTTTACCCCTTTTTTGGTCTAGATGGATAATTTTATGAATAAAGGTATGCTCTAGGAACTTTGGTTCACTAGAAGAGTATTCTCAAGCGTAAGTTTAACCCTTTTTTGGGCTTGAGGGACTAAATTTTTGAAAAAGGAACATTCTCCTTGGTTTTGGTTTATCTCTTTTTCGGGCCTTGGAGATTACTTATGAAAAAGGAAACCCCTCGGAGTCCATAGTTAAGCTCTTTTCATACTCCCTAAATATGAGAATTTTGTCGAGTGACCTTGTTCCTTTCACACTCATTAATTGGTTTAGAAAGAACATATATTCAACATGAGTTTAACCTTTTTTATAGCCAATAGATAATTCTGGAAAAAGGTACGCCTCAAGAGACTTGTCTCGCCGAGAGAGTTATCCTCAGGTATATTTTATACTTTTTCAGGCCAAGGAGTCTAAACCTAGAAAAAGGTTGTGAGTCCATAGTTAAGTTCTTTTCAGACTCCTTAAAATTGAAAAGATCGTTGAGTGATCTTGTCTCAATCACACTCGTTAAAATGGTTTTGAACATACGTCTTTTTCAGTATAAGTTTAACCCTTTTTCGAACCGACTAGACTAATTGAGAAAAAGGAACTCCCTGGAGTCTTCTTTTAGTGTTTTTTTAGACTCTCTAAACGTGATAAAACCACCGATATTACCTTCTCTGGGATCGTAAAAATTCACATGGAAGGAGTCTTGTTGTGTTGTGCTTAATCGCATTTCAGGTCTCATCTTTGTGTCTTTGGTCTAATGTCGGATCCATGTTGCTTTCAACTGAACCTGTCAAGCATTCCTCATACACAAGTCTTGCAACACTTTCTGCCTTTGTGATCTGACACCTTGACCCATGGAGGAATTTTCCCAGAGTGTCCTTATCCTACACATGTCTCCTTTCTCTGAGCATTAGTATGTTCCATGCGCTTGGAAATAGTTTTCTTGTTTACGACACTCGTTCCTCCTTTGTAACGTGGCATTCTTTTATTCCTTTTCTATCTCGTTAAAAACTTGAACAAGACAAAAAAATCAAATAAACCAAAAAGAGGGGACGAGATATATTAATTCTTTTTTCGGTAGCAAGATAGTCTCCCTTAGACAAAGCACATCCTTCCATTTGTTCACCAATAATTGGGATCTATTACGACCTTAAGAAGTTGTTCTCGCTAAATAGATTTGTTTCCTTCTCCGTTTGGTTACTCTTCCAAACATATGAAGAGTCTGTGGTGCCTCCTGTATCAGAGACTTATGTGAATTTTCAGCTTCTTGAGTCTCATCATTCTATCGTGATTTTGTCCAAGGAAAGTTTTATCCAACCTGAGTCGGCCTTTCTTCAGTTTGTCTCTTGACTTGCATGATTCGGCCATCCCGAGAGTCCTGTGAAGTCTAGATTAATAATCAATGAAGTTCTGTGTCTAATGATCGAGATCCTCCAATCTTTCCTTGACAACAAATAGAAGACCTTAGAGTAGTGAGTCTTACACTCCTATTATACTCCTAACTGAGATGTTGAAGATATTGAAGTTGTTGCTCGAGCTATGATGTCCTCATCTCCAGCCACGTGCATCAAGAATTCATGAGGATACATATAATATTGTACTTGAATATCATCAAATGATTTTGAGATGTAGATCTGCTGTGTATTTCTCTTGGATACACTTTATATAGACATTTCTATGAGATGGATCTGCAATGTACTTGATTGGAAGCCATGATTAGTTCATCCCGAGAAAGGGTATGCTCGCCTCAGAGAGATTATTATTCTTTTGCAGATAGAGACCTCCCAAACTCTGGTCCTAGGCTCACTTGACTCTGTGCCTTCCAACTGGTAAAGATTTTGTATTGTATTTCATCCATTAACTTCTCTTTTGACCTCACACATCAGGGGGCATCTGTTATAGCCCTAAAATTCCCTACCTATGCATACATGGCATTGGCCTTTGTACTTGCACAATTTTCCAAATTACTGTTGAGGATCTCTCTTCAAAAACCATTTTTTGGAGCATGTACGTGCCCTGTTGCACTACTTCCCACATACACATGCTAGCTGCATACTAGACAACCCACATACATATGCATGCTACATGCTAAAGAACCTGCGTTTACCTCCAAAAGTTGCAAAAAAATAAAAAGTTGCAAGGAATTTGGTGGAGTTTACGGGCTATAGAGGGTTTCCCAACCAATTCACCCATTTTATCCCATCCCCAAACAGAATAACCATATTTAAAGGAGGTCTTGGGGTCTCATTCCATAATCAAGCATTAGAATAGAGAAACTCTTCCAAAATCGCTTCCCATTTTAGCACAAGATTTGCAACCCTTTCTGAGATTTTTCCTCAGCATTTCCCTTGCATCCCTCTCCCTATACAATCCCTTCCCTATTATCCAAGGATATTAGTTGATTGTGAGAGGTATCACATGAATGATACACTTGGAGCAACAATAAGAGGAGGCTGGAATAGGTTTGTGGAGCGTCTGTCGATAAGAAGGTTGTAAATTTTTGTAATCTTCAGATCTAAATAAAAGCGTTAAATTTTTGTCCCAAATATTGTGTTTTTGTGCTTAATTGATTAATACGTTTACATTTATATCTGAACCATAACATTGATAAGTAGAGATAGAATATCTTTTAGCTTTGTTGTCTAAATTGTTTGTAGGTCAGCTTTGGGAGGAGACCAACATCCCAATAAACTACAAAGGAGAAGGAGGTCTACACCAGTCGAAAGGACCCTAGGTACATCCTCTTTTCCTTCTCCTGTCTTTTAAGTTCATATTGTTTGGGGTAGTTTAAAAATAGAACTGTCTTTTAACGAAGATCAACTCTCTACCTATACTTCGACCTAGTATAGTAATAGGGGGATTTTCCATGCTAGCACATATTCCTCAGGAAGTTTGGGGAAAATAAGACACCAACCACCCGAATTCTATAAATATTGAGAGTTAATATGGATTCGAAAGAATTGGTTACTGATTACAATCAACATTTCCTTAATCTGTTAAAATGAATCCCACATGCCTCTAAACCGACTGAAGATGTAACTATTGAATTCTACACCTCCGATTTACCTATGTCAATGGACATGTATGTAAAAAACTCTAAAAAAGGCACTCTAGAAGAAGCTTTCCAGGAGGACCTTAAGTTTGTTTGGGGTAGTTTAGAAATAGAACTGTCTTTTAATGAAGATCAACTCTCTACCTATACTTCGACCTAGTATAGTAATAGGGGGATTTTCCACGCTAACACATATTCCTCAGGAAGTTTGGGGAAAATAAGACACCAACCACCCGGGTTCTAGAAATATTGAGAGTTAATATGGATTCGAAAGAATTGGTTACTGATTACAATCAACATTTCCTTAATCTGTTAAAACAAATCCACATGCTCTAAACCAACTGAAGATGTAGCTATTGAATTCTACACCTTCGATTTACCTATGTCAATGGACATGTATGTAAAAAACTCTGAAAAAGGCACTCTAGAAGAAGCTTTCTAGGAGGCCCTTAAGTTTTAAAAGAATATGATGAGTTTAAAAGGCAGTTCTAACTCAGATCCCTCTAAAGACAAAGGCAAGGGTAAAGTGTCCGTGTCCAAGCCCAGTGAAGATAAAAATCCTCCTGATTCAATGGATATGGAATCTCTTTAGAGGATCATTAAGAAGTTATCCAACGATCTAATAGACTTGAAAAAAAGTGGTGGAGAAGGATCCTCTAGCTAGAAAAAAATTCTTTAGGTTCCCCCCCAAGAAAGATAAAAACACTCCGTCAACCAACAAAACTACCCTTTCTCAGATGGAAGGAATTGACATGGAAGATATTGTCCAGGAATCCAAACCTGGGAAACAAAGAATATGAGTGAAGCCGATGAAGAAGGAAAAGAAAGTTAGGAACAACAAGAACAACCTCAATAATCTCAAGAGCCTAAAGAGCAATAGTTAATTTTGTTTTTGGATATTTCTTATGGTGAATATGAAGAAGAAGCTAAAGAGGTACATATGTCACAAAACATGGTTACTACCAGGAGTGCCAACAAGAAGGATTCTGATGACACCCCCAATACTGTTAATCCAACCTCTCCCAACACGCCCATTACCAAACAATCATCTTCTCCAACCAACACTACCCCCAATCCCTCCAAGACCACATCTTCCAACCCTAAAATGATTGATCAAACACCAAAACCTATTGTTTTGTACATACCCCTAGGAAGGTTGGAATATGATTCCCTAGAAGACCTAAAGAAGACTAAAGACAACATTTCCCTATTTGAGCTTATGAAGATTCCACAAATTCAAGATAATTTCAATAAAACTTTGCAAATGAAATCTTTCTTTGGAACTATGGAAGTTAACGTTGGAACAAAGAAGGGAACAACCAAGGTAAGTTATTTTAACAATAACATTCCACCAAAAATTCAAGTAGTGACAAATGCATCCCTAATTGGACAAAGATATAGATCTACCACCCTACCTTTCCTCATTACTTTTGAAATATTTAATAGGAGTTTCCATATATGCATGGTAGACTCAGGAGCCTCATCTAATTTCATGCCCCTAAAGGTCTGTGAGAAGCTTAATGTCAAACCTGAACCATATGACATTCATATTATTCAGTTAGAAAGAACAAGAGTTAAAGTTATTGGTGAATTAAAAAAGGCCTTGATCAGAATGTCTGCTAATCCAAAAGTTCATCAAACTATTGATATAATAGTAGCATACATACCTGACAACTATGGCATGCTTTTAAGTTGGGACTGGTCAATTATGTGTTGAGGGTTCCTAATCCCTTTAACTCAACAGTAGGAACCAAACCCACCACCGAGGCCCAATTAGAATCTGCAACGTTTAATGGTGGAATAGTTCTCCAGATCTTGCGATCCGACCAATTAATCGATGGGATTTACATAGTGATTGACAGGATGTTTTCTTGTGAAATATCCTCCTTCAGTTTGAATGTTCTCTTTTTTGTATTTTCTCTTATAGGTGGGACCGATACAAGATAAATGTTGGTAGAAACCAAGTGGGTAACAAAGGGGAAAAGATTAACTACTGAAGAAGGCTGAGCTCGGGATAACCCACATGCTCAAGAATGCAAACAATGATTCTTACACCTACAACAAGCCTAGTACTAATACATTAACCTATTGGTGTTACAATTATTGACTAAGATATGATTATAAGAAGAGAACATACATGCAATAAACGATGGCAAGAAAAGTAGTTTCCTCAGCTCTAATCATCAATCACATATTAACAAAATTATTTACTTTTCATCATTAGAGATAAGAGTTATAAAAATATTGAATTAGATAACTTATCAACAGATTCAAAGGCTCTTACTCATTACAACATCCATTCATGAAATAAAATTGGAAATAATTCTTCTTCAGATCCAATCACACACGCTTTTGATGAAAAACATAAACATTTCTCTAGTCCTAAACATGACTTCTCAATTAAGGTATCTCTGAAATAGTTCTTTACAAATCCAAAAATTAGGGTCTTTGCCAAAACCATCGACCTTTGCTAACAGGTCGATCCTCCTATTTATAACATATTATTAACTAAACATAGCTATCAAAAGTGCAAGCTAAGTAAAACAAAACATCACCACATGGCGCTTTCATCGCTCAGTCTTCTAAGAATCATCAAATGGTTTCAATTGAGTGGATGGCTCTTCTTGTACTCCGACCATTGGACGTAGATATCCTCGCATGTATTGGCATATGGGAATCTGTGTTGGTCCATCGGGGCTGAAAGGATCTCCTTTATCTCTACTACCCATGCCCGATACTTGACCATTATATCACTTAACTGTTGCAACAGAGTCCAAGCCTTAATCAAGTGTTCCATGAATTGCTGCACTTAACCTAGAACCATGTTCTCCACCTTTGCTATCTCTGTAGCCCATGATGAGTCTTGTTCGACATGTAATTTGACTATGTGATGCAAGTCGACAAATTCATCGGGTGTGTCAAATTCTGGGAGGCCGATGTCTCTCATCACCCAGTTGATCTTGGTAAAGATATTTTCACACTCCACCCATTTCTCTTGGATTTCTCGATGAGGTTATTGGGTCATTTTCACCCAATATTTCACTGACTTATTTATGTGATCGATGCTGCTATCCCTTAGTACCCGAATGTTGTGCTCTTTGACGTCTCGAGCCTGTTGAATGATGCTAATGTAATCTATCCTTTCAATTTCTTGGTGTGCTTTCTCATATCATATTTCCATATCTTTGCATGTCTCCAGTGCCATGAGGGTGTCTTCTTGGAAATTGGATTTTCCTACTGTGAACAGGTGCCGCTCCTTTGTGAATTTACTGTAGGCATCTTGGATTCGCCTCTCAAGAACACCATGGCCTGTGTGGAGTCCTGATAATATTTCTCCCAATGGAATAGATGTTCCAACTCCTTCAGCCCAACAACCAACTCCTCTTCATCCATTTTCTCTCTATCCTGGGTGGCATCTGTGATTACCATCCTTGCGCCGATAAGCTCAGATGTCTTGGCATGCTTCGTGCTAATAAATTTTTCCTCTGTGGTGATGAAGATGGAGTGATCTAGAGTAAGCCTCCTCTTCTTGGTGGATCTCTTCATGATGGATTTCCTCTTCTGGTCATAGGATATGGCTTGTATATCAACAACCTCATCCACGAGTTTAGGGATTTGTTGATCTCCCTAGGTAAGCATGTTTCCTAGGCTCCCGACGGTGTATATTTGTTCAAGACTGGGTTATTGAACTTATTTCATGTGTTCCGAAGGTTCGACCTCTGGTTGTTTCTCATCGGGAGTTAAAGTACTGGCTGAAATTGAAGCATCATGAGCACGCTTGGTACTTACTTGATAATCGGTTGTTGATATGTCGATTTCCTGCTGTGGAACTTCTTCTTCTTGTTCACCCGACCCTAGCTCATCCTTCGGGTTATCCACTTGGGTCCCTAGTACATCAAGTAGCTCAGTGTCTAAGACACTTTCGACGTCCTGATCATTCTATGGAAGGACTTGAATTTGAGCATCGAGAGTTGGGGAAGATGAATTCTTGGGTTCCTTTTCCTCTGTGATATGCACTAGAGTCACCAAGGAAAGATTCAAACTCTCCTCACCATCATAGATTGTTGTTAAGTCATGGAGGGGGTTTGGTGCAATTTCTCTCCCTAATGTCCTTTCTATCTCTAGTTGAGCTGGAATGTCCCCTAGTGATCCGACCTATGGCATTGTAACTTCAGGTTTATCTAACTCGATGATTTCTTCAATTTGTATTAGCTCATGGCCACTTGGACCTATCCAACTCTCAATTGGGTTGTCGACAGGGACCCTTTTCATTTCCATGAGGTCCAAGTCATTCCACAGATGATAAATTACTCGTTGCACCTATTTCATTAGGATCAAATGCCTTTCCTATGCCTTCGGTGTCATAGTTAGTCCCCTATTCTGCACCTTTATTGCCTTTGCCGCTCTGATTTCTTCCTTGGCTCATAGGGCCTCTTGAGCCGAATGCTCTACAGTTTCCACTTGTTCATCCATGCTCATGGTATTGAACCTTTTCATTTTCGGGTTGACCATCCTTTGCACCACCTCGTCCCATTCCTGGGCGTTCTCTGTAAATACTTCGTCTTCGAACTTGTCGTGAGAATACGACCACCAGGATGACACCTGTAAAGCATGTTGTAGGACCAGGCACCTAGGATCGTTCTTGCGAAATCAGCCCGTCGGGAATCTAAATTCGAGTTGTCTCAGCCCCTCTTGTTTGGCTTGAGTGGTATCCTTTACTAGGTAGAACCCTACATCGAAACCGTAGGGTATGAAAGCTCGTTTCTTGTCCTTGACCAGGGTGACATTGTATCCTTGCAAAATGGTTTTATAACATATTTCTCCCATGATGAGACATTTTGAGACATGAGTTGGTAGGATATGTGGTGGTTCGGTGGCCCCGAACACCCTATTGTAGGTGGCGCGCTCATCCAAATACCAATGGCCTACCTTGGATATCATCTTCTTGGCTATCGATGATAGCCTTGGGCATTCCTTCTTAAAAAGAGTAAAATAAATTCGGGCGATGAATTCATCATATACGAGGGAGTAGGATTTCTTATACGTATTTTCCCATAGCACACTAAAATAGACATGGATCGGGAGCTCTGCAACATGCCATCTCAGTTTCATGCCGACAAAGACTTTTCTGGTGCACATGACATCGAGCAAGTATGAAGCCATGTAAAACATTGGTGCTTCCCCTTCCTTCGACGCCCGGGACTACTGCACATAGATGCTTAGTTGGTTGGAGATTATTGCTCCCTAGTTGAAGCCGCACCTAACGATCGTGACTGTGTATGCCAAAGGCATCCATGCCTTTGAAAACCTGGAGAAATCCTTCTCTCTGTACAATCGGCATATGAGAGCCATCAAATAGACATATGGTTCCCTTAAGTTAGCTGTCCCATACGAGCCAATACTCTGGTTAGTAAAATTCTTGTCCTGCCTCCACCATGACGCTATCACCCGGTTGGTGTCGTGGTGTTCATAGAACTTCATGACAAAGTCTGTGTTTAGTCGTTCCTCTAGGTCTCTGAGTTTGTAATACATATGAACTTCTATTGGGAGGAAAAATACGACACACCCGCCATTGTCATCATTGATTAAACACTTCTATGTGTCTGTGTGGTCGATGATCCATTTCAGGACCTCTATGCAAGGGAAAATGGGGGTCCTTCTCACCACCATGTGAAGATAAAACCGTCGGATGTTCGGGAACACTTGGTTGTCAAGTGCCCTTACGTCCGAATCACTGTGTGGGACATAATTTGTGTATTCTTCTTGGATGATCCTGTTAAAGAGATATCCCCACTATGGGAGCGCCATCTTGGACCCAGTGCTTGCCTCAGTATCGCCAAAGCCCAGAGGCTGGATGAAAACCTTCTTTGTTGTTGTATTAACGACAAGTTCTAGCCTCGTGATGTATTCCAATTGCTTTTCGATCCTTGGAGAAGATCCTTTGCCTATCTCTGGCTCTTTGAACTTTGGTGCTCTCGACGATCATCTAGTGGTTGGATTTCTTGGTGAAATTGTTCCTACAACTTAAAAATAAATTTTCAGAGACCGTGTAAAAACAAAAACCTGGATAAAACATATAAATTATATCCATGTAAATTTGCAGACTAGGACACATACCTCTAAAGTTTGTTAAAACCTGGTTATTTTGATAATCACGAAGTTAATACAACCTTCAAGTTGCTCGTATTTATCCTTCGGACGCTCCAGAATTCTCTTGCGTGCAGAATGATTTCGTTCACAATGACTCAACATATTTTAAACAGGAAAGATCTTACCGTGTCACATCAACCATTCAATTCGGGTTATGAGTGAATTTTCAATAAATCTGTTGCTGAATCTCTAGAACTTAAATTCATCGTGGGTTGACGGCTAAGGCACGGGTGGTGATGTGGTCTATCGGTAATTTTAAACAACTCTTTTGATTGGTGCATGAGGTGGAAACTAATGCAGGATCATATATTAATTAGCTCCTTGAATTCTCAAAATCCGATCGTATCTAATGCTAAAAACGTCCCGTCGTGTCGCTCTTTCAGTGGGTGGATCGGGGATCGGGGTTGTGCCACAATTTTTTTCGTTGGTAGCCTCCTATAAAAATATCTGACATTGATTTCTCTTACCGTACAATGCTGACTCGGAGGTGTGACTCAGACCTAGGGAACCAAGAATGACTTGGGATAGAACTAGACCATATGACCCTCTTACCTGGTAAAGAAACATGGCGTTGAAGACCAATGAATTAATTCTCTTGTATTAATCAGATTCGATACTTTCCTTAGGTTATTCGTTCTAAACAAACCTTAGCTTTCCGATGCCGAAAAAGTGTCCAATATTGACGATCGATGGAAAACTTATCAAAGTGCTTTCGGATCACATCCCTTGAAAAAGTCTCAATCCCGAAAACGCATCGGGGATCAACGAGAATGTTTGTTGTGATCCTTCTGGGTTTTCCCTGATCCTGATAAAGCATGTCGGACATCACCTATCAGTGATATCTATATGAAAAAACTTAATGCAAACCACAAATTCCTTTTGTCGATGTCGATGGAGATCGATGCTCGATGGCTGAGGTTTTCCGAGTGGTTCCTTTTTCTTCTTTGAATTCCTTCTGATGCCAAACCTGAGTGCATTGGGTGGGGTGTTTGGCTGTCGATTCCTTATTCAGGTGTTAACACATTTTTAGTCATGGGGTTTAATACATTCAAGAAAACTTGGATAGGTTATGAGAGTGATGAAAATAATCAAAGACAAACATTTCCAAAAATGAAATCGAACAGACAGTGCAAAAGATCAAGTGGTACCCTAAAAATAAAAAAATTGACAAAGGATTTTTAGGGTGTTTTGAGTGCTCAAGAAATGGTGACTTACTGGGTGAAAGCAGAATCTTTGTTCCTACCTCGGGCTCGGCTGATGCAAAATCTGTTTAAGAACTTAACTGGTTTTTATCAGAGCCTCTTATACCCTTACATTTGAAATTTCTTGGTTGGTGCATTCGGGCCTGCCTGTGGGGTTTTCAACCTTTATTCCACCTTATTTTCCTATAACCCTGACTTGTTCCCCCTTTGACAAGAATCGAGTAAAGCATTCATTGGCACCAACCCTTTAGTTATCGTCATTTACTTGCTACGGTGTTGCTCCGCTACCAATGAGCATCCATAGCCCTTACAGATTCACCCCGACATCACAGACCTTGCTTCGCTGCCAGTGAGAATCCATAGCCCCGACGAAGTTATCTGCATACCCTCTCCTACCATGCACTCATTTGATATAGTTGATTTTATTTCGGTAGAATGCCCTGAGCGAGTGGAAGAAGAGGATGTCTATTTTTTTTTCAAAATGAGAGGGCTAAGGTGAATCTTTTGCTCGCTCTGTCTTGAGGTAAATATAGTCCTTTCCAGCTTACCACCTTTCCCTTAAAGTTTTACCAGACCACCAAGAAGACACTTCATCACTTTTCCAAGGTTGTTCATCTTCACAGGTTAGATAGAAAACCCTTTAAAACAACCGCAGGTCTCCCAACGCTTCTTGTGTTGTATGTAAGCGATGAGTCAGGAACAAAGTTTGTCATATTGAATGAATTAAGGTCAACCAATGTATTGCTAAACACAATATTCAAAAGCGCATAAATACTATAGAAAAAAACAAAAAACAAAATTCATTTCTTAATTGACCTACCTAAAAACAAAACATCATAAAACACACACACACAATTTTTAAATTTTTATTTTTACTTATTCTTATTTTTTTAACAAAAATATTGTTTTAGGGATTGGAAATTCACCGGGAGGGCATCTGGTTCCCCCATCAGATTTTGCAACTGATACGTGGCTACCCCAATTTTCTCGGCTACTTGAAAAGGCCGGAGCCATAAATTCTGAAACTTCGAATGTTTTCCCTTCGACTCATTTGCTCTGTCCCATTTTAGGACTAAGTCTCCTACTTTAAAAGTCTTCTCTTTGTCCTTATGCTTATCAAACCACCTTTTAACTATCTGTTGATGAGCTATGAACTTTGATTTTGATTTCTCCCTCTCTTCTTCCAGCATGAGGAGGGTATCAATTATTTGTTGTATAACTGATGAGGGCTGTCCTCTAGAATCCTGAGCAAGTTGAAGAGATGGAAGATATAGCCCATTCAGGATAATGGCTTCCTCTCTGTATACCATAAAGTATGGGGAATTTACTATAGCTTCCTTGGGTGTTAGTCTATCAACCCATAAAGCATTATGGAGTGAAATGTGCCAATTCCTCTGGTTATCTGCGATTATTTTCATTAATATCCTCACTAGGTTCTTATTGGTTGATTTTGCCACTCCGTTCCCCTGTGGATAATAGTTTTCAGATTATCTGATTATGATTCCTTTGTCTAGAGAAAAATGTGTTAATAGGGTGGAAGAAAAGTAAGTGACATTATCTAAAATAAGGACGAAAGGGATACTGAACCTTGTGATTAGCTAGTGTTCTATGAATTGGATCACCGCCTTTTTGTTTACATGAGTTAGAGGGATGGCCTTTGCCCATTTTGTGAAATTGTCTGTGGCAGCCAGTATGTATCTATGATTTTTTGAAGAACTCAATGTAATTTCTCCTATGATATCTAAACCCCATTGCTCGAATGGCTTGGAAACAACCACATGTTGGGATGGGACAACTGCTCTCTTTTCCCTCCCCGTGCTTTTTTGACAAGTTTTACAATTTCTAGCATATGTGTGAGCGTCACTGAATAGAGTAGGCCAATAATATCCAACTCTCAATATTTTGTGAGCATTGGTGTTTCCTACAAACTTTCCACCTGGAGGACCATCATGGAGCTCCTTCAGAACCTTGTCTGCATCTTCATGTTTGAGACATCTTAAGAGTACCCCATCATAATTAACACGAAAGAACATCAAATTTATGAGGCGATATTTTGTTGATTTTAACCCGAGGGTTCTCCTTTCCCTAGGATTTAGGTTTTCTAGGAAAGTCCTATGATGCAGGAGATAAGTCAGTTTCTCATACCAAGAATCTTTCCCTGGGGAGGCGTATGAAGCTTCACCACACCATAATGCCAATTCATTCTCCCATCTGGGGTCTTCATTTATTTGGTACTGGGCTTCGACTGCCAGTTTGCACAACCCTTGTCCCTTAACTAGTTTAGCAGGTTTTATATTTAGATCAAATTCTTGGACTACTTCCATCCAATTTCCTCTTCTTTCCCCCATCTCCTGTTGAGTGAATAGGGATCAGGCTAGAGGGTGAGGCACGATGACTTTGGTGTGGTTCTTCAAGATGTAAGATCTGAAGTGTTTCACTGCTTTGTATACTACATAAGCCTGCTTGTCTATAGCAGGGTAATTTAGTTTGGTCCCTTGGAGATTAGTGCTCATGAATTATACTGGAGCCTCGTTGTTGTCCTCATCCTTTTGAGTCAATACTGCAACTAACGATTGGTTGGAGGTGAAAGTATAGATGAATAAATATTTTCTAAAATCAGGACTTCGTAACACTGGGGCTTGAGATATTGTAGTCTTAATATTGCTGAAAGAACTTTTCTGTTCATCATCCCACTTAAATTCGACATCTTTACGGATCATTTTTTGTAAGGTTTTGATCATTTCAACGAAATCGGGGGTGAATTTTCTCACGAAATTGATTTTTCCAAAGAAAGATTGCATAACCTTCTTGTTGTGCGGTAATGGAAGCTGAGCTATAGCCCTAATCCATTCTGGGTATATGCGAATCCCTACTTGAGATATAATATGACCTAGCAGTTTACCTTCCTCAATGCCAAAAATAATTTTCTTAGGGTTTAACGATATATCATATTTCCTACATCTTTCGAAAATATGGGTTAAGTGTTGGATGTGATCTTCTCCGTTCTTTGAATACACAGTCACGTCCTCCACATAGACTACTACACACTTGTTGATTAGTCCCTGAAACACTACATCCACGGCCCTTTGGAAGGTCGCCCCTGCATTGATTAACCCAAAGGGCATATGTTTATAAGGGAAGGTTCCCCACTTGGTTCAGAAGGTAGTCTTCAAATGGTCTTCTTATAAAACTAGAATTTGGTTGTAACATGAAAAACCATCCAGTAAGGAGAAAATCTCATATCTAGACATGGTCTGCAAGAGTTGCTCCATTGGTGGGACTGGGTAGTTGTCCTTTTCTGAAGCTCTGTTGAGGTTTCTAAAATATACACATAGGCGGATCTCCCCAGACTTTTTCCTCACAGGGACCAAATTTTCTACCCATGCAGAGTGTCTAACCTAGAAGATAATCTTAGCATATGGTAATTTTTTTAACTCTTGACACATGTGGTGCAGACCCCCTATCCCTCCTCAGGGCTATGCGACCTCCCGGTCAGGATCTTCTAGTTCAGGAGCTGAAATGGCTCTACTGGTCCCTAACTGGAACCCTTCAAATGAACACACACACACACACACATAGGTCCCTCCACAATGCTCAATTGGATTTTCCTAGCGCCAAGCGCGAGCTCCTACAGTACACGACCAAGAGTCGTGACCGCACCCTTATCCTTCCTGCCTTTTGCTATTTCACGGTTTGGCGTATTGAAGCACCAAGAAATCTACCTTCCAGCCCATGATGCCCAAGTTTGTGAAATAATCTGACCTCGTTATTTCGTGATCTCGTGACTCGGGGTCTTGGAGCACCAAGAACACTGCCTCCCAGCTTGCGATGTCCGAGTTCGCGAAACAGACAACCCTCGCTATCTTGCAATCTCGTGACATGGGATTTTGACACACCATGAAAACTACCTCCCATCTTGCGATGCTCAAGTTTGCGAAATGGACAACCCTCACTATCTCGCGATCTCACGACTTGGAATTTTGAAGCACCACGAACACTGCCTCCCAGCTCGCGATGTTCAAGTTCATGAAATGAACAGTCCTGGCTATCTCGCGACTCAGAGGTTAGAAAAAAAAGGAACTCCGCTTCCTGGTTCGTGATATCCGAGTTCACAATGTGGACTAATGGTCCAGATCTGCCTGTGATTGATGACTCAGATCAAGTCACAGTCTCGCGACTCGGAGGTTTGAAAAACAAGGGACTCTGCTTTCCGATTCATGATATCCGAGTCTGCGAGATGGGTCGACTCCGCTATTTTGTGATCTTGCGACTTGAGGTTTTGGAAGACAAGACCTCTATCCCTCTGGTTGGTGATACCTGAGTTCATGAACTGAACCAATGGTCCAGATCTATATAAGATCGATGGTCGCTGTTCCTTCTGATCTTTTGGACATCAAGTGGCCCTCGCCACTAATCTCCTTGCAGCTCCACCTTATCCAATGGTTTGCGGGGTTTTGGTGTTCCTCCTTGAGGACTATCCACTGTCCGTTCATATATTTGAACTCCCCTCGCTGGGATCTAGGCAACATTAAAGTCTGCGCTCCTCCTTCTAATCGGATGATTCACGAGAATCCCCATAGTGATCCAATGGTTAAGGGCGTTCTTCCTCCTAAGATTTTACTTGACTCCAACTTAGAATATTTTCTAAGCCTGCGAAGACTCAATCTTCGCTCCTTCCAGGGAATAAGTTCCTAGTCTTGACAACACCTTCCGAAGTGTTATCCCTCCTGAGCTTTGTCTGGTTCAGACTTCGATTTCCCTCGCACTCCTTGCATCTGAGGGATTTGGATAGCTCAGATTCACGATGTTTTCTCTCTGGCTCAATGCAAACCTTATAGAGCTCCCATTGAAGAGAAAACAAATCCACAACATTCTTCCCTGGCTCGATGCACACCTTGCAGAGCTCCAAATGAAGATAAACGATTGAAACTGCCAAAATTTCACAATTCCATTCACTTGTTTATAAAATAGAAAACAATGGGAAAATACACACAGTCCAAGCACAACACATTTGGATCAATTCTCTATTTTTTTCTATTCATAAGTGCCCAATGGCTACATAATACATACAAACTACAATAGCTCTAAAAGCTGAGATTTTCTGCTCACTCACAGTTCTCTCACAGATCAATTTCTCTCCTTCCTCTCCCTGTCGCTAACAGGGCTTACAAAATTTTTCATAACTCAAAATGTTCCTAGGGTTTCCCCTGCTACTTGTCTACTCTAAACCTTATCCTACGATATCTTAGTCTAGTCGTATTCCAGAGCCGAAGTGGAAACTTCTACTCTATTTACAATTTCAAAAACTTGCTTCAAAGGGAAAAACCGGGCACCGGTTCAAGCATGCCTCCGAAGGTGAATTTCGGCGCTGTGTGGAGGCGGATCATGAAATCGTTTGTGACTACTCACGGTGAAGTTCCGAAGGAACTCTCATGTGTTTGGTGGTCCCACCTCTGCGCGCTTGCCAACGATGCTCCTGCATCATACTCCCCTTGACAAAAATTCATGGACTCCTATCCATGAGCTCCTCTACTGACTTTCCCTGCTTCTGGATAGCAACTTCATTTTCCCAACTGGCGTATTCTATTAGGCATCCCTTCTATTTGACCATATACTCAAAATAAGTCTTCCTCCTGGTCTTCTTGCCAATCCTCTGATCCAAAATCTTCTCCATCTGTAGCTTCTCTGCCACATGCATCTGCTTCTCCCACTGAATCTTTCCTTGATCTTCTGATTCTTCTGTGTCTTATTTCCTGTAAGAGTATAGGTTTTAGACGTTGAATATGGGTGAAATGCCCACACCATCTAGCAGCTCGATATCATAGGTGTTTGCATCAAACTTCCTCAAGATCTTACAGGGTCCTATCATCTTCATCTTCAATTTGTTATATGTTCCTCTAGGGAACCTTTGCTTCCTTAGATGTGCTAAAACTTGATCTCCCACTTCAAATTGAAGTTCCCTGCGATGCTGATCAACTCTGTGTTTGTATTTTTGATTAGAACTTTGCAATTGTTCTTTGATCCGACTATGGAGTCTCTGCATTTCAACAACAAAATCCTCTTCTACAATGCTTCTGATCTCTCCCTGTTCTAAGTCCCTTAACTCAGACACTCCCCTGGGTTGCATTCCATATAGTATTTGGAATGGTCTCCTGCTAGTGCTTTTGTTTGGTGAGTCATTGTATGCAAATTCTGCTTGTGGTAGAATCTAATCCCACTAGTTATGATGTTCAGTAACCAGACTTCTCAATAAGTTCCCCAGGCTTCTATTTACCACCTTAGTTTGCCCATCTGTATGAGGGTGATAAGCTGAGCTAAAGGACAAATCTGTCCCCATCTTCTTCCAAAACGTCCTCCAAAAGTGACCAACAAATTTTGTGTCTCTGCCTGAGACAATGCTCCTGCGTAGACCGTGAACTCTCACAACTTCTCTGAAAAATATATTTGCAACATGTGTTGCATCACTAGTCTTCTGGCATGGGATGAAATGTGCCATCTTTGAAAATATATCCACCACCACAAATATGGAATCAAATCCTCTTTGTGTTCTTGGCAATCCCAACAAAAAATCCATGCTTATTACATCCCAAGGCCTCTCTGGTATTGGCAATGGTTGGTACAATCCAGTGTTCTGTATTTTCCCCTTTGCATGTTGGAAGATTCTACATCTGTTCACCAACTTTATCACATCTGTTCTCATACCTGGCCAATGGTATGAACTGCTCAACTGTGCAAACGTTTTATCATGGCTGAAATGTCCAACCAATCCTCCACCATGCTTCTCCTTCAGAAGATTGTCCCACATTGAGCATCTTGGTATGCACAATTGATTTCCTTTGAACAACAATCCTTCCTGAACCATATAATTTGTCCACTAAATTCTATCTCTCAGTATAGGGCTTGTACATGCTTCGTAGGCCTCCTTGAAATCTGTATCATCACAATACATATCCTTAAGGTGTTCAAACCCCAAGGTCTTCACCTGGAATTCTTGCAGAATTAAACATCTCTTGCTTAATGCATCAACAACCTTGTTAGCATTCCCAACAATATGTTTTATTACAAAAGTAAAATTTTGCATAAATTCAACCCATTTTGCATGTCTCTGATTCAATTTTTCTTGTCGGGTTATGAATTGTAAAGCTTGGTTATCGCTGTACAGGACAAACTCTTTTGGGACAAGATAATGCCTCCATTTCTTCAATGCTTGAATGATGGCATATAATTCCTTGTCATATGTGGAGTATTTCCTCTTAGTCTCATTCAAGTTATCACTGAAATAGGAAACATGCCTATTATCCTGACTCATAATAGCTCCTATTGCAACTCCACTTGCATCACATCTCACCTGAAATGTCTTCCCAAAATTTGGCAAGATCAGAATTGGTCGTTCTGTTATCTTCTCCTTCAGTATATTGAAGCTCCTTTCAGCCTCCTTTGTCCATTTAAAGGACTTGTGCCACTTCTTTACTGCATCCATCATTAGGGCACAAATTCCACTGAAGTCTCTAATGAACTTTTTGTAGAAACTTGCTAAACCATGAAAGCTCCTTAGCTCGAACATGCTCCTTGGTGACAACCATTCTCCGATCGCTTTCACCTTCTCTGGATCCATCTTCAATTCATTCGAAGATATCAAAAAACCCAAACAAATGAGCTCTGTCTTCATAAAAGAGGACTTCTTTAGATTGATCAACATTTTCTCCTGTTGTAGCCTCCTCATTACTAGCGTTAGGTGCCTCAAATGCTCCTCTTTTGTCCTGCTAAAGACCAATATATCATCCAGATATACAACCACGAACTTGCTAATGAAATATTTTAGAATTTCATTCATCAGCCTCATAAAAGCGCTCGGGTCATTCGTTAAGCCAAATGGCATAACTAGCCACTCATATAGGCCTTCATTCGTCTTAAAGGCTATTTTCCATTCATCACCCTCTCTCATCTTGATCTGGTGATATCCACTTTTTCAGATCTATCTTAGAAAATAAATTTGCTCCACTTAAGCAATCCATTAAGTCATCCATTCTTGGTAAAGGAAATATGTACTTGATGGTGATATTATTGATGGCTCTCGAGTCTATGCACATTCTCCATCCTCCATCTTTCTTTGGGCTTAACACAGTTGGTATTGTGCATGGGCTCAAAATTTCCGTGACCAACCCGTTATTCAACAATTCTTGGACTTGGCTCTTCACCTCCTCATTTTCTCGAGGTGTTAATTTTTATGCTGCCTTGTTCGACAGGATTGCTCCTGGTATCAAGTCGATATGATGACTGACACTCTTGATGGGTGGCAATGAGTTTGGCAGCTCATCCACCACTATATCAACAAAATTATCCAGGAGCTCCTAAACTTCTTCAGGCAAATAATCCATTGATGCACTCGTAAGGATGACTCTGGGCTTCCTCACCATAGTGACCTGCATCTCATGTTCTTCCTTGGCTTCCTTCAGGAGTTCCTTCCCACTCATGAGAAGTATGCTTGTGCTGGCTTCCTCTTTCACTCTCTTCTCCTCCATTGGCAGTAACATATGTGTCCTACCATTCTTATCCAATGTGTATGTATTCTTCCTTCCATCGTGAATGACATTTCTATCATACTGCCATGGTCTTCCCAACAAAATGTGGCATACGTCCATGGGAATTACATCACATGTGATTTCATCTTTATATCCTTCTATTTTAATTTCAATCAGGCATTGTTTAGTAATCATTACCTGGTGTCCTTTTTGCAGCCATGAGACTTTGTATGGCCTTGGATGTGCAGTTGTCTTCAGCTCCAATTTCTCCACCATCTCTGTGGATACTAGATTGTCAGTGCTCCCACTGTCAATAATCACATTGCATACTTTATCCTTATTCTTGCAAGTTGTCTTGAAGAGACTGTTCCTATGCACTGGCTTTTCAATTTCTTCCTTTGGTCTTAAGAGAAATTTTCTCAACATCAGGGATGCTCCATCCTCTGCTCCTTCTGCCTCAACATCTCTTCATTGTGATTATTAAATGTGGGCTTCTCCTCCTTCCTTCTTCTTCTTGGGACATTCACAAGACATGTGCCCTATATTTCCATAGTTATATCACCTTACTCCTCCTCTACCTCTTCCCTTAGAAGAGTTTCTTCCACCATTCTATCTTCCTCGTGAACTTCCTCCTCGTTCTGAGTGATTGTGTGGTTTCTCAGCCTCATCCTTAGACTGATGTGCTCTTTCATGGTTAAATGCCTTACTTTTGCTTGGGATTGAGTCTTTACCTCTTCCTCACTAGTTCTGTTTTCTGGCCAGCTTCTCTTTTTCCTTCAGCGCAAACTGATAAGAATTTTCCATAGTCCTCACTGACATCATGCTCAACTCGTCCTGGACTTCATATCTCAAGCCATTTACATATCTGGCGACTTTTTATTCGTCTCTCTCCCTTCATATCTCAAGCCATTTAGAAATCCTCGGTGTACTCCTTGACTGTCATTCCTTTCTGTCTCAGGTTCTGTAGCTTCCTGAATAGATTGATCTGGTAGTCCTTGGGTATGAACTTATCCTTCAACTTGGCTACCATCCTATCCCAACTCTTTATCCTTTATTTTCCTTTACCTCTCCTCTCAGCCTGCAGTTCATCCCACCACAGTGCTGCATGCCATTTTAGCCCGGTGACTACTTGCTTCACCTTCTTTTCCTCATCGACATCTTTATAGTCGAAGTGTTTGTCCATGGACCTTATCCAGTTCAGCAGTTCTTCAGCATCTAGATTTCCCTCATACATGGGGACCTCTATCTTAGCTCTACCTCCCAACCTGAAAACTGCTCCTAACAAACGTTCTTTTGCAACATCCTCTCCTGCAGCTTCTTCAACCTCAACCTCTTCACTTTCCACATCATTGACATCCCCAACGTAAGGTGCTCTTCTCTGTGCTGCTTCCATTGCTTCCATTCAGGTGCAAAACTCTCGCATCTCCCTTTCTACAACACGGTTGGCTAAAGGTGACTCTTGTCTTCTTGGCGACATTGTGTTGACTGTTTGTCACACACAGAGTGCATCTCCGAGTTTTCTGTCTCCTTATTTTTCCTCCTTCGCCTGAAATCTATAGACGAAAAATGCGCTCTGATACCCCCTGATGCAGACCCCCTATCCCTCCTCAGGGCTACGAGATCTCCCAGTCAGTATCTTCTGGTTCGGGAGCCGAAACGACTCTGCTGGTCCCTAACTGGAACCCTTCGAATGAACACACACACACACACAGGTCCCTCCACAAAGCTCAATTGGATTTTCCCAGCGCAACGCGAGCTCCTACAATACATGCCTAAGAGTCGTGACCGTGCCCTTATCCTTCCTGCCTTTCACTATTTCATGGTTTAGGGTATTGAAGTGCCAAGAACTCTGCCCTCCAGCCCGCGATGCCCGAGTTCGCGAAATAATCTGACCTCGTTATTTCATGATCTCATGACCTGGGGTCTTGGAGCACCAAGAACATTGCCTCCCAGCTCGCGATGTCCGAGTTCACAAAACAGATAGCCTTCGCTATCTCGCGACTCAGGATTTTGACGCACCATGAACACTGCCTCCCAGCTTGCGATGGCCAAGTTTGCAAAATGGAAAACCCTCGCCATTTCGTGATCTTGCGACTCGGGATTTTGAAGCACCACGAACACTGCCTCTCAGCTCGCGATGTCTGAGTTTGCGAAATGAACAGTCCTCGATGTCTCGTGACTCAGAGGTTAGAAAAACAAGGAAATCCAATTCCCAGTTTGCGATATCCGAGTTCACGATGTGGACCAATGGTCCAGATCCGCCTTTGATCGACGGTTCAGATCAAATCACAGTCTCGCGATTCAAAGGTTTGAAAAACAAGGGACTCCGCTTTCTGGTTCACGATATCCGAGTCCGCGAGATGGGTCGACTCTGCTATTTCATGATCTCGTGACTCAGGGTTTTGGAAGATAAGACCTCTATCCCTCTAGTTGGCGATACCCAAGTTCGCAAACTGAACCAACGGTCTAGATCTATCTGAGATCGATGGTCGCTGTTCCTCCTGAGCTTTTGGACGTCAAGTGGCCCTTGTCGCTAATCTCCTTGCAGCTCCACCTTATCCAATGGTTTGCGGGGTTTCAGTGTTCCTCCTTGAGGACTCTCCACCGTTCGTTCAGATATTTGAACTCCCCTCATCGGGATCTAGGCAGTGTTAAAGTCTGTGCTCCTCCTTCCAATCGGACGATCCGTGGGAATCCCCACAGGGATCCAACGGTTAAGGGTGTTCTTCCTCCTGAGCTTTTACTCGACTTTGACTTAGAATATTTTTTAAGCCTGCGAAGACTCAATCTTCGCTCCTTCCAAGGAATAAGTTCCTGGTCTTGAAAAAACCTTTCGAAGTGTTAGACCTTCTGATCTTTGTCTGGTTCAGACTTTGATCTCCTGTGCATTCCTTGCGTCTGAGGGATTTCGATAGCTTAGATTCACGACGTTTTCTCTCTATCTCAATGCACACCTTGCAGAGCTCCCAGTGAAGAGGAAACAACTCCACAATGTTCCTCCCTGGCTCGATGCACACCTTGCAGAGCTCCAAATGAAGAGAAACAATTGAAACTACCAAAATCTTATAGTTCCATTCACTTGTTTATAAAATAGAAAACAATGGGAAAATACACATAGTCCAAGCACAACACATTTAGATCAATTCTCCGTTCAGTTCTATTCATAAGTGCCCACTGGCTACATAATACATACAAACTACAATAGCTCCAAAAGCTGAGATTTTCTGCTCACTCGCAGTTCTCTCATAGATCAATTTCTCTCCTTCCTCTCCCGGCTGCTAACTGGGCTTACAAACTTTTTCATAACTCAAAATGTTCCTAGGGTTTCCCTTGCTACTTTCCTACTCTAAACCTTATCCTACACTATCTTAGTCTAGTCGTATTCCAGAGCCAAAGTGTAAGGTAGCTAGAGAGGTAGTGGGGGGGCCCAGAGGGCCCATAGTGATAATAGTGGAAGTCATTCAATGTAAGGTGGAATAGGTCCACTATATTATTAAATAATACCCACTATGATAGTTAGATATAATAAATGGGTAATTAGATATAATAAATGTAAGAGGACTTCTTAGAAGGTTATACTTCTAGAAGATTCCTCCTCTAGAATGTTCTTAGGTGATGGTAGCAATATATAAAGGGGTTCAAGAAATGTAATGAGACATGAAGAGAATTATTGTATTTGGAGTGACAACTCAATAGGAGGATTCCCCCTCAAAGAGGCAAGTGGACAGGAGATGATCCCTTCCATAATAGGATCCATTGTACGGTGTTGCCCTACCTAAGGTAGCTAGAGAGGTAGTGGGGGGGCCTATAGGGCCCATAGTGATAATAGTGGAGGTCATTCAATGTAAGGTGGACTAGGTCCACTATATTATTAAATAAGGCCCACTATGGTAGTTAGATATAATAAATGGGTAATTACATATAATAAATGTAAGAGGACTTCTTAGAAGGTTCTACTTCTAGAAGATTCCTCCTCTAGAATGTTCTTAGGTGATGGTATCACTATATAAAGAGGTTCAAACTATGTAATGAGACATGAAGAGAATTATTGTATTTAGAGCGGTAGCTCAATAGGAGGATGCCCTCTTGAAGAGGCAAGTGAACAGGAGAGGATCCCTTCCATAATATGATCCATTGTACGGTGTTGCCCTACCTCAAGGGTTTGATAGTAATAAATGAGATTTTGAATATTTTTATTCTATATCTATTGTGATTCTTTTGTATTCAGTATTTGGTTCTTAACAATTGGTATCAGAGCACTTTCCTTGGCAGACATTTTTTTATTTTTGCAGATTTTTTTTTCGGAGAAGAAAAAGAGGGCCGCGACATTCCATAAATTTTTAGTATATTTATGTGAAACATTTGCAGAAACAGGTTGTGTATCTGAGTTCCTCTCAGAAAAACACCCAAGTTGAAAAAAAAAATCGTCCGAAACGGAGTCCGGGAAGTCAAGATATTGAAGTTTTAAAATTTGCAATTTTCAAGGTTTTTTCCGCGGACGGCGGTGTGATTTTTATTTTTATTTTTGTAGAATCTAGAGGCCGAATTTGCAAAAATAAATTACATATTTGATTTCCTCTCACAATTTCACCTAATTTCAAAATTTTTTTTAGCCGAAACGGAGTCCGAGAAGTGAAGTTATGAGCATTTTAAATTCAACAGTTTTTCAGGGTTTTTCCAGAAAACGCAACGATTTTCTGCAGTAACTTATTGTTCTATTTTTGGGGTTTTTTTCATGACGGATGTGAAACCGAAGAGTTCATAGGGTGCTCAGATGGATATTTCCTCTCAAATACTCAAGGGAATTCTTGAAGCATTCAAATCCAAATTGTATGACACATTGGATGGTAGATTGCATGACCTTGCAAATGACCTCAATGATAGTTTCCGTAGTATTCAAGATTCATTGGATAACATGCAACATATATTTCTTATGGTGGAAATTAGAGATGAATATAATTAAGAAATATATGCTTGGTATGATTTTGAAGTCGATTGTGATGATTGGTATATGGATAGTTGTCATTTCTGGGATGACAACCACTTTCATATTTTGTTTGATGACTCTAATCCACCTTCTGTAGACAACATCAATGTGACAAATTGAGAGCCAATGATTATTACCGGTGTCTATCCTGTATATTATACAGTTGTATTATTCCTTCCAGATTCTGCTACGACCCTTTTCCACTATGTGGATGGATATTCTTATTTGGATCCACATGATAGGTGTCAGTCTTTGGAGCATCATTTTGAGTTGGTTATTGGGTTCCAAAATTTTCCACGTGGAGTTCACATGAGCACTTGGACATATGACCCGGGATTACAATGGTGGTTGGACTACTTCAACATGGTGGCTTTCCTTTCTACATGGGACCTTGGTTCTCCAGTCTTCTTCAACATTATGGTCCACAATTATCCATGGGACCCTGGCATATGGTTGTACATCAAGCATTGATGACAACACTTTCATAAGGGGGATGGAATGTAAGGTAGCTAGAGAGGTAGTGGGGGGGTTCAGAGGGCCCATAGTGATAATAGTGGAGGTCATTCAATGTAAGGTGGACTAGGTCCACTATATTATTAAATAAGGTCCACTATGGTAGTTATATATCATAAATGGGTAATTAGATATAATAAATGTAAGAGGACTTCTTAGAAGGTTCTAATTCTAGAAGATTCCTCCTCTAGAATGTTCTTAGGTGATGGTAGCACTATATAAAGGGGTTCAAGCCATGTAATGAGACATGAAGAAAATTATTGTATTTGGAGCAGTAGTTCAATAAGAGGATGCCCCCTCGAAGAGGAAAGTGAACATGAGAGGATCCTTTCCATAGTAGGATCCATTGTATGGTGTTGCCCTACCTCAAGGGTTTGATAGTAATAAATGATATTTTGCATATTGTTCTTCTATATCTATTGTGGTTATTTTGTATTCAGTATTTGGTTCTTAACACGAAGTGGAAACTTATGCTCTGTTTACAATTTCAAAAACTTGCTTCAAAGGGAAAAACCCGATATCGGTTCAAGCGTGCCTCCGAAGGTGAATTTCGACGCTGTGTGGAGGAGGATCCTAAAATCATTTGTGACTGCTCATGTTAAAGTTCCGAAGAAACTCTCACATGTTGAGTGGTCCCACCTCTGTGCGCTTACCAACGATGCTCCTACATCGACATGAGAGGCTCCAGGGATGGGTGGTACTTCTAGAGCTTCTGTTGGAAGGGTTTCACTTCAGGCTTTAACAAGATAGTGTGTTGAATGATACAAGTATCATAAGTTTTTAGATCTCGATAGGACCATATGAAAACATCTTGATATTGTCCAAAAAGTTTGAGATAGGACTTCCTTTCCTCTTTAGATACTGTCTTGTCGAGATTTATATTCTTGGGGTTTTTCGGGGTTCCTAAATTTACAGTTTCGTGCATAGGAAAGGAACTCCTCGTCTTTGCATTCTTTGACCCTATGAATCTTTCCCTTAGGTCAAAAAGGTTTTCTAAATTGGATACTCCCTTCGGTATCATGTGAGACCTTGGTTTATCGATCGATTGTTCTGTATGAGGATTGGTTATGCTAGTTTCTCTTGGAATACTTCATCGCCAATAGCCAAGTCTTTAAAATTATCCCGATTGGTAAATTTTTTTATGACTGATCATCTCCTTCAAAGAACTTTCAATTAGAAATATTGTTGGGCATCGATGGTTTGTAGAGTAGCTCCACAGTGAACCGAGAGGCTTCATAGTCTTCTAGAGGTGATAGCCTTGAGGCAACGGTGGACAGAGAATCAACAAGAGTGTTCTTTGTTCTAGGGATCACTGTAATGTTGAGACTTCAAAATGTTATATTAGTTTGTGCACTTCCTGTTGGTAATTCCTCAGGAGGGGACAGTTGCAATGTATAATGTTCCTTACTTGTCTAACGATGATTTCAAAATCTCTAAAAACCTTTAATTCTTTAACATTTAATTCTATGGATTTCTTTAGCCCTTGTACTAGAGATTCTTACTTGGTGATGTTGTTTGTGCATTCAAATTCTAGTCTTCAAGACAAGAAATTTAGTTTACCTTTTGGGTCAATGAGGATGAACCTTTCCCTTGATCCTTTTTTCAATTTAGATCCATCGAAGTATAAGGTCCACATTTGTGAACAAAAATCGTCAACTTCCCTTTTTATACCACTTTCCTCCTTTCCTCCTATCTGTTCTGTGATTTCTGACACCGATTCCTGACAGAAGAGGGTTTCCCCCACTGTCGTTGGCAAATTTTATTGAAAACTTACTTCAGAGTTTTGAGTAAGAAGGAAATCAGATGAGAGGGGGGAGAAATTCCCGAATTAGAATCACAGGAATAATTTCCTAGCACGGGAAAATTTGTTGATGAGGACTTGTTAAGGGTTTCCAGGTTGATGACCATGTTTTTTAGATATCTTTCCCTATCGATTATGATCATATTCATGTGTCCCTTTAATGACAGACAAAGGTGAGCTCTTTATGTGCTAAAGTATCTGTTTAACTTATCATACCAATCTGAACTCAGTAGAAATCCATAAGCTTCTAGGATATCTACTACAATGATGTCAATTACTTGAACAAATTTTGGGTGTGTCGCTATTCTGGTCATTACATCTTTGAGCTCTCCCATAACCTTCACCTTGGTTTTGTCCAGTTGTATTACATTTTTATCACTTTTGAGAGGGGTTGTGATTAATTTTTTGCAAATGGGCAATGGCATAACATTGAAGGATGCTCCTGAGTCGACCAAGCAGTTATGGAGGTTTCTGTTGAAGACTTCAAATGTCAAAAGGAACGATGGGACAAAAGGTTTTCCCTTCTTATCTTCAGAGCAATGTTCACAATTGGTTTAATCCTTAGATCTGTGGGGGTTAGATTTTATCCTTGGTTAGTGCTTGTTATAGGATTTTCTAATGATTTCAATGCTTGTAACACAAAGTCCTTTTGCTGAGGGATTCTACACATGTCCATGATTGATATATTTGCCTTCAAAATTTTCAAATATTCTACTATGTTGTACTCTAGCTTGGGGGATTCTCATGTATGGATGTTTATAGAATTTCTTTGGGGGACAAAAGGTGCTTTTGTGTGATTAAGAGATGGTTTTCCGCCTGAAGTTTGGGCTGTAGTATGGTTGTTTAGGACAGGTTGACCCCTACTCCATGTTTGCATGACCAAGACCTCTGTGGGTGGTTCTTGAACCTCTAATAGGTCGTCGGAAGGCATTGGTAGGTCAGGGTCCCATATTAACATGGTTGTTTCTTCTGGTGGATCGACTTCTTCCTAATCAAAAATATTCATAACTGAGCTGCTTCATTGTTTGGTTAGAGAAACCTCACCTAGAAACTGGTTGGCCATCAAATTCATGGCATGCACCCATTGTGGGCAGTCTCTTTCAGAGTGTTTATCTTGGTAATAGGTACAGAGAGAGTCAGATGCTACATTTCACAGATCGATGTTTAAGTTGGTTGGGGGGGTTCAATGGCTTTGAAAGGTGGGTTTCTTTTAAAAAAGGTTTTATAGGGCCTCTAGCCTTGGTTCCTTCCCCTGCACTTCTTTTCATGTCTATGATTTTATTTGAAAACTTCTTAACCATGCGTTGTAGGTCTTTATGTCTCCACTTCCCTTTTTGGGACATTGTTCTGTTTGTTTCCTTGGGGGTCTAGTCAACATGAGTCCTCTCCTGGGAGGAGGTTGAACTTCCTTCTTAACTAATGAGACCTGACCTTCTTCACATCCCTTCATTTGGAACTCTATTGTTTTGTCTTCTTTAAAATTCTCAGCTAAGGTTGTTTTGGAAGCTCTCTTCACAAACATGGAAATATACATTGGGAGAGCATTAGCATATACTTCAATTTGCAACTCCTGAGTGGGTTTACCTTTAGATTGAAATTTGTTTAGGATAGTGGTGAACCCCTGATTAAAGTATTTAACCTTCTCCTTTGAACTCATGGTAGTGACAAACAACTTGGCCATCAAAACTCCTGTAGTGGTTTCTTCTGCAAATTTATCTAGAAAATCCTTTTGGTTCGTCCAACTGGTTATGGATCCTAAAAGTAAGTTAAAATACCATGTGGAGGTCAAATTCTCAAAAGTATAATGGAAAATCTTGCATACTACGTCTTCATCAGTCTGATAGCTAGTATGATTTTTTTGATATGGTCTTCAAGCAATCCTGAGGTTTCAGGCTCAAATTTAGGGAGTAACTTCTTTGGATGTCGGGGAAGGTTATGTACTCGTCCATGGATGGCCAGAGCATATTTGGCCAACCAAGGTTGATTAATTTGAGGTGAGTTTCCCCTTTCTTCATTATGATCATTGTTATCTTCCATGTCATTCGATTCCGAGATTAAGCGTTCAGATTTAAACCCTTCCTAGTAGTAAAAATCGTCGGGCTCGGAGCAGTTGTCGGATGGTGTTTTGGGGATTAGATTAAGAGGATGTTTGATTTCAGTGAGGGAAAAATCTACTAGGTCTTCTACTATGTGCAAAAAAACCTGGTCAGGGGTATCGACCACTGGTCTGCTTACTTGTTTTCTACGAGGAAGTAACAAAGCTAAGGGCAACACTATGATCTGTTGGGTGTATGCTCTTGTGATTCTTTTGAACTAGTTCAACTCCTCGTCAGGAAGAGCATGAGGTATCTCAGGGAATAGATGTTCTTCCTCTTGCTGGGGTGAGTTACTCGTTTCAGGAGTACTCAGTGTGTGTGGGTTGTCTTGAGAATGACTAACCATGCATGTGGGATATTTTGAATCTATAGGCTATGTGAAATATCTTGTCAAAAATATTGTCATCCATTCATTCTTTAGGACCTCCTTCTAGAGCCAATTATGTTGAGGAGTCCTAAATCCCTTTAACTCAACAATAGGAACCAAACCCTCCACCAAGGCCCAATTAGACTCTGCAACGTTTAATGGTGGAATGGTTCTCCAGATCTTGCGATCTAGACAATTAATCGATGGGCTTTACGTAGTGATTGACAATATGTTTTCTTGTGAAAGCTCCTCCTTCAGTTCGAACGTTCTCTTTTTTGTATTTTCTCTTATAGGTGGGACCGATACAAGATAAATGCTGGTATAAACCAGTTGTGTAACAAAGGGTAAAATATTAACTACTAAAGAAGGTTGAGCTCAGGATAACCCACGTGCTCAAGCATGCAGACAATGATTCTTACACCTACAACAAGCCTAGTACTAATACTTTAACCTGCTGGTGTTACAATTATTGATTGAGATATGATTATCATAAGAGAACATACATGCAATAAACGATGGCAAGAAAAGTAGTTTCCTCAGCTCTAATCATCAATCACATATTAACACACCGATTTACTTTTCATCATTAGAGACAAGAACTATACAAATATTGAATTAGATAACTTATCAAGAGATTCAGAGGCTCTTACTCATTATGGCATCCATTCATGAGATAAAATCAGAAATGATTCTTCTTTAGATCCAATCACACATGCTTTTGATGAAAAACAAAAACTTGTCTCTGGTCCTAAACAAGACTTCTCAATTAAGGTAGCTCTGAAATAGTCCTTTACAAATCAAAAAATGAGGTTCTTTGCCAAAACCATCGACCTTTGCTAACTGGTCGATCCTCTTATTTATAACATATTATTAACTAAAAACAACTATCAAAGGTGAAAGCTAAGTAAAACAAAACATCGCCACATGGAAATTTCATCGCTCAGTCTTCTAAGAGTCATCAAATGGTTTCACTTGATTGGATGACTCTTCTCGTACTTCGACCATTGGACGAAGAGATCCTCACATGTGTTGGCATATGAGAATCTGTGTTGGTCCATCGGGGCCAAAAGGATCTCCTTTATCTCTACTTCCCTTCCCGATACTTGACCATTCTAGCACTTAACTACTGCAACACGGTCCGAGCCTTGATCAGGTGTTCCATGAACTGCTACACTTGACCTGGCTCCATATTCGCCACCTTTTTTATTTCCGCAACCCACGATGAGTCTTCTTCGACATGTAATTTGACTATGTCATGCAAGTCGACAAAGTCATCGGGTGTGCCGAATTCTAGGAGGCCGATGTCTCTCATCGCCCGGTAGATCTTGGTCCAACTCTTTTCGCACTCGACCCATTTCTATTGGGTTTCCTGATGAGGTTCTTGGGCCATTTTCACCCAGTATTAGGCTGAATTATTTATGTGATTGATGCTGCTATCCCTTAGTACCCGAATGTTGTGCTCTTCGACGTCTCGACCCTGCTAAACGATGCTAATGTAATCTATCCTTTCCACTGCTTGGTGTGCTTTCTCATGCCATCTTTCCATATCTTTGCACGTCGCTAGCGCCATGAGGGGTTCTTCTTGGAAATCGACTATTCCCGTAGTGTACATGTGCCACTCATTTGTGAATTTATTGTAGGTGTCTTGGAATTTGCCTCTCAAGAACACCATGGCCTGTGTGGAGTCCTGATAATATTTTTCCAAATGGTGTAGATGTTCCAACTCCTTCAGTGCAGTGGCCAACTCGTCTTCATCCATTTTTTCTCTATCCAGGGTGGCATCTCTGATTTCCATCCCTGCACCGATAAGATCAGATGCCTTGGCATGCTCCATGATAATCAATTTTTCCTCTATGGTGATGAGGATGGAGCGATCCAGAGTAAGCCTCCTCTTCTTGGTGGTTCTCTTCATGATGGATTTCCTCTTCCGTTCATAGGAGATGGCTTGTATATCAGCAACCTCATCCATGGGTTGGAGGATTTTTTGATCTCCCCAGATAAGCATGTTTCCCAAACTCTCGACGGTGTATATCTGTTCAAGACCGGGTTCTTGAACTTCTTCCATGTGTTTTGAAGGTTCGGCCTCTTGTTGTTTCTCATTGGGAGGTAAAGTACTGACTGAAATTGAAGCATTAGGGACAAGCTCGGTACCTACTTGATAATCGACTATTAAGATGCCGATTTCCTACTGTGGAACTTCTTCTTCTTCTTGTTCACCCAACCCTAGCTCGTTCTTTGAGTTATCCACTTGTGTCCCTGGTACATCGAGTAGCTCAGTGTCTAAGACACTTTCGACCTCCTGATCATTTTGTGGAAGGCCTTGAATTTGAGCATTGGGAGTTAGGGAAGATGCCTTCTCGGGTTCCTTTTCCTCTGTGATCTGCACCAGAGTCACCAAGGAAACCTCCAAACTATCATCATCATCATAGATTGTTATTAAGTCATGGAGGGGGTTTGGTACACTTTCTCTCCCTGATGTCCTTGATATCTCTGGTTGAGTTGGAACGTCCCCTAGTGATCCGGCCTGTGGCGTTGTAACTTCAGGGTTATCTAACCTGATGATTTATTCAATTTGTATCAGCTCAGGGCCACTTGGACCTACACGACTCTCAACTAGGTTGTCGGTAGGAACCCTTGTCATTTCCACGAGGTCTGGGTCATTTCGTAGCTGATCAATTACTCACTGTGCCTGTGCCTCCGGTGTCATAATTAGTTCCCTGTTATACACCTCTGTTGCCTCTACCACTCTGAATTATTCCCTCGATGTGAGGGCCACTTGAGATGACTGCTCTATAGTTTCCACCTGTTCATCCATGCCCATGACCTTGAACATTGTCCTTTTCGGGTCGGCCATCCTTTGCACCACCTCGTCCCAGTCCTGGGCATTCTCTGTAAAGACTTCATCTTTGAAATTTTCATGAGCATACGACCAATAGGATGACACCTATGAAGCATGTTGTAGGACCAGGCCCCTAGGATTGTGCTTGCGGAATCGACCCGTCGAGAATCTGAATTCGAGTTGGTCCAACCCCTCTTGTTTGGCTTGAACGTTATCCTTTACCAGGTAGAACCCTACATGGAAACTGTAGGGTATGAAGGCCTATTTGGCATTGTATCCTTGCAAAATGGTTTAATAACATATTTCTCGCATGATGAGTCTGTCTGGGACATGAGCTGGTAGGAGATGTGGTGCTCTAGTGGCCCCAAACACCCTGATGTAGGTGGCACACTCGTCCAAATACCAATGGCCTACCTTGGATATCATCTTCTTGGCTACCTCCGATAGCCTTGGTCATTCCTTCTTAAAAAGAGTAAAATAAATTTGGACGATGAATTCATTGCAGATGAGGGAGTAGGATTTCTTATACCTGTTTTCCCATAGCATGCATAAATAGACGTGGATCGGGATCTCTGCAACATGCCAGCTCAGATTCATGCCGACGAAGACGTTTTCGGCGCACATGACATCGAGCGAGTATGAAGACATGTAAAATTTTGGTGCTTCCCCTTACTTCGACGCCTGAGCCTACTGCACATAGATGCTCAATTGCTTTGAGATTGTTTCTCCCAATTTGAAGCTGCACCTGACGATTGAAACTGTGTATGCCAAAGGAATCCATGCCTTTGAAAACCTGGAGAAATACTTCTCTCCGTACAATCGAAAGATGAGAGCCATAAAATAGACGTATGTCTCCATTAAGTTAGCTGTCCCATACCATCCAGTACTCCGATTGGTAAACTTCTTGTCCTCCCTCCACCATGAGGCCATCACTCGACTGGTGTTGTGGTGTTCGTAGAACTTCACGACGAAGTCTGTGTTTAGCCGTTCCTCTGGGTCTCTGAGTTTGTAATACTTATGAACTTCTACCGTGAGGAAAAATCTGACACACCCTCCATTGTAATCATTGATTAAACACTTTTGTGTGTCTATGTGGTCGATGAGCCATTTCAGGACCTCTATGCAAGGGAAAATGGGGGTCCTGCTTGACACCATGTGCAGATACGACCATCAGATGTTCAGGAACACCTGGTCGTCGAGTGTTCTTACGTTCATATCATTGCGTGGGACATATTCCATGTATTGTTCTCAGCTGATCCTGTTAAATAGCTCTCCCCATAGTGGGAGCGCCATCTTGGACCCAATGCTTGTCTCAATATTGCCAAAGGTCAAAGGTTGGATGAAAACCTTCTTTGTCTCTATATTAACGATAGGTTCCAACGTCATGACGTATTCCAATTGATTTGTGATCTCTGGAGAAGAGCCTTCGCCTACCTCTGGCTCTTTCAATTTCGGTGTTCTTGATGATCGTCTAGTGGTTGGATTTATTGGAGGCATTGTTCCTACAACTTAAAAATAAAATTTTAGAGACTATGTAAAAACAAAAAATTGGATAAAACATATAAATTATAGCCATGTTAAATTTATAGACTAGGACACATACCTTTGAAGTTTGTTAAAACCTGGTTATTTTGAAAATCACGGAGACGATACAACCTTCGAGTTTCTCGTCTTCCTCCTTCAAACGCTCCAGAATTCTCTTTCATGTGGAATGATTTCGTTCATAATGGCTCAAGAGAATTTAAATAAGAAAGATCTTACCGTGTCACATCATCCATTCAATTCGGGTTATGAGTGAATTTTCAATAAATTGGTCGCTGAATATCTAGAACTTGAATTCATCGTGGTTTTAAGGTGGAGGCGCGGGTGGTGATGTGTTCTATCGGTGATTTTAAACAACTATTTTGATTGGCTCACGAGGTAGAAACTAATGCGATGTCAGATATTAATTATCTCCTTGAATGCTCAAAATCTGATCATATCTAATGCTAAAAACGTCCCGTCGTGTCCCTCTTTCAGTGGGTGGATGAGGGATAGGGGTTGTGCCACGAATGCTTTCGTTGGTATCCTCCTGTTAAAATATCTGACGCCGATTGGTCTTACCGTACAATGTTGATGTGACAAAGCTGACTCGGAGGTGTGACTCAGACCTAGGGAACCAAGAATGACTCAGGATAGAACTAGACCGTATGACCCTCTTACTTGGTAAAGACACATGACGTTGAAGACTAGTGACTCAATTTTCTTGTATTAATTGGAGTCGGGAATTTCCTTAGGTTATTCGTTCTAAACAAACCTTAGCTTTTCGATGTCGAAAAAGTGTCTAGGATTGACGAAAAACTTATCAAAGTGATTTCGGATCACATCCCTTGAGAAATTGTCGATGCTGAAAATGCGTTGGGGACCGGCAAGAATGTTTTTTGTGATCCTTCTGGGTTTTCTCTGATCCTAATAAAGTGCGTTGGGCATCGACTATTGATGATATCTATATGAAAAAATTTAACGCAAACCACAACTTCCTTCTGTCGATGCCGATGGAGATCGACGCTCGACGACTAAGGTTTTTCAAGTGGTTCCTTTTTCTTCTTTGAATTCCTTTTGATACTGAACCTGAGTGCGTTGGGTGGGGTGTTTGGCTGCCAATTCCTTATTCAGGTGTTAAGATATTTTTATTCATGGGGTTTCATACGTTCAAGCAAACTTGGATAGGTGATGGCAGTCATGAAAATGAGAAAAGACAAACATTTCCAAAAATGAAATAGAATCAGACAGTGTAGGAGATCAAGTGGTACCCAAAAAGTAAAAAAAAATGACAAAGGATTTTTAGGGTGTGTTGAGTGCTCAACAATATGTTGAATGGATACTTTGCTACTGATTGGTCTCATTTATGGCTCCCTTATAATGGTAAAATGAATCAAATCAGGATTGACATGGAGAGGTATATGAAACATGTTGTTACTGACCTAAATGACCCAAATGAACCGATAATGTTTAACAACTCAATTTTGGGTAATTATTCATACGAAACCTTTTTTTTGAATTTTATAGATGAAACATCATCCCTTGCGGAATCTAACACACAATTTGGAATCCTTCATTGCACCCAGGTTGTTGAGAACAATTGTGAAATAATAGATCAGACTAACAGTTCCCTTGATGTACAACCTAACATAGTTTCCAGATATAGATTAGAAATGTTCACTAATTCTAATAACCCCACTAAAACAAAAAAAATAATTGAAAGCTTAAAATCAAATTTTGTAACCAAGAAAGGGGATCCTAACCTATGGACACTATTTTTTGACAGATCCAAATCTTTAGAAGTTGCGGGTGTTGGATGCATACTGAAAGATTCGAAAGGAAAGAGCATATTAATTGCATGCAGACTTGAATTCCAATGCACCAGTAACACTGTCGAATATGAATATTTGTTGCAAGGATTAATAAAGGAAGTAGATTTGAAAGCTGAGAAGATTAAGGTATTTGGAGATTCTGGAATTGTCATAAGACATGTAAGGAACAACATCAATTGTCTTTCAAGTAATTTAAAACATTATCAATCAGAGGTATGGGAACTAATCAAATATTTTGTTGCATTTAACATTAGTTATGTTCCTCGTTCATTAAACTGTGATGCTAATTTGTTGGCCAATGTTGCATCCAGACTAATACCTTGAGATGTATTGATGTCTAACACCTTCTCCATTGAACTTTTATATAGGCCTTCAATCCCCGACAATATCACTAGTTGGAGAGTCTTTTACGATGACCAACAACTCATTAATTTATTGCGTATGAGATATACTTTCAAAGACTCTATTATAGATGAAGGTCAGAATGATGATTTATGAATTCAGATGTTGTTTATCACGCTCAATAAAAAAAAAATTCCAAGTTTGACCAACAATATTCCCGAAAATGTAACAAGACTAGAGAAACTTAACGATCTCCAAGACAAGTTCAAAAAAATTACCAACTGTAAAACCAATAGTTCATGCATGAAGTTTGAAGTGGTAAACATGGGAACAAATACCACTCCACAAAACATTAATCTCAGAAGAAATTTCTCTCCCGAAGAAAAGCAATCTTACATAAAATTATTGAAAGAATAGAAAGACATTTTTTCTTGGACCTATGGAGATATCAAGACATATGACACCAATATCATTTAACACATCATTGCTATGAAGCCTCAAACAAAACCATTTCAACAAAAGCTTTGGAAGATGCACCCTAATCTCGAACCCCAAGTTAAAGTAGAACTAAATAAGTTGCTAGCTGCCAAAATCATATTTCCAGTTAGGCATACTCAATGGATCTCTAACTTAGTACCAATAAGAAAACGAATGGGCATATAAGGCTGTTAAGGTCCTAACCCGCACATAGGTAGATCAATGTATTCAGATGTAATAAAGGTCAATATTAATAAGACCTTTCAATAAAATAGAATAAGGCGGATGTAAGAAGACCTAATAGTAGCTTTCGCTTCTAGAAGGATCTTCCTCTAGATGCTTCTTTTTAGTATAAATAGGAGTCAGGGGTATGAGAACCCTAGCTTGGATATTATTGTAATAGAGCGCTGCTCGATTGGAGGTTTCCCCCTCGAAGAGGCCTGTGAACATTGCTATCTGATTCAAGTGCTATTTCTGTTGCTATTTCGTGAATCATTTCTGTGTATTGTGAAGATTATGCTGGATATTTTACTGTTATTCTATTATTTCTAACATTTCGTTTTTGTTCTGCATATTTTATATATCTGGTATCTTGCAAGTGGTATCAGAGCACTTTCCTTGGCAGAAATTGTGGGTATTTTTTTCTTCAGGGTAGAGACGTATTCCGACGTCTTTAAGCCACAAAGAGATGTCGTTACGCGCATAAACCCACGGTTGAGGGATTCATACACGTAGGAAATACAAGTGGTTCTTAAGCGCATGTTTGTTGGCCACCCTTGTAACCCCTGTTGGTACCCCTTCGAGTGGTAGCGCATCAGACAACACCTGTGTACGGACCAACCTAGATTTCCTGAAGCCCTCTATAGATAAACCTATCGGCCGCCGGACTGCTATAGTGTTACCGAGAACAACACTCGGGAAGATACTCTCTAGTACCTGGGTAGTTGGGTAGTACGGCTAAGGGTACGGTCTATCCTCCTTAGTTAGTGCCCTGAGATATTGGGCCGAGTACTATTGTTGAACCCCGCACGTATATCAGAGAGCTATAGCATAGGGCAAACCCTTGTCTGTAGAACCCTGGAATACCTAACCCTTGGGGAACATAAATAGCAATATAAACAAATTAAACTGGCGAGATCTGTTAACCTGCATCTGTATTCGGGTTGCTAAGTGAATACTCTCTAGTTCAGAATTTGGGGATTTCAGCACTGCAACATTTTTCAGACCAAAGCA
>ML790633.1:419401-441300 GCA_009831015.1 Picea engelmannii | reverse complement strand
TAGAATAAGGCGGATGTAAGAAGACCTAATAGAAGCTTCCGCTTCTAGAAGGATCTTCCTCTAGATGCTTCTTTTTAGTATAAATAGGAGTCGAGGGTATGAGAACCCTAGCTTGGATATTATTGTAATAGAGCGCTACTCAATTGGAGGTTGCCCCATCGAAGAGGCCTGTGAACATTGCTATCTGATTCAAGTGCTATTTCTGTTTCTATTTCGTGAATCATTTCTGTGTATTGTGAAGATTATGCTGGATATTTTACTGTTATTTTGTTATTTCTAGTATTTCGTTTCTGTTCTGCATATTTTATATATCTAGTATCTTGCAAAGGCTTTGTATTGACTTCATGAATTTGAACAGATCCCTAGAGAGAGATAATTACCCAGTGCCTCCAATGGAACAAATTCTATAGTGTATATCCGACTCTGAGATGATTTCCTTTTTAGATGGCTATTCCAGTTATAACCAAGTCTTGGTGGTCAATGGGGATCAACTAAAAACAACTTCCCAGACTAAGTGGGGAACATATGCTTACAAAAACATGTCATTTAGTCTCATCAATGTCGGAGCAGCCTTCCAAAGAGCTATGGACATCACCTTCAGGGGTCTACTTGGAGAATGTGTTGTGGTGTATCTTGATGATGTTACTATCTTCTCAAGGGACAAAAAAGAGCATATAACTCATTTGAATAAAGTATTCAATAGGTGTAGGAGATACAATATCTCTCTTAACCCAAAGAAATATGTTTTTGTTGTTGATGAAGGAAATATATTAGGGTTCATTGTTTCCAAGATTGGCATGGAAATCAAACCTGAGCAAACCAAAGCTATCGCTAAAATCCCTCCCCCTCATAACAAGAAAGCCATGCAATCATTCCCAAGAAGAATACATTTTGTGAGACGTTTCGTTCCCATCTTTTCCGAAACAATAAAACCCATGCAAAACATGATAAAAAAGAATGTTGAATTCATATGGGGACCTAAAGAAAAATAATCTTTTGGTAATATTAAATAAGACATATCGCAATCTCCCAAACTATTAAGCGTATACTTTAGTCGAGGGTTCATATTTTACACCTTCACTTCAGACACCGCATTCCCAACTGTTTTAATGCAGAATAACTGGGAAGATGATGAATTCCCTGTGGATTTTATGAGCTCTAGGTTACAAGGAGAAGAACTAAACTATCCATAGGTTGACAAGAAAGCCTATGTTGTATTCAAATTCATCAAACACTCCAGTCCATTCTTTCTCAAATCTAAGACTAAAGTTATGGTTCCTTACCCTTCTATAAGAAATATCTTGATAGAGAAAGACTTAGCAGAAAATAGAGCGAATTGGTTTACAATTCTACAAGAGTATGAACCAGAGATTAAGCTTGAAAAAATTATCAAAGGCTAGGGACTATGAAAATTGGTTGCTGAATCAACATGCCTTAAATTACATGAAGGTTCTTTGTATCAAGATCAAGAGTTGTTTGAAAGAGAGATTTGTTACATCGCTGTAGCCTCGAATCAATAGTTTTACAAAATGAAATATTACTTAACTCATGGGTCAACCCCGCATTATATAGATCCAAAAAAGAAAAGATCCCTCAGACTCAAGTCTGTTCAATATCATCTCATCCAGGGAATGTTATGCAAAACAAATTATGATGGTGTTTTTCTGAGATGTCTTGAGGCGAGGGATGAAGAAAAGATATTATTTGAACTTCTTGATGGACCAACCAGTGGACATTATGGTGGACACACCACTACTCACAAAATCCTAAGAGATGGCTATTACTGGCCCACTTTATTCAAAGAATCTCATGCATATACAAGGAAATGCCAACAATGCCAAATGTGAGCCGGGAGAGAAAAAATGTTTCATTTCATCTATAGCCTATGATCATTGAATGCCCCTTTCAAAAATGGGGAATGTATGTAATCAGGGAAATAAATCCTAAATCTTCCCAACTACACAAATACATTTTGACCGCTACTAACTATTTCACTAGATGGAGAGAAGCAATTTCCTTGAATACTATCAATGATAACTAGGTGACTTCCTTCCTTGAATCTCGTATTATTACCAGATTTGGAATTCTTGAATCATTAGTCTTTGATAATGCCAAATATTTTTCTTTTATGAAATTAACTGAATTTTCTCTAGAGTGGAATATTAAGGTTAAGTTTTCATTGAATTATTACCCACAAGGGAATGGTTTAGCAGAGTCAACTAATATGAACCTCATTAAAATTCTTAAGAAAAATGTCAATGATCATCAAAGAAATTGGTGCCTCGCCCTTCAGAACACCTTGTGGGATGACAAAGTGACTCCCAAGTCATCTATTGGTAACTCTCCCTTTTTCTTGGTCTATGGATAGGAATCCAATGTGTCTACCCATACTTTTCTACCCACCTTTCAAGTGGCCCAATCTGCCCAAGACGAGGCTTTCCTAGTAATGCAAGAGAGATTAAACATGTTGTTAAAAGTGGAATAAGAAAGGGAAAAATATAAGATGAACCTAACACACCATCAAGGAATAAGTAAAAAATGGTTTGACAAGTCAATTGTGGGTAATACATATTTTCAGGAGGGAGACCTTGTTCTCAAATGGGACAAAGTTAATTAACTAAAGGGAAAACACACCAAATTCCAGAAGTTGTGGTTAGGACCCTATTTGATTCAACAAAGAATACTTCCCAGAACTTTCAGACTTAAAACATTGCAGGGAGATGAGGAGAAGCTCCCTGTCAATGGAAAAATCCTCAAAAAATACTTCTCCTAATCACCAATGGTGATTTAGCCTTGTACATAGTAAGGTTTTCTCTATTTTCTTTTCCCGTGTTCTGTTACTTTCACTCCAATCATCCTTTTTTTTTCTCCCAGTTCTCTTTTTCCCATTCCTTTGTTTCAATTTTCCTCTTCTTTCTACACTTTTAAGTTTAGAATAACTTATTGTTCGCCACTCTGGATTAACCTTTTCCTTCGCAACAAGAAGCCAAGATTGTTTGACTCATGTAAATGCCTTGTTCTGTGAATGGATTTCTATTTTCAAGTGATTGAGTTTCCTCGTGATCAACACTTATCTTGATGTGTAATGGTGGTACATAAAAGAGGAACGATTTCACCTGTTCCAAGAGAAAGCTTCTAACCTGTAAATTCAACACCTTTTTTTATGGCTTCCATCGGTTATCTATACTTATGTGACCACTCTCATGACATTCCTGTGTTCCACTCAAGTTTTTGGAAATGTCCTGAATTCAATGTCTTCTGCATAATTTCAGTGATTTTTTCCTTGATATTCTCCTAATTCTAATGCATTTGTGACTCATGTCTATGGACCCATGACAATGAACTACCGATTGAGACTAGCATCTCAAAATAACTCTCGTATCACCCTACTTCCTATCCACCTTTACCTATGTTAGAAAATAAATACATAAATTATATATCTAAAAGGTGAAGGGAGAAAAACATAATCACGAGGAAGTTGGAAACACTACAAAAAGTGTGGGAAGTAAAAGTAAACCCGTTAGGGCTATGGATACTCACTCGCAGTGGGGCCATGCTTGTATGATACCAAGGCATCTTCATCGAGGCTATGGACGCTTGCTGGCAACGAAGCAATGTTGGAAAAGAGAGATGAGGAAAACACTTCAGTCTATAACAATCGATAAGCATTCCTCTATGGTGTCACTCCCATGTTTCATTGTGTATGCATAAAATAGGCACCCATTAACACTCACTAGAATTATGTGGAAGATCAATAGTAATAGGATTTTCTTCTGACTTTTCCTCAGGTTGATTGTTGTGGGGTCCTAAATCTCTATACTGTGTGTGTTTTCTAAAGGTAAAAATCACATCGATCCGGTTTAAGTAATTTTCTCTTAAGCTCAGAGATAATTGGTTCTTCCTAGTAAGTCTCCATTTGTTGTGACAACAAAAAAACCCCACCCAAACTATCAGTCTTGGTGGGGGCACACACTACTTTTTTTTTCTCTTTACAAGGAACTACTCTTTGACTTACCTGGTTATTGATGCACCTACAGAAACCCCCCCAACACACATGGCTACCCTCATCTGAACATATAAAATCTTCACTATTTTTATTACCCTTCTACCTGCACGCTTGAAACTTAGGTACATAGGCTAGGTCATCTTCCCTTGTCTCGCACAACATCATCCTTACCCATTTCATCATCGCTCCCTTACAAAATTATACATACATATTCATATCCACATTTTTTTGTCGACGACACTTCATAACGTCGTCATCAGGGATCGACAACTCCCAACAATACCCTCACGATATTATCCATGTTTACTGAAGATGACATGCCTTTTTCTCTTTCCCCTTCATAATCCAACTAGCACCGTCGAACTGGATTTGAAATCCATGCCAGTACTATTGTTCACATTGGGCCCACACCTTAGTCTATACATAAGACCATCCCCTCACCTCCACATGGCAGGTTAGTATCAGCTAACCCTTTTCGGAAAAAGCTTATCGTCATTGGAAGTTTCATAAGACACTTACCTCTTCACCTCCACCTTTCACTGACAATGATACTATCATTGATTTCTAACGATTGCACATCAACTCATCCTATGGATAGGAGGAACCTGGTCATCATTGACTACCTTACCATTTTTGATCTCACAGTTATCTAGTACCTTTTCCCCATGATTACCTCGACATCCCATCAACACCATTAAAGAGAAGGTTGGCGCTCAACGATCATATCGATGAACGTTGAAGGGGTTGTCATTAAAACTTAAGCATTGTAATTAAGGTTAAGTGGCCCAATCACAAGTTATCCTCATGGAATGTTTCCCCATATTCGTATTAACATCTCTTATCCATATCAATTTCCAATGACTATAATTGTTCGACGATCCCGCCTTTTCAATCTTGCTGCTCCTCAATGGTTATAACTCCCTAGCGCTTGCAAATTCATTTATTTTACTATGTACTACCCTGACCTAGTCCAAGATGTATCACACCTTGTTCATTGATTACACTAAGGTTTGGATGGAATTCGTTAAGTGTTTATAAAATGTCAAGACTCTAGTTTTTTTTTTCACTTGCTCACTAGGTAAGATAAACGTTGTGTTCCAAATTTTTGTTCGCACGGTCTGATTAATTATTGTCCCCTGTTTATGAGTGAATATCCTACAAATAATTTGAACATTGGTATTTCTTTCTCTAAAATGACCCTATTAACTGTTTACTTGTCTATTTGCGCAGGTGACGAAATGTCCCGCTTGCTAACCAGGAAGGGAAAAATCTAAACTTTTGGAACACCTGTTCCAACTTCAATCCCTGAGTTGTTCAATATCACCAACATAAACAAACACAATGGAATGGATAAATACCTTAGATATTATGAGATTCTGGATGTGTACCAGAATGAAAGGTTCATGTCTGACAACCCAGACATTGTTGTGTACATGAATATCCAAAAAATCGATATTCATACATTAGCTGCCCGCCCAGAGATTTTTCCTTACAATGACACAGTTAGATGGTGTTTTGTGTATCTATAGAAATATAAAATAATAATAGTCAATGCCTCATGTATCTCAATTGCTTCACTCAAAGAAAAATACATCCGAACTAGATATCAAACCCCAGAGCCTAAAATATCCTTGGATGAGTCATTCCTAGACAAATTCAAGGTCGGACATGAAGACCTCAAGACCCTAATGGAAGACTAGTTTTATGATGAAGAATAACGAGCAAAAAAGGGGGAAAGATATGTCCCGATATGATACCTTAAGAGCCCTTACAGGATGCTTAATACCATGATATGAAAACTTTATGGTGAGGAAACTAACACCCATTTTAGGATGGAGTGGTTTCCCATGGCTTAGAAAGTAGTCCAAAAGGGCCAAGAGTTCAATTGGGTAAGAATCCTTCTTTCAACATCACTAAGTGTATCTAAGATCCCAAAGGTATGAAAAACATTGACTTCTACATGTCTTCATATCTCGTAGATGTTGTGTGTTCAGCCAATTCATTCCCCACATTTAGTTGGGCCTGGGCTGTTTTAACGCAGAAAAAACAAGAAGGCAATGAATTCCATGTGGCTTTTATAAGCTCTAGCTTACAAGGATCATACCTGAACTACCCATAGGTGGAAAACAAGCCTATGTTGTATTCAAAGCAGTCAAACACTTTAGGTCGTTTATGCTCAAATCTAATACCAAAGTTATGGTTCCTTACCTTGCTGTCAGAAATATCTTGATACATAAAGACTTGGCAGAAAAGAGATCGAATTGGATTACATCTCTGTAGGAGTATGACCTGGAGGTTAAGCTTGTAAAAATCATCAAAGGCCAGGGTCTATGAAAATTTGTTGTTGAATCAACACACCATAAATTACATGAAGATTCTTTGTATCAAAATCAAGAGATGTTTGAAAGAGAGATCTATTACATCCCTATCAACTCAGACCAATGGTTTTACGAAATGAAATATTATGGGTTAGCCCCACATTATCTAGATCCCAAAAAGAAAAGATCCCTCAAACACAAGTCTACTCAATATCAACTCATCCATGGAATGCTATGCAGAAAAAATTATGATGGTGTTTTTATGAGATGTCTTGAGATAAGGGACGCAAAAGAGATATTATCTAGACTTCATGATGGAACGACTAGTGGAAATTACGGTGGAGACACCACTTCTCACAAAATCCTCAAAGCTGGCTATTGCTGGGCCACTTTATTTAAGGACTCTCATGCATATGCAAGGAAATTCCAGCAGTGCCAAATGCCATCCGAGAGAGAATTTTTTTTTCCTTTCCCCTACATCCTTTGATCATCGAATGCCCCTTTCAACAATGGGGACTGCAAGTAATTGGGGAAATCAATCCTAACTTTTCCCAACTACACAAATACATTTTGACCGCTACTGACTATTTCACTAGATGGAGTGAAGAAATTCCCTTGAAGACTATCAACGATAACTAGGTGACTTTGTTCCTTGAATCTCATATTATTAACAGATTTGGAATTCCTGAATCATTAGTCTTTGATAATGCCAAATATTTTTCTTTTCTGAAATTAACTAAATTTGGTCTGGAATGATGTATTAGGTTATGTATTCAATGAATTATTAGCCACAAGGGAATGGTTTAGTAGAGCCAACTAATAAGAAACACATTAAAATTCTAAAGAAAACTGTCAACAATCATCAAAGAAAATGACACCTCGCCCTTCAGGACACCTTGTGGGCTGATAGAGTGACTCCCAAGTCATCTATTGGTAACTCTCCCTTCTTCTTGGTCTATGGACATGAAGCCACTGTGCCTACCCATAATTTCCTACCTGCCTTGCAATTGGCCCAATATATCCAAGATGAGGCTTGCCCAGTAATGTAGGAGAGATTAAACATGTTTTTAAAACAGGAGGAGGAAAGGGAAAAAGCTAAGATGAACCTACCACACCATCGAGGAATAATCAAAAAATGGTTTGACAAGTTAGTTGTGGGTAATAAATATTTTCAGGAGGGATACCTTGTTCTCAAATGCACAAATCCAATGAACTAAAGGGAAAACACACCAAATTCCATAAGTTGTGGTTAGGAACCTATCTGATTCACCATAAAATAGGTCCCAGAACTTTCAGACTTAAACCATTGCAGGGAGATGAGGAGGAGCTCCATGTCAATGGCCAAATCCTCAAAAAATAGTTCTCCTAATCATTGATGGTGATTTATCCTTGTACATAGTAAGGTTTTCTTTGTTTTATTTTCCCGTGTTCTGTTATTCTCACTCCAATCATCCTTCCTTTTTCTCCCAGATCTCTTTTCCCCATGCCTTCGTTTAACTTTTCCTCTTCTTTCTGCGCTTTTTAATTTAGAATTACTTACTGTTTGCTGGAACAAACCAACCTTTTCCTTTGTAATAAGAACCCGATATTGTTTGACTCATGTAAATGCCTTGTTTTGTGAATGCCCTTCAATTTTGAAGTGATCAAGTTACCTTGTCATCAACAGTTATATTGATGTGTAATGGTGGTACATAAAATGGGAACTGGTTCACTTGTGCCAAGAGAAAACTTCTAACCTATAAATTCAATACCCTTTTTACGAGTTCCATCAATTATCTGTACTTATGCGACCAATCTCATGACATGCCTTTGTTCCTGATCCAAATGGATCCAGAAAGGCCTAAAAATAAAAGTTCTTGGAATCAGACGAAACTAGTGCCATCGCGTCGGGCTTGTCGAGCCGATTCTGACCATATTTTTTTTTTCCAAAAATGGACTCTATATGACGAAGTTATTGCAATCTGAATTTCATGTCAAACTGGAAAAAAGTCAAGGTCAAAGTCAATAGTTCGTACTGCTGACGTCAGAAGTACGTCAGTAGGACATGTGGCAGATGAAATCAACATGATGTCATGATGACATCAACAGGACATGTGGCAACACCAGGGTCTGCGATGTGGCAATCATTTTTGGCATTTTTAGGGGCTGATTTGGACCAATAAAAAAATTGACATGTGGCACTATACGGAAGTGACATGTGGCACCGGTGGCAGCATGATACGTGGGGCTGGTACAAAAATGATGTGGCATAATCCGATTGAGACATGTGGCAGGTACAATAATGACGTGGTTGTATGGATGTGACGTGGCACCAACAACATCATGACATGTGGTAGGCATGACAATGATGTGGTAGTGTTGACTGGGTAGTTGACTATGTGGTGAATGGACAATATGGACCAATCACAGGGTGCCATGTGGCAACGCAGATTTGGCCAATGTTGGCTGGGTAAAAATTTGTTTCCGCCTCTGGAGGATTCAAACCCTTGACCTCCGGGAAAGGCAACAGACTATGCCAAGAGATATCCAATAGGGTGCATGTGGTTCTTGTTATACCAAATGGCATATATTTGTTTTAAGTTGGTTAAGTGCACAGTTTGGGGAATAAGGCCTGGTCGAAGAGGTCTAGTCACGTGACTAGGGGCGCTAGACCAGGAGCCAAGGTGAAGAACACGGGCTAGTGCTTGGCCACATGGAACTCCATGTGACCAAGGGCTCGAAGAAAAGGGGGAAAATGTGCATTTTTTCCCAATGTGGGTTTTCCACCTAGTTGTTTGGGTTTTTTAATATTTTATGTTGATTTTTATGGTTTTTTGGCCATATCTTGGTGGATATTGGCCCAAATTGAGTGCCATAAGAGGTGGGTTGTTGGGATTTGAGCCCTCTACCTCATGGATATATAAACCAAGCCATTATGGAGTTTTAAGCAGGTAACAAGCATCTTGGAGAAAATTGAAGAAGAATTTGTGAAGGCCAAGTTGTCTTATGTAGTGAAGCCAGAAGAGTAGCTCAACTTTGGAGGAAATTTTTGGGATTTTTGTTCCACCTTTTTCAGTGTCGTCCATTGCGTCAGCTTCTTGAGAGAGTGGAATACAAATGAGTCAATCAGAGACCTGAATGATGTGATTTTGATGTAGATTTTAAGCATCGAATTTTAATAGAGAAGCCTCCCCCACTGAATACAAGGGTCCAAAGATGTAGGGGAATTTTCCGAACTCCGTTATCAATTTCCCATGTTCTATTCTATTGATGGTTTGCTTCTTTGTGTTCTCTGCTATTTCTCTTCAATATTTATGTTTTTATCTCTTATACATTCACATGCATTGTCAGAAAAGGTCTTGATAAAATTGAAGTTAGAGTGTAAATTGGTAAGCACCGATTTCAGATCAAGTGGCATCAGAGTAGGTTGACTATATTGCAAGAATTGTGAATAAGAATAGGGAAAATCATGAAGGGCCAGAGCATAATAAGGATGGTGCAGAGGAGCAAAATAATGATCGTGAAACTCCATCGATAAGAGATGGGTTATCTGCTTGGAAATGGGTAGATTTTATGCCCCACATGTAAATATTTCATCGAGTAAGTGTGTAGTCTAGTTGATGTAATAAAAGTGATTTGATTTATGAAATCACTTATTGAGTCTAGTTAATGTTTTGTTGAGTCTAGACTATTTGTTTTTAGTCAATTGATGTAATGATGTAGTTAATTTATGTAATACCCTTTTGGAGGACCAAAAGGTCTTAGCGGGGAGGTGTGATCCAAATGGATCCAAAAAGGCCTAAAAATAAAAGTTCTCAGAATCAGAAGAAACCAATGCCATCGCATCGGTCTCATCGAGCTGATTCCGACCATATATATATATATATTTTTGAAAATGGACTCCATATGGCGAAGTTATCACAATCTGAAGTTCAGGTCAAACTGGAAAAAAGTCAAGGTCAAAGTCAGTAGTCCGTACTACTGACGTTAGCAGTACGCCAACAACATAGGTGGAAGATGATGTTAGCATGACATTAGTAGGACAAGTGGAAACACCAGGGTGTGCCATGTGGCAATCATTTTTGGCATTTTTAGGGGTTGATTTGGACCAATAAAAAATTGACACATGAAACTGTACGACAGTGACACGTGGAAGTCTATATGTGATGTGACACCGGTGGTAGCATGACACATGGCTGGTATGGTAGTGACATGGAATCATCCAGTTGAGACATGTGGTAGGTCGACAATGATGTGGTTGTACGGACATGCTGTGGCACCAACGACAACATGACACATGGTAGGTACAAAAATGATGTGGCAGGTACGATAGTGACATGGAAATGCTGATTGGACAACTGACTGTGTGGTGACTAGACAGTACAGACCAATCATAAGGTGACACGTGGCCCAATCACAGGGTTCCACATGGCACCCCAGATTTGGCCATTGTTGGCTTGGTAAACATTTGTTTCCACGCTTGGAGGATTCCAACCCTTGACCTCCGAGAAAGGAAACGAGCTACACCAAGAGTGCTAGCCAACAGGGCGCATGCGGTTCTTGTTATACTAAATGGCTTATAATGATCTACACATTTTTTGGGATAAGGCTCGGTCGGTGGGGGCTAGCCACGCGACGAGGGGCGCCAGACCAGGAGCCAAGGTGGAAAACAAGGGATAGTGCTCAACCAAATTGCACTCCATGCGACCAAGGGACCAGAGAAAAGGGGTCCAGTGTGCATTTTTTCCCAATGTGGGTTTTCCACCTAATTATTTGGGTTTATTAATATTTTATGTTGATTTTTATGGTATTTTGGCCATATCTTGGTGGATATTGGCCCAAATTGAGTACCACAAGAGGTGGGTTGTTGGGATTTTATCCCTCTACCTCATGGATATATTAAAAAATCTATTTTGGAGTTTTAAGTAGGAAAAAAGCATCTTGGAGCAAATTTAAGAAGAATTTGTGAAGGCCAAGTTGTCTTATGCAGTGAAGTCTGAAGAGTAGCTGAGCTTTGGAGGTAATTTACGGGAGTTCTGCTCCTCCTGTTTCGGTTTTGTTTGTTGCATCGAGTTACTGAGACATAGAAAAATATAGATGAGTGATTCAGAGACATAAATGATGCAATTTTGATGTAGATTTTAAGCATTGAATTTTAATATAGAAGCCTCCCCCACTGAAGACAAGGGCCCAGAGACGTAGGCAAATTTTCTGAACTCCATTATCAACTTCCGATGTTCTATTTTTTTGATGGTTTGATTCTTTGTGTTATCTTCCATTTCTCTTCAATATTTAATTTTTTATCACTTATACATTCACATGCATTGTCAGAAAAGGTCTTGATAAAATCAAAGTCAGAGTGTAAATTGCTAAGCACTGATTTCAGATCAGTTATGCTCAAGTTTTTTGAAATCTCCCGAATTCAATGTATTCTGTATAATTACAGTGATTTTGCCCTTGATATTCTCCTATTTATAATTCATCTATGACTCATGTCTATGGACTCACGAGAATGAACTGTCGACTTAGACTAGAATATCAAATTAACTCTCATATCACCCCACTTCCTATCCACCCTTACATATGTTGCAAAAGAAATACATAAATTATATATCTAAAAGGTAAAGGCAGAAAAGAATAATCATGAGGGAGTTGGAAATGTTACTAAAAGTGAGGTAAGTACAAGTAAACTTGTTAGGACTATGGACACTCACTGGCAGTGGGGCCATGCTTGTATGATACCAAGGCATATTTGTTGGGGCTATGGAAACTCAGTGGCAGTGAAGTAATGCCAGGAAAGAGAGACAAGGAAAAAACTTTAGTCTATAACGTTCAATAAGAATTCCTCTGTGGTGTTACTCCCATGTTTCACTATGGATGCATGAAATAAACACCAATTAACACTCATTATAATTATGTGGAAGATCATTGGTAACAAGATTTTCTTCTGACTTTTCTTTAAGGTGATTGATGTGGGGTCCTCAATCTGTATATTGTGTGAGTTGTCTAAATTTAAAACCACCATTGTTCTGGTTTAATTTATTTTCTCTTGAGCTCAGAGAAAACTAGTTCTTCCCAGTAAGTTTCCATTTGTTGTGACAACACAAAAAACCCACCCAAACTATCAGTCTTGGTGGGGGCACACACCACTTTTTTTTTCTCTTTACAAGTTATTACTCTTTGACCTACCTAGTTATTGATGCACCTATAGATGAACCCCCCAACACATGGCTTCCGTCATCTGAACAAATAAAATATCCACTAGTTTTATTACCCTTCTACCCGCACGCTTGAAACTTAGTTACTTAAGCTAGGTCATCTTCCATTCTCTCATGCAACCTCATCCTTACCCATTTCATCATCGCTCCCTTACCAAATTATACATGCATATTCATCTCCACATTTCACTGATGATGATGCTTCATAACATCCTCATCAGGGATTGACAACTCCCTAACATCACCCTCGCGAGCTTATCCATGTTTACCGATGAAGACACACCCTTTTCATTTTGCCCATAATAATCCAACTAGCACCATCGAATCAAATCTCGACTCCATGTCAGTATTATGTTTCACATTGGGCCCACACCTTAGTTTGTACATAATACCATCCCCTCACCTCCACATGCTATGTTAGTACCGACTGACACTTTTTGGCAAAAGCTTATCGTCGTTGGAAGTTTCATAGCATAATTACCTCTTCACCTCTACCTTCCGCCATCGACGACACCATCCTACCTTTCTAACGATTACACATCAACTCATCCTATGGATTAGACGAACCTTGCCATCATCGACTACCTCACCCCTGTCGATCTCACACTTATCCAATACCTTTCCCCCATGATTACCTCGACGTCTCATCAACACCATTAAAGAGAAGGTTGGCGCCCAATAGTCATATCGATGAATGTTAAAGGGGTCGTCATTAAAGATTAAGCATTTTAATTAAGGTTAAGTGGCCGGATCATGAGTTATCATCATTGGAGTTTTCCCCATATTCATATTAACATCTCTTATCCATATCAATTTCCAATGACGATAGTTGTTCTAAGATCCTGCCTTTTCAATATTCCCACTTCTCAATGACTATAACTTCCTAGCACCCGCGAATGCATTTATTTTACTCTGTACTACCTTGACCTATTCTAATTTGTATCACACCTTGTTCATTGATTACACTAAAGTTTGAAGGGAATTTGTGAAGTGTTTATACAATGTCAAGACTCTAGTTTTTTTTTCACTTGCTCACTAAGTAAGATAAACATCGTGTTCACAAATTTTTGTTCTCTCGGTTTGATTAATTATCATCCCCTATTTCTGAGTGAGTATCCTATAAATCATTTGAACATTGGTATTTATGTCTCTTAAATGACCCTATTAACTATTGACTCATTTATTTATGAAGGTGATGAAATGTCTTGGATGCTAACTAGGAAGGGAAAACTCCAAACTTCTGGAACACTTGTTCCAACTTCAATCCTTGAGTCGTTCAACACCATTGACATGAAAAACCACGATGGAATGGAACACTACCTCAACTATCCTAATATTTTGGATGTGTTCCAGAATGAAAGGTTCCTTTATGATGACCTAGACATCGTTGAGTAGAGGAATATCCAGAAAAGCAATATTCATATAGTATCTACCCACCCATAGCTTTTTCCTTACAATGATGCAACTAGATGGTGTTTTACGTATCCATAGAAATATGTGAGACTAATGGTCAATACCTCAGGTCCCTCAATCGCGTCACTCAAAGAAGAAGATATCTGAGCTATATATCAGACCCTAGAACCTACAATATCCATGGATGAGTCATTCTTATACCAATCCGGGGTTGAACATGAAGACTACGAGACCCTAATGGAAGATTGGGTTTACGATGAAGAATGGCTAGCAAAAAGGGGGAAAGGTATATCCCAAGATGATACCTTAAGAGTCCTTACAGGATATTGAGTACCATGATATGCAAACTTTATGGTGAGGAAACTAGCACCCCTTTTAGGAAGGAGTGGTTATCCATGGCTTACATAGTAGTCTAGAAGGGCCAAGCATTCAACTAGGTGAGCATCCTTTCTTTCAACATCGCTAATCATATCCAAGATCCCAAAGGTACTAAAAACCCTAGATGCTACATGTATTCTTATCTCATAGATGTTGTGTGTGTATACAATTCATTCCCCACATTTAGTTGGGTCTAGACCCCAGAAAAAGGCTTGATCCATTTGTACTGTTCGCAATTGTGGTAAGTCAAGTGCAAGCAATATTTCTTTTAGATATGTGACTATTTACTCACAACCTTGCACAAAGTCATCTTTGGTATTTTCCCACACATGATCTCTCCACGGGCTCTAAAAACTTTAAAGGATATTGGGGATTGGTATATGAAGAAATACTACACCCGTGTCAGGATCCATGGGGCCACATGACCACCCCACCTGCTGCCAAAATATGTGCTTGACAAGTTATTGGCTAGAGAAATATGATACCAAACTTTGGAGGAAGGGGCCACTTCCTACCTATTAGAAAAGAACAAAATGTAATGGCTGATGTTTCCCCTCCACATAGGCTCATACTCTTTACAAAACAAGAAGCAAGCCGAAAAGGAATAAAAAACACTAAAGGAATTATGCCTCTGTCTTGGACATCCCAAATCACATGACCCCCAAAATGTGTTGTACAAACACATGAAAGTCGTCAGGTTTGTGCCACAAATTATGTACAAGGCCCGGTTCTCAGAAGATGTCTTCCAAGGGGATTTAATTTTTGAAGAAGCAATAGAGAGACTCACCACTGATGCTAATCAATAAAAACTAAGGAAAGAGGAAGATCATGACATAAAATTTAGGTTAGAACAATTCAAATCCCTCCTCCTTAAAGACAAAGATAGGCTAAATGAGGAAGAGCAGAAAAAGAGGGATAAAGAAGTTAAACTGACGAGAAAAGGCGAAGAAGATGAAGAGAAGTACCAATAAATAAAGAAGAGGGAATTCGAGGAGAAACAAGATGCACTGGAGAAAAGTTGGAATAAAGATCTTCCCCCAGGAAAAATTAATACAAGTGAACGAGTAACAACAAACACTGGACAATCAACATCGACTTCCCCAGGAAAGGCCCAGGAAAAGAAGAAAAAAGATAGGATCAACATTCTCGATACCCAAGATGACAGGATAGTAGGTAAAAATGCAATTATCACTGTAATCCCTAATGCCAATTTGGTTAACACCTCGATAGAAGAGTTCACTCCCTTAGCCTCTGTCCCAGGGAGTTTATCACTCACTTTTGAAGGACTTGAATTCTAAGGAGTAGTAGTCGTCATCGACAATTACTATTATAGCCACCAGACATGAGCTATCGATAAGAGAACCCATAAAATGAAAAGAGGAAAAGATGACGTGAGCCAAGAATCTCCCGAAAGGAGTATCAAATGGAAATTTGGACAAGATTTGAAGGATAATGCGATACAAGCAACCTCAACACTCAGTGCTTTTTCTAGTGTGAACATAGTATCAATCCACGAAGTCACATGAGCACTTGATGTTGCAAAAGGCAGGGTCACTGAGCTAGAGATGACCCTAGAAACCATTAAGGAAACTATGGCTAATGAACACAGAAAGGAAATTCAACAAACCAAGCAAACCCATGAAGAGGATGGAAAGGTGACTCAAGACACATGAAAAATATTTACATGCAAGATTCAGTGAAACAACCTCCCTCACCCAAAAGGCCCATGTGAGTGAGATGGAAAAGCTTAAAACCACACATGACTAGGGGGTAACAAGGTTCAAAGGAGAGCTGGCTAAATTGAGAACTTTTAACCAAAGAGGTGAAAAGGAAATAATGAAGAACTAGACAATGATCTACTAAAGAAAGCTGTGGAGGAAATACAAAACCAAACAACTTCTCTCGAAACCATAAAAGTGGGGTCCATTGAAAAGAACAAGGAACTTCAGGATGCACATTAGAGGATATTTCGTGTGATTGACAAAGTACTGATGGTCAGGTCGGATCAGAAAAAGTTGAATGCATAAGTAAAATCATGTATGAAAAATAACGGAAATCCCTGGAAGCTTACAACATAGTCATGGAATGGCAAGACTCACAATGGGAATTCCCAGAGACCCTGTCAATATAGTCAGGTGAATGAAGAATCAAAGATTGTTGACTCTTGGATGCAAGGATGGAAACAATTACAAATGTCCTAAATACTCATGAGCATATCACTACCTCAAGTACCTAGATATGGAGATCGACATATAGTCTACTCTTATAGTTCAGGATGGACCCCCTTAGGGATATTGATAAGGTTTCATCAACCCAAACAATGGTCGAGGACATGGATGCCAAAATAAACCTCAGCTTGAAATACATACAAGCGATCAACGAAATCAGTGTGAGGGTTATAGAGTCGAGACTAATCCATCCCACCATAATGATCGCATTGATAGAGGATTCCGTGCAACGTGTTGAACAAATCTTGAGCAAAGAGATTATCATTCCCATGTATAAAAGCAAGGAAAAACTGGAAAGAATGCAACTATATCGAGTGGATTTCATACTTGAATACTCCAAAATTTGGAAGGTGTTCATAGATGCGAAGTCCCAACCGTCGGGACCCTCTTGATAATCTCACTGTAACCGAAATTTTGCAGAGCAATCATTTTTTTTGTAATTATGTTAATGTCCTAATTGGGAAAGGGAACTGAAGCATTGCTTTAGGATCCTGACCATTTAGAGGATAAATAATGTGAAGGGATCCCATAGTCCCTCTATAAATGAGATGAATGTAAAAGGGAGAGGGCTTTTGGTTCTTTTGAAAGACGACTAGTATTATTACTTTTGGATGAATAAAGAACATGAGACATTTATGAAAATGATGGTGTCAATGTATATGAATGCAATTTCTCAATTTATGCATGTCTTATTCTATAGTTTATGAATTTCTTCTGAATTGGCATTCTTTTATTCACAATCACCATTATTTTTCATTTTGAGTGCAACAACCTTGTGATTCAATTTATCAATCAATTATGCTAGTTATAACTAATTACTTTGTCAAACCTTAATATTCATTTCTATATAAATATGTTTTGTACAAGTAATACAAATCTTCTACTGTACTAATCTTTTAGCTTGCTCCTGATCCTGACAGGTTAGTTTAGAGTATATTAGAATTTGCATCTTAGAAATTTAATCATTCATCTTAGCTTAGAAATAGTTAATTATGATTTTTATTTTTAATTCATATGAGAACCTTCGATTCTCATATTCATATTTAGTTAGTATATTAGTTAGATTGGTAACTAGGCCAAAATCTAGTTGGAAACACTATCTCAAATGAGAGTGACTCTAATTGGGACCTTCCATTGGGCATTTTCCATCATATGATTGAACATTTCATTCTAGTCTGTCAACACCCCCATGGCTAATTGAACTAACCAATATTTCTTATGCTTACTCCTTTGCAAGTGAAACCTTTCAACAATGTTAGAGTTTATGTAACTATTGCTAGCTCCATAATCAATTAAAATTGTTATGGGTTGGTTATCAATCTTACCTTCCACTTCAATCATGGGGGATTGATATTCTACCTATTTTTTGTCCACGGTTGTATAAATCCTTGCCATTTTTCCTCCCATGTCTTCAATTGTTTCATCCTCTTGAATGTTGTGGATAGTCCTCATTCTTTCTCCTTTGTGAGGCCAATCTCTATATAAGTGATTTCCCTCACATCCCCAACATTGTATAAGCTATTGCCTTGTTCTATTCCCAAATCAGTCTATAGTCTTGTGCTCATTTTGGGTTGATTGACCTTGCCAATTTGCTTGGGGGTTGTTCTTGAAAAAGGGTGACTTAAAACCTTTATGCCCTTTATCCATTTTACCCTTCCTTTTGTCATTCCAAGATTTTTGGAAAACTGGCCTTCCCCTGATCTACTCATAAATATGTTTTTCTCTCCTTATGGATTCCTCCAAATTCATATGGTTATCATATTGTATCTTTCTCACTACAGAATAAAGGGTAAACTACTCAGAAACCTTTAGATTTTGACCTTCTCATCATTTATGAAGTCAACATACGTCCACAATTCAAAGAACATCTTCTCATATTCATCCATTGTCATGCTTCCCAACTTGAGTTCAAATAACTCTTTCATATTCCTTTCATAATAATGCTCGGACAAATATTTCTCTTGGGATTATCCTTTGAACTACCTCCTTGAGATCCTCTTCTCATCAAGGTGCTTGGCTTTCTTAAGCTAATCCCACCACATGGTTGTCTTTTCTTGCAAGTGGTAGGTTGCAATTCTAGCTTCTACCCTTGAGGCGTAATCATGCACTTGGAAATATTTCTTCATTTCCAATAGCTAGGCCTTGACCTATTCTCCCTTTCTATGCTTTCCATTGAAAGTTGGTGGCTTAATTTTCTTGAGTTCACCTTGCAAGATGTTTTCCTCGAGCCTTCTTTTTGCCTCTTGACAAGGTCAAGAGACACACTTGCGATACTCCCTGGCCCTGAACTTGCCTGAGTTATTTTGGTGGATTTCCTTGGAGAATGATGGTGCCTATTCATGCTTCTTGATTTCTTGTCATTCCCATGATCATCTCTTTTTCTTAGGGATCTAGATAATGTCACATTTTTAGAAGTAGTCACTTGCTTGGTGCTATATTCATTGTTAACTTTCTTATGCAACATATTCAGGCTATGTATTATATCTTTCTAATCCTTTCATTATCTTCCCTATAGCCCTGCACTTCTCTATGCATGATTCTCATAGTTACAGACTCATACCCGCCTCTCCTTCCATCTAACTCGGTCTCAACATTTACCATGCTAACATGCACACCTATTACCTCTTCTTCATGAATTTAAGATCCCTGGGCATCTTCCATAACTCTAGACCTCATGTAATAACCAAAGTTATTTTATTGTACCTATAATTTTGCAAGAAATGTGTATGTAATAATTATTGTTAAAACATGCATAACATAAAACATTTCATCAATTATAATATAGGTTATTCTTTATATCAATTTATGAATAACACAATGCACCAATTCAAAATATGATTCCTTAGACACATTCCTATCTAAAAAAACTCTCCAATGGTTGTACTCATGCCTCATTCTAAGTTCTGAGCGAAAAGTTACAACATTCACATAGTGTAATTTCCACTCACTTATTGTTGTATAATTTACTTTATTACTTTATGATATAATTTTACCACCCAATTCAAAATTTTGGGTGGATATATTCTTTATCCTCCTCAATACCTTTCCAGAAACTATTCGTTTTCTCAAATCTGAGCTCCGAGATGAAAGTTATGGCCTGGAGAAATTTAGACTATTTTTCCCAATTGATCCATGTATTCTACACGTGTCTTCTTTCTCTTCCTGCACTTTTCTACATACCCGGATTTTAAATATGGCTCCATGGTTGTCTTCTATGGTTCATAATATTTCCATAGACTACTCGTCTATCTCAAACAGACTTCTGAGCAAGGGGTTATGGCCTCTGGAAATAAACTGGGGTTGTAACTTTCCCTTAACTATTTCAGTTGTAACTTTCTCATATGAGATTTGTTTTGCGCCTAAAGTATCTTGTTCGAAAGATCTGTTGGAGATATTTTATTTAAGTTGCAAAGACAATGTGTACTAAAAGTACACTATGTTCTCATGGGTTTTGATTGCCTAAAAACGTCTTTTATGGCCTCAAAATCACCCCACAAGTTTATGACCTTCAAAAACTATAAATTTTCATAGAAAATTGACTATTTTACTATTATACCAATCTTTAAATCTGAGTTGTCGATCTCAAATCAGGTGAAATTTGAGTCGTTGATCCGATACTCCTTTCCAAATCCCACGGATCAATTTCCACCATTGATTGACAACTTAAAACAATCTGGATTGTTGATTTCCAACACTACATCGACGATTGATGATTCTCTTTGGAAAACCAAACTTGCTCATGAATCTCCATGAACCCTGATCATCAACCATTGGTCATTTCTCTTGGAAACCACTTCTTTACAAAATTTTTGAACCCAGACCATTGATGATCGAACATATCTTGGACGGCATGGAAACCTTTCTAACATGGAAAGACACATATATGTTGACGTGGCATGATACATGGACATCGATATCGCACTCTGGATGACATGGCATGACACATGGATGTTGATGTGGCATGAAACGTCACCCTCCTCTTTCCTTTATCAACAATTGAAAAATCCTCCTAGAGAATTGAACACCACACTAATTCTGCTGAACCCTGATCATCGACCATCAACGATTGACAATTTCCTTTGGACACATGAAAAATTACACCAAATTTTGTTGATCCCAATCATCGGCCATCGACCATCAGAGATTTACTTTGGTTGAACCAAACTATTTTCCCAACTCTCCAATCTAACCATCGACCATCGATGAATTCTCTTGGTTGATAGAAACACTTTTCTGATTTCGTTGACCCCCAATCATCAACCATTAGTGAATTCTTTTGGCAAACTCCAACACTTATAATTTTTTTACCAAGTCCCTGATGAATCTGGGTCGTCGATCTACTGTTCAAAATGATATTGATCATTGATTTGCTCCAACCTCCCAGTGGATGAAAATGAATACATACCATTGATTTGTCTCATTTTCCCAACTGCCGAATATAACTCTCGATCGTTGATCTGCTCGACCTTGCCAAATTCCTAAAACCTTATAAGTTTTTAAATTTATTAAAATGAATTTGGGTTGCTGATATCGAGATCAAAAGGGATCTCGGTTGTTGATTCATCAAAATTTCCCAACTCCTTCGGCCACCATTAAAACATGAATTTCGACATTCCAGGTTGAATTTATCTCTACAACTCTGCAGATTAATACCATTAAACTTCTCTTCGATGGCTACGAGGCAAATCCGACCTGAATTTTCTCACGAATTTGGGGATTTCATTATGATTTTTTTCACCATTTTCCCCCCAAATTCCCACAGACCAAAATCTATAATAGTGAATTTTTCCAATTCACACTCGTTCTGGCCCATACAAGCCCAATGTTCGAACCAGAAGCTATAATACCATAATGTAACATTCCCTAGCCGAGATGAGGTCCATTACGAGTGAGAATATCATAATTTTTTTTTTTACTACTAACTAATTTCCTATAGCTTACCAACTACGAATTACAACCAGATTTAATACTATCTGATACCATTAATTTCATGCATCTACATCATTCTAAGATAAGCATGAAATGCAACTAATAAACTCAAAAACAACAACATATAAATCCTTTTTAACATAGAGTGGATGCACATCAATTTAACTCATAAATATAACACATACGACAGATAAAACACTTATCTTTTAAATCAGTTGTGCAACTCGCTGCTTGGGATGAACATTCCACCCAACCATAGACTTGTTGCTCCAAATATCAACAAAAATTCACCTCGAGTTGGGGATAGAAATCCACAAAAGAGGGTGGTCTCTCACTGTCCACTCACAACTTAGAATCCCACAACCCACTAGTATTCTCCTACAACTATATTTATTTTCCACCAACTCTATTCCTCTTGACCTGCCCAACC
>ML790633.1:377147-409375 GCA_009831015.1 Picea engelmannii | reverse complement strand
AGCCCCACATTATCTAGATCCCAAAAAGAAAAGATCCCTCAAACACAAGTCTACTCAATATCAACTCATCCATGGAATGCTATGCAGAAAAAATTATGATGGTGTTTTTATGAGATGTCTTGAGATAAGGGACGCAAAAGAGATATTATCTAGACTTCATGATGGAACGACTAGTGGAAATTACGGTGGAGACACCACTTCTCACAAAATCCTCAAAGCTGGCTATTGCTGGGCCACTTTATTTAAGGACTCTCATGCATATGCAAGGAAATTCCAGCAGTGCCAAATGCCATCCGAGAGAGAATTTTTTTTTCCTTTCCCCTACATCCTTTGATCATCGAATGCCCCTTTCAACAATGGGGACTGCAAGTAATTGGGGAAATCAATCCTAACTTTTCCCAACTACACAAATACATTTTGACCGCTACTGACTATTTCACTAGATGGAGTGAAGAAATTCCCTTGAAGACTATCAACGATAACTAGGTGACTTTGTTCCTTGAATCTCATATTATTAACAGATTTGGAATTCCTGAATCATTAGTCTTTGATAATGCCAAATATTTTTCTTTTCTGAAATTAACTAAATTTGGTCTGGAATGATGTATTAGGTTATGTATTCAATGAATTATTAGCCACAAGGGAATGGTTTAGTAGAGCCAACTAATAAGAAACACATTAAAATTCTAAAGAAAACTGTCAACAATCATCAAAGAAAATGACACCTCGCCCTTCAGGACACCTTGTGGGCTGATAGAGTGACTCCCAAGTCATCTATTGGTAACTCTCCCTTCTTCTTGGTCTATGGACATGAAGCCACTGTGCCTACCCATAATTTCCTACCTGCCTTGCAATTGGCCCAATATATCCAAGATGAGGCTTGCCCAGTAATGTAGGAGAGATTAAACATGTTTTTAAAACAGGAGGAGGAAAGGGAAAAAGCTAAGATGAACCTACCACACCATCGAGGAATAATCAAAAAATGGTTTGACAAGTTAGTTGTGGGTAATAAATATTTTCAGGAGGGATACCTTGTTCTCAAATGCACAAATCCAATGAACTAAAGGGAAAACACACCAAATTCCATAAGTTGTGGTTAGGAACCTATCTGATTCACCATAAAATAGGTCCCAGAACTTTCAGACTTAAACCATTGCAGGGAGATGAGGAGGAGCTCCATGTCAATGGCCAAATCCTCAAAAAATAGTTCTCCTAATCATTGATGGTGATTTATCCTTGTACATAGTAAGGTTTTCTTTGTTTTATTTTCCCGTGTTCTGTTATTCTCACTCCAATCATCCTTCCTTTTTCTCCCAGATCTCTTTTCCCCATGCCTTCGTTTAACTTTTCCTCTTCTTTCTGCGCTTTTTAATTTAGAATTACTTACTGTTTGCTGGAACAAACCAACCTTTTCCTTTGTAATAAGAACCCGATATTGTTTGACTCATGTAAATGCCTTGTTTTGTGAATGCCCTTCAATTTTGAAGTGATCAAGTTACCTTGTCATCAACAGTTATATTGATGTGTAATGGTGGTACATAAAATGGGAACTGGTTCACTTGTGCCAAGAGAAAACTTCTAACCTATAAATTCAATACCCTTTTTACGAGTTCCATCAATTATCTGTACTTATGCGACCAATCTCATGACATGCCTTTGTTCCTGATCCAAATGGATCCAGAAAGGCCTAAAAATAAAAGTTCTTGGAATCAGACGAAACTAGTGCCATCGCGTCGGGCTTGTCGAGCCGATTCTGACCATATTTTTTTTTTCCAAAAATGGACTCTATATGACGAAGTTATTGCAATCTGAATTTCATGTCAAACTGGAAAAAAGTCAAGGTCAAAGTCAATAGTTCGTACTGCTGACGTCAGAAGTACGTCAGTAGGACATGTGGCAGATGAAATCAACATGATGTCATGATGACATCAACAGGACATGTGGCAACACCAGGGTCTGCGATGTGGCAATCATTTTTGGCATTTTTAGGGGCTGATTTGGACCAATAAAAAAATTGACATGTGGCACTATACGGAAGTGACATGTGGCACCGGTGGCAGCATGATACGTGGGGCTGGTACAAAAATGATGTGGCATAATCCGATTGAGACATGTGGCAGGTACAATAATGACGTGGTTGTATGGATGTGACGTGGCACCAACAACATCATGACATGTGGTAGGCATGACAATGATGTGGTAGTGTTGACTGGGTAGTTGACTATGTGGTGAATGGACAATATGGACCAATCACAGGGTGCCATGTGGCAACGCAGATTTGGCCAATGTTGGCTGGGTAAAAATTTGTTTCCGCCTCTGGAGGATTCAAACCCTTGACCTCCGGGAAAGGCAACAGACTATGCCAAGAGATATCCAATAGGGTGCATGTGGTTCTTGTTATACCAAATGGCATATATTTGTTTTAAGTTGGTTAAGTGCACAGTTTGGGGAATAAGGCCTGGTCGAAGAGGTCTAGTCACGTGACTAGGGGCGCTAGACCAGGAGCCAAGGTGAAGAACACGGGCTAGTGCTTGGCCACATGGAACTCCATGTGACCAAGGGCTCGAAGAAAAGGGGGAAAATGTGCATTTTTTCCCAATGTGGGTTTTCCACCTAGTTGTTTGGGTTTTTTAATATTTTATGTTGATTTTTATGGTTTTTTGGCCATATCTTGGTGGATATTGGCCCAAATTGAGTGCCATAAGAGGTGGGTTGTTGGGATTTGAGCCCTCTACCTCATGGATATATAAACCAAGCCATTATGGAGTTTTAAGCAGGTAACAAGCATCTTGGAGAAAATTGAAGAAGAATTTGTGAAGGCCAAGTTGTCTTATGTAGTGAAGCCAGAAGAGTAGCTCAACTTTGGAGGAAATTTTTGGGATTTTTGTTCCACCTTTTTCAGTGTCGTCCATTGCGTCAGCTTCTTGAGAGAGTGGAATACAAATGAGTCAATCAGAGACCTGAATGATGTGATTTTGATGTAGATTTTAAGCATCGAATTTTAATAGAGAAGCCTCCCCCACTGAATACAAGGGTCCAAAGATGTAGGGGAATTTTCCGAACTCCGTTATCAATTTCCCATGTTCTATTCTATTGATGGTTTGCTTCTTTGTGTTCTCTGCTATTTCTCTTCAATATTTATGTTTTTATCTCTTATACATTCACATGCATTGTCAGAAAAGGTCTTGATAAAATTGAAGTTAGAGTGTAAATTGGTAAGCACCGATTTCAGATCAAGTGGCATCAGAGTAGGTTGACTATATTGCAAGAATTGTGAATAAGAATAGGGAAAATCATGAAGGGCCAGAGCATAATAAGGATGGTGCAGAGGAGCAAAATAATGATCGTGAAACTCCATCGATAAGAGATGGGTTATCTGCTTGGAAATGGGTAGATTTTATGCCCCACATGTAAATATTTCATCGAGTAAGTGTGTAGTCTAGTTGATGTAATAAAAGTGATTTGATTTATGAAATCACTTATTGAGTCTAGTTAATGTTTTGTTGAGTCTAGACTATTTGTTTTTAGTCAATTGATGTAATGATGTAGTTAATTTATGTAATACCCTTTTGGAGGACCAAAAGGTCTTAGCGGGGAGGTGTGATCCAAATGGATCCAAAAAGGCCTAAAAATAAAAGTTCTCAGAATCAGAAGAAACCAATGCCATCGCATCGGTCTCATCGAGCTGATTCCGACCATATATATATATATATTTTTGAAAATGGACTCCATATGGCGAAGTTATCACAATCTGAAGTTCAGGTCAAACTGGAAAAAAGTCAAGGTCAAAGTCAGTAGTCCGTACTACTGACGTTAGCAGTACGCCAACAACATAGGTGGAAGATGATGTTAGCATGACATTAGTAGGACAAGTGGAAACACCAGGGTGTGCCATGTGGCAATCATTTTTGGCATTTTTAGGGGTTGATTTGGACCAATAAAAAATTGACACATGAAACTGTACGACAGTGACACGTGGAAGTCTATATGTGATGTGACACCGGTGGTAGCATGACACATGGCTGGTATGGTAGTGACATGGAATCATCCAGTTGAGACATGTGGTAGGTCGACAATGATGTGGTTGTACGGACATGCTGTGGCACCAACGACAACATGACACATGGTAGGTACAAAAATGATGTGGCAGGTACGATAGTGACATGGAAATGCTGATTGGACAACTGACTGTGTGGTGACTAGACAGTACAGACCAATCATAAGGTGACACGTGGCCCAATCACAGGGTTCCACATGGCACCCCAGATTTGGCCATTGTTGGCTTGGTAAACATTTGTTTCCACGCTTGGAGGATTCCAACCCTTGACCTCCGAGAAAGGAAACGAGCTACACCAAGAGTGCTAGCCAACAGGGCGCATGCGGTTCTTGTTATACTAAATGGCTTATAATGATCTACACATTTTTTGGGATAAGGCTCGGTCGGTGGGGGCTAGCCACGCGACGAGGGGCGCCAGACCAGGAGCCAAGGTGGAAAACAAGGGATAGTGCTCAACCAAATTGCACTCCATGCGACCAAGGGACCAGAGAAAAGGGGTCCAGTGTGCATTTTTTCCCAATGTGGGTTTTCCACCTAATTATTTGGGTTTATTAATATTTTATGTTGATTTTTATGGTATTTTGGCCATATCTTGGTGGATATTGGCCCAAATTGAGTACCACAAGAGGTGGGTTGTTGGGATTTTATCCCTCTACCTCATGGATATATTAAAAAATCTATTTTGGAGTTTTAAGTAGGAAAAAAGCATCTTGGAGCAAATTTAAGAAGAATTTGTGAAGGCCAAGTTGTCTTATGCAGTGAAGTCTGAAGAGTAGCTGAGCTTTGGAGGTAATTTACGGGAGTTCTGCTCCTCCTGTTTCGGTTTTGTTTGTTGCATCGAGTTACTGAGACATAGAAAAATATAGATGAGTGATTCAGAGACATAAATGATGCAATTTTGATGTAGATTTTAAGCATTGAATTTTAATATAGAAGCCTCCCCCACTGAAGACAAGGGCCCAGAGACGTAGGCAAATTTTCTGAACTCCATTATCAACTTCCGATGTTCTATTTTTTTGATGGTTTGATTCTTTGTGTTATCTTCCATTTCTCTTCAATATTTAATTTTTTATCACTTATACATTCACATGCATTGTCAGAAAAGGTCTTGATAAAATCAAAGTCAGAGTGTAAATTGCTAAGCACTGATTTCAGATCAGTTATGCTCAAGTTTTTTGAAATCTCCCGAATTCAATGTATTCTGTATAATTACAGTGATTTTGCCCTTGATATTCTCCTATTTATAATTCATCTATGACTCATGTCTATGGACTCACGAGAATGAACTGTCGACTTAGACTAGAATATCAAATTAACTCTCATATCACCCCACTTCCTATCCACCCTTACATATGTTGCAAAAGAAATACATAAATTATATATCTAAAAGGTAAAGGCAGAAAAGAATAATCATGAGGGAGTTGGAAATGTTACTAAAAGTGAGGTAAGTACAAGTAAACTTGTTAGGACTATGGACACTCACTGGCAGTGGGGCCATGCTTGTATGATACCAAGGCATATTTGTTGGGGCTATGGAAACTCAGTGGCAGTGAAGTAATGCCAGGAAAGAGAGACAAGGAAAAAACTTTAGTCTATAACGTTCAATAAGAATTCCTCTGTGGTGTTACTCCCATGTTTCACTATGGATGCATGAAATAAACACCAATTAACACTCATTATAATTATGTGGAAGATCATTGGTAACAAGATTTTCTTCTGACTTTTCTTTAAGGTGATTGATGTGGGGTCCTCAATCTGTATATTGTGTGAGTTGTCTAAATTTAAAACCACCATTGTTCTGGTTTAATTTATTTTCTCTTGAGCTCAGAGAAAACTAGTTCTTCCCAGTAAGTTTCCATTTGTTGTGACAACACAAAAAACCCACCCAAACTATCAGTCTTGGTGGGGGCACACACCACTTTTTTTTTCTCTTTACAAGTTATTACTCTTTGACCTACCTAGTTATTGATGCACCTATAGATGAACCCCCCAACACATGGCTTCCGTCATCTGAACAAATAAAATATCCACTAGTTTTATTACCCTTCTACCCGCACGCTTGAAACTTAGTTACTTAAGCTAGGTCATCTTCCATTCTCTCATGCAACCTCATCCTTACCCATTTCATCATCGCTCCCTTACCAAATTATACATGCATATTCATCTCCACATTTCACTGATGATGATGCTTCATAACATCCTCATCAGGGATTGACAACTCCCTAACATCACCCTCGCGAGCTTATCCATGTTTACCGATGAAGACACACCCTTTTCATTTTGCCCATAATAATCCAACTAGCACCATCGAATCAAATCTCGACTCCATGTCAGTATTATGTTTCACATTGGGCCCACACCTTAGTTTGTACATAATACCATCCCCTCACCTCCACATGCTATGTTAGTACCGACTGACACTTTTTGGCAAAAGCTTATCGTCGTTGGAAGTTTCATAGCATAATTACCTCTTCACCTCTACCTTCCGCCATCGACGACACCATCCTACCTTTCTAACGATTACACATCAACTCATCCTATGGATTAGACGAACCTTGCCATCATCGACTACCTCACCCCTGTCGATCTCACACTTATCCAATACCTTTCCCCCATGATTACCTCGACGTCTCATCAACACCATTAAAGAGAAGGTTGGCGCCCAATAGTCATATCGATGAATGTTAAAGGGGTCGTCATTAAAGATTAAGCATTTTAATTAAGGTTAAGTGGCCGGATCATGAGTTATCATCATTGGAGTTTTCCCCATATTCATATTAACATCTCTTATCCATATCAATTTCCAATGACGATAGTTGTTCTAAGATCCTGCCTTTTCAATATTCCCACTTCTCAATGACTATAACTTCCTAGCACCCGCGAATGCATTTATTTTACTCTGTACTACCTTGACCTATTCTAATTTGTATCACACCTTGTTCATTGATTACACTAAAGTTTGAAGGGAATTTGTGAAGTGTTTATACAATGTCAAGACTCTAGTTTTTTTTTCACTTGCTCACTAAGTAAGATAAACATCGTGTTCACAAATTTTTGTTCTCTCGGTTTGATTAATTATCATCCCCTATTTCTGAGTGAGTATCCTATAAATCATTTGAACATTGGTATTTATGTCTCTTAAATGACCCTATTAACTATTGACTCATTTATTTATGAAGGTGATGAAATGTCTTGGATGCTAACTAGGAAGGGAAAACTCCAAACTTCTGGAACACTTGTTCCAACTTCAATCCTTGAGTCGTTCAACACCATTGACATGAAAAACCACGATGGAATGGAACACTACCTCAACTATCCTAATATTTTGGATGTGTTCCAGAATGAAAGGTTCCTTTATGATGACCTAGACATCGTTGAGTAGAGGAATATCCAGAAAAGCAATATTCATATAGTATCTACCCACCCATAGCTTTTTCCTTACAATGATGCAACTAGATGGTGTTTTACGTATCCATAGAAATATGTGAGACTAATGGTCAATACCTCAGGTCCCTCAATCGCGTCACTCAAAGAAGAAGATATCTGAGCTATATATCAGACCCTAGAACCTACAATATCCATGGATGAGTCATTCTTATACCAATCCGGGGTTGAACATGAAGACTACGAGACCCTAATGGAAGATTGGGTTTACGATGAAGAATGGCTAGCAAAAAGGGGGAAAGGTATATCCCAAGATGATACCTTAAGAGTCCTTACAGGATATTGAGTACCATGATATGCAAACTTTATGGTGAGGAAACTAGCACCCCTTTTAGGAAGGAGTGGTTATCCATGGCTTACATAGTAGTCTAGAAGGGCCAAGCATTCAACTAGGTGAGCATCCTTTCTTTCAACATCGCTAATCATATCCAAGATCCCAAAGGTACTAAAAACCCTAGATGCTACATGTATTCTTATCTCATAGATGTTGTGTGTGTATACAATTCATTCCCCACATTTAGTTGGGTCTAGACCCCAGAAAAAGGCTTGATCCATTTGTACTGTTCGCAATTGTGGTAAGTCAAGTGCAAGCAATATTTCTTTTAGATATGTGACTATTTACTCACAACCTTGCACAAAGTCATCTTTGGTATTTTCCCACACATGATCTCTCCACGGGCTCTAAAAACTTTAAAGGATATTGGGGATTGGTATATGAAGAAATACTACACCCGTGTCAGGATCCATGGGGCCACATGACCACCCCACCTGCTGCCAAAATATGTGCTTGACAAGTTATTGGCTAGAGAAATATGATACCAAACTTTGGAGGAAGGGGCCACTTCCTACCTATTAGAAAAGAACAAAATGTAATGGCTGATGTTTCCCCTCCACATAGGCTCATACTCTTTACAAAACAAGAAGCAAGCCGAAAAGGAATAAAAAACACTAAAGGAATTATGCCTCTGTCTTGGACATCCCAAATCACATGACCCCCAAAATGTGTTGTACAAACACATGAAAGTCGTCAGGTTTGTGCCACAAATTATGTACAAGGCCCGGTTCTCAGAAGATGTCTTCCAAGGGGATTTAATTTTTGAAGAAGCAATAGAGAGACTCACCACTGATGCTAATCAATAAAAACTAAGGAAAGAGGAAGATCATGACATAAAATTTAGGTTAGAACAATTCAAATCCCTCCTCCTTAAAGACAAAGATAGGCTAAATGAGGAAGAGCAGAAAAAGAGGGATAAAGAAGTTAAACTGACGAGAAAAGGCGAAGAAGATGAAGAGAAGTACCAATAAATAAAGAAGAGGGAATTCGAGGAGAAACAAGATGCACTGGAGAAAAGTTGGAATAAAGATCTTCCCCCAGGAAAAATTAATACAAGTGAACGAGTAACAACAAACACTGGACAATCAACATCGACTTCCCCAGGAAAGGCCCAGGAAAAGAAGAAAAAAGATAGGATCAACATTCTCGATACCCAAGATGACAGGATAGTAGGTAAAAATGCAATTATCACTGTAATCCCTAATGCCAATTTGGTTAACACCTCGATAGAAGAGTTCACTCCCTTAGCCTCTGTCCCAGGGAGTTTATCACTCACTTTTGAAGGACTTGAATTCTAAGGAGTAGTAGTCGTCATCGACAATTACTATTATAGCCACCAGACATGAGCTATCGATAAGAGAACCCATAAAATGAAAAGAGGAAAAGATGACGTGAGCCAAGAATCTCCCGAAAGGAGTATCAAATGGAAATTTGGACAAGATTTGAAGGATAATGCGATACAAGCAACCTCAACACTCAGTGCTTTTTCTAGTGTGAACATAGTATCAATCCACGAAGTCACATGAGCACTTGATGTTGCAAAAGGCAGGGTCACTGAGCTAGAGATGACCCTAGAAACCATTAAGGAAACTATGGCTAATGAACACAGAAAGGAAATTCAACAAACCAAGCAAACCCATGAAGAGGATGGAAAGGTGACTCAAGACACATGAAAAATATTTACATGCAAGATTCAGTGAAACAACCTCCCTCACCCAAAAGGCCCATGTGAGTGAGATGGAAAAGCTTAAAACCACACATGACTAGGGGGTAACAAGGTTCAAAGGAGAGCTGGCTAAATTGAGAACTTTTAACCAAAGAGGTGAAAAGGAAATAATGAAGAACTAGACAATGATCTACTAAAGAAAGCTGTGGAGGAAATACAAAACCAAACAACTTCTCTCGAAACCATAAAAGTGGGGTCCATTGAAAAGAACAAGGAACTTCAGGATGCACATTAGAGGATATTTCGTGTGATTGACAAAGTACTGATGGTCAGGTCGGATCAGAAAAAGTTGAATGCATAAGTAAAATCATGTATGAAAAATAACGGAAATCCCTGGAAGCTTACAACATAGTCATGGAATGGCAAGACTCACAATGGGAATTCCCAGAGACCCTGTCAATATAGTCAGGTGAATGAAGAATCAAAGATTGTTGACTCTTGGATGCAAGGATGGAAACAATTACAAATGTCCTAAATACTCATGAGCATATCACTACCTCAAGTACCTAGATATGGAGATCGACATATAGTCTACTCTTATAGTTCAGGATGGACCCCCTTAGGGATATTGATAAGGTTTCATCAACCCAAACAATGGTCGAGGACATGGATGCCAAAATAAACCTCAGCTTGAAATACATACAAGCGATCAACGAAATCAGTGTGAGGGTTATAGAGTCGAGACTAATCCATCCCACCATAATGATCGCATTGATAGAGGATTCCGTGCAACGTGTTGAACAAATCTTGAGCAAAGAGATTATCATTCCCATGTATAAAAGCAAGGAAAAACTGGAAAGAATGCAACTATATCGAGTGGATTTCATACTTGAATACTCCAAAATTTGGAAGGTGTTCATAGATGCGAAGTCCCAACCGTCGGGACCCTCTTGATAATCTCACTGTAACCGAAATTTTGCAGAGCAATCATTTTTTTTGTAATTATGTTAATGTCCTAATTGGGAAAGGGAACTGAAGCATTGCTTTAGGATCCTGACCATTTAGAGGATAAATAATGTGAAGGGATCCCATAGTCCCTCTATAAATGAGATGAATGTAAAAGGGAGAGGGCTTTTGGTTCTTTTGAAAGACGACTAGTATTATTACTTTTGGATGAATAAAGAACATGAGACATTTATGAAAATGATGGTGTCAATGTATATGAATGCAATTTCTCAATTTATGCATGTCTTATTCTATAGTTTATGAATTTCTTCTGAATTGGCATTCTTTTATTCACAATCACCATTATTTTTCATTTTGAGTGCAACAACCTTGTGATTCAATTTATCAATCAATTATGCTAGTTATAACTAATTACTTTGTCAAACCTTAATATTCATTTCTATATAAATATGTTTTGTACAAGTAATACAAATCTTCTACTGTACTAATCTTTTAGCTTGCTCCTGATCCTGACAGGTTAGTTTAGAGTATATTAGAATTTGCATCTTAGAAATTTAATCATTCATCTTAGCTTAGAAATAGTTAATTATGATTTTTATTTTTAATTCATATGAGAACCTTCGATTCTCATATTCATATTTAGTTAGTATATTAGTTAGATTGGTAACTAGGCCAAAATCTAGTTGGAAACACTATCTCAAATGAGAGTGACTCTAATTGGGACCTTCCATTGGGCATTTTCCATCATATGATTGAACATTTCATTCTAGTCTGTCAACACCCCCATGGCTAATTGAACTAACCAATATTTCTTATGCTTACTCCTTTGCAAGTGAAACCTTTCAACAATGTTAGAGTTTATGTAACTATTGCTAGCTCCATAATCAATTAAAATTGTTATGGGTTGGTTATCAATCTTACCTTCCACTTCAATCATGGGGGATTGATATTCTACCTATTTTTTGTCCACGGTTGTATAAATCCTTGCCATTTTTCCTCCCATGTCTTCAATTGTTTCATCCTCTTGAATGTTGTGGATAGTCCTCATTCTTTCTCCTTTGTGAGGCCAATCTCTATATAAGTGATTTCCCTCACATCCCCAACATTGTATAAGCTATTGCCTTGTTCTATTCCCAAATCAGTCTATAGTCTTGTGCTCATTTTGGGTTGATTGACCTTGCCAATTTGCTTGGGGGTTGTTCTTGAAAAAGGGTGACTTAAAACCTTTATGCCCTTTATCCATTTTACCCTTCCTTTTGTCATTCCAAGATTTTTGGAAAACTGGCCTTCCCCTGATCTACTCATAAATATGTTTTTCTCTCCTTATGGATTCCTCCAAATTCATATGGTTATCATATTGTATCTTTCTCACTACAGAATAAAGGGTAAACTACTCAGAAACCTTTAGATTTTGACCTTCTCATCATTTATGAAGTCAACATACGTCCACAATTCAAAGAACATCTTCTCATATTCATCCATTGTCATGCTTCCCAACTTGAGTTCAAATAACTCTTTCATATTCCTTTCATAATAATGCTCGGACAAATATTTCTCTTGGGATTATCCTTTGAACTACCTCCTTGAGATCCTCTTCTCATCAAGGTGCTTGGCTTTCTTAAGCTAATCCCACCACATGGTTGTCTTTTCTTGCAAGTGGTAGGTTGCAATTCTAGCTTCTACCCTTGAGGCGTAATCATGCACTTGGAAATATTTCTTCATTTCCAATAGCTAGGCCTTGACCTATTCTCCCTTTCTATGCTTTCCATTGAAAGTTGGTGGCTTAATTTTCTTGAGTTCACCTTGCAAGATGTTTTCCTCGAGCCTTCTTTTTGCCTCTTGACAAGGTCAAGAGACACACTTGCGATACTCCCTGGCCCTGAACTTGCCTGAGTTATTTTGGTGGATTTCCTTGGAGAATGATGGTGCCTATTCATGCTTCTTGATTTCTTGTCATTCCCATGATCATCTCTTTTTCTTAGGGATCTAGATAATGTCACATTTTTAGAAGTAGTCACTTGCTTGGTGCTATATTCATTGTTAACTTTCTTATGCAACATATTCAGGCTATGTATTATATCTTTCTAATCCTTTCATTATCTTCCCTATAGCCCTGCACTTCTCTATGCATGATTCTCATAGTTACAGACTCATACCCGCCTCTCCTTCCATCTAACTCGGTCTCAACATTTACCATGCTAACATGCACACCTATTACCTCTTCTTCATGAATTTAAGATCCCTGGGCATCTTCCATAACTCTAGACCTCATGTAATAACCAAAGTTATTTTATTGTACCTATAATTTTGCAAGAAATGTGTATGTAATAATTATTGTTAAAACATGCATAACATAAAACATTTCATCAATTATAATATAGGTTATTCTTTATATCAATTTATGAATAACACAATGCACCAATTCAAAATATGATTCCTTAGACACATTCCTATCTAAAAAAACTCTCCAATGGTTGTACTCATGCCTCATTCTAAGTTCTGAGCGAAAAGTTACAACATTCACATAGTGTAATTTCCACTCACTTATTGTTGTATAATTTACTTTATTACTTTATGATATAATTTTACCACCCAATTCAAAATTTTGGGTGGATATATTCTTTATCCTCCTCAATACCTTTCCAGAAACTATTCGTTTTCTCAAATCTGAGCTCCGAGATGAAAGTTATGGCCTGGAGAAATTTAGACTATTTTTCCCAATTGATCCATGTATTCTACACGTGTCTTCTTTCTCTTCCTGCACTTTTCTACATACCCGGATTTTAAATATGGCTCCATGGTTGTCTTCTATGGTTCATAATATTTCCATAGACTACTCGTCTATCTCAAACAGACTTCTGAGCAAGGGGTTATGGCCTCTGGAAATAAACTGGGGTTGTAACTTTCCCTTAACTATTTCAGTTGTAACTTTCTCATATGAGATTTGTTTTGCGCCTAAAGTATCTTGTTCGAAAGATCTGTTGGAGATATTTTATTTAAGTTGCAAAGACAATGTGTACTAAAAGTACACTATGTTCTCATGGGTTTTGATTGCCTAAAAACGTCTTTTATGGCCTCAAAATCACCCCACAAGTTTATGACCTTCAAAAACTATAAATTTTCATAGAAAATTGACTATTTTACTATTATACCAATCTTTAAATCTGAGTTGTCGATCTCAAATCAGGTGAAATTTGAGTCGTTGATCCGATACTCCTTTCCAAATCCCACGGATCAATTTCCACCATTGATTGACAACTTAAAACAATCTGGATTGTTGATTTCCAACACTACATCGACGATTGATGATTCTCTTTGGAAAACCAAACTTGCTCATGAATCTCCATGAACCCTGATCATCAACCATTGGTCATTTCTCTTGGAAACCACTTCTTTACAAAATTTTTGAACCCAGACCATTGATGATCGAACATATCTTGGACGGCATGGAAACCTTTCTAACATGGAAAGACACATATATGTTGACGTGGCATGATACATGGACATCGATATCGCACTCTGGATGACATGGCATGACACATGGATGTTGATGTGGCATGAAACGTCACCCTCCTCTTTCCTTTATCAACAATTGAAAAATCCTCCTAGAGAATTGAACACCACACTAATTCTGCTGAACCCTGATCATCGACCATCAACGATTGACAATTTCCTTTGGACACATGAAAAATTACACCAAATTTTGTTGATCCCAATCATCGGCCATCGACCATCAGAGATTTACTTTGGTTGAACCAAACTATTTTCCCAACTCTCCAATCTAACCATCGACCATCGATGAATTCTCTTGGTTGATAGAAACACTTTTCTGATTTCGTTGACCCCCAATCATCAACCATTAGTGAATTCTTTTGGCAAACTCCAACACTTATAATTTTTTTACCAAGTCCCTGATGAATCTGGGTCGTCGATCTACTGTTCAAAATGATATTGATCATTGATTTGCTCCAACCTCCCAGTGGATGAAAATGAATACATACCATTGATTTGTCTCATTTTCCCAACTGCCGAATATAACTCTCGATCGTTGATCTGCTCGACCTTGCCAAATTCCTAAAACCTTATAAGTTTTTAAATTTATTAAAATGAATTTGGGTTGCTGATATCGAGATCAAAAGGGATCTCGGTTGTTGATTCATCAAAATTTCCCAACTCCTTCGGCCACCATTAAAACATGAATTTCGACATTCCAGGTTGAATTTATCTCTACAACTCTGCAGATTAATACCATTAAACTTCTCTTCGATGGCTACGAGGCAAATCCGACCTGAATTTTCTCACGAATTTGGGGATTTCATTATGATTTTTTTCACCATTTTCCCCCCAAATTCCCACAGACCAAAATCTATAATAGTGAATTTTTCCAATTCACACTCGTTCTGGCCCATACAAGCCCAATGTTCGAACCAGAAGCTATAATACCATAATGTAACATTCCCTAGCCGAGATGAGGTCCATTACGAGTGAGAATATCATAATTTTTTTTTTTACTACTAACTAATTTCCTATAGCTTACCAACTACGAATTACAACCAGATTTAATACTATCTGATACCATTAATTTCATGCATCTACATCATTCTAAGATAAGCATGAAATGCAACTAATAAACTCAAAAACAACAACATATAAATCCTTTTTAACATAGAGTGGATGCACATCAATTTAACTCATAAATATAACACATACGACAGATAAAACACTTATCTTTTAAATCAGTTGTGCAACTCGCTGCTTGGGATGAACATTCCACCCAACCATAGACTTGTTGCTCCAAATATCAACAAAAATTCACCTCGAGTTGGGGATAGAAATCCACAAAAGAGGGTGGTCTCTCACTGTCCACTCACAACTTAGAATCCCACAACCCACTAGTATTCTCCTACAACTATATTTATTTTCCACCAACTCTATTCCTCTTGACCTGCCCAACCCAAGGAATGTACCCTTTCATTGATCTCGGTCCCTCGAGTGTCACATTACTTTATCAGGGTTTCTTTGGCATAGGTAACCAGGAATCTCCATGTTGGGTACTCAAGGGAACTTGCTTCCAGGAAAACTACTAGTAAAAAACAACACACACCTGTTGTTATAGTGAAACTCACATAGGAGTTCACTCTTCAGGCCTAAAAACCTGAATCTTTAGTATTATGCTCCAGAAATGCTCTAGAAACGCTCCAACATGCGCTAGAATTCACCCCCCATGGTTTCTCTAGCTCTAAGCTCTTCTTTTCTACTCTCTGCTTGTTGTTCATGACAAAAACTAAATGTCTCAAAACTGTTGTAAATGCCCATACAAATTTCCTCTCCTTTGGATTTCTTTCTTGACTCACACACTTCTCCAAGCTGATTGTAATCAACCCCCATGCTTCCAATAACTATGGGATGTGAGTTATCACACCCACCATCTTACATGTATTCAATTATTGGCTTTGGGGACACTCAATCAGAAAATAAAAGTTTAATACAAAATGATAATAAAATTTGGGAATGTAGGTGGAATTAATATACATGTGATCTAGATGGATGTTGGTGGCCTCCCACCTATTCCAATTGGCTAATTTTGGCATTTTTTTCCTAGTTTTCGGGTCCCTGACTTCTAGGGCCGTTTTGAGGCCCTGAATAACATTGCTATACATATGTATTTCATTTCATTCCATTTATAAATTTGGATCAATGGTATTAGAGCGGTCTGTTCTTAATTTATTTCTTTTTGCATGTCCCCAACGAGGTCAAGGTACAAGTAGTTGGGACTCGAAGTAGTTGACCCCTTTCAATACCATCCCCACCGATCATAATGTCCTCCCATGGTGAAAGAAAAGAGAGATGATGGAGCATGAGATCCTTTTAAACTGTTTCTCGAGGAAGCCCTCACGCGACAAATGACTGAGATGATGGATAAATTTGCACAGATCCTTCGACGCATGCCAATAGGCGACACATCTTCATCAAACAACCACTTTGGAGGTGCCGCCCCCTTCAAGGTACAAATCAATTTTGATATCTCATTATTTGAAGGCTAGATAGATGTAGATGTTGTAGATAAATGGTTGAATCTGTTAGAAGGGTACTTTTCGGTCCATAATCTTTCCAATAGAGAAAATATTACCTTTGCGCTCCCTATGGCTACCCCCCATGTCAAGGATTGGTGAGAGACTTACTGTGAGAAAAAGGACACTGAGGAATTTGCAATATTTTTGGTAGCAACCACTTGGGATTCTTTCAAGGATGCTATTAAGGAACAATACTACCTTGTTGGAAGTTATGATGACCAATATATGAAATGGGCCACACTGCGATAGGAAAGGGATCAGACAGTACCAGAGTTCACAAATATATTCCATACCTTGCGCACCAAGATGTGTATCAAATAATTCAAATGACATCTAGTGCTCAAGTACCATGGTTTTGTACATAGATACATCCAAACGAAAATCAAGTTTTTGGATATCTAATCACTGGGCATGACTTATTGATATGCTGTCAAAATCGAGCATAAATTTAAATAGAAGATGAGGGAGTTTAGATCTACAAATTCCTCACAAAAAAAGCAGGGAAAAGGAGACCCAAACGCACAGAACAAAGGAAAGAGCAAGGATGGACCCCCTCAGGACAACCAGTCCAAGCTGCAAATAAAGAAGGGTAATGAGAAGAAGAAGAAATACATTAGGAAGTGGTGTGAATTCCATAAAATCCCCTGGAATAACATCGATGAATGTCGCTCAAAGCAATCATTGGTGGTCAAGCTAAAAGCCTCAGATTAAAAGGCAGATTTTGACTCTGAATCATATCCAGACAAGGGGAAGCAGATAATTTATGCAGAACCCAGTGCCATTTTTGGTACAACCAAGGTCCAACCAAGTGAACCAGAATAATCATGGGAAGGTGAATGCCTTTTTCACTCATATATGTGGGTGAAGGGTGCTCCACTGCATTTCATTGTCGATAGCGGAAGTCAAACGAACATGATCTCAGTAGAGGTCGTCAAGCAGTTGAACTTGCCAATGACACCATACCCACAATATTACATGATCGGGTGGCTTCTCCAAGGAAGAGATCTCTGCATCAACCAACAGTTTCATCTACCCTATGACATCAAGCCCTTCAAGGATGAGGTATTGTGTGATATTCCTCCCTTGAAGTTTCTGATGTTATTTTAGGCCAACTATACTCGTGGAAATGACATGTTGTATATGAGTCTATACCTCCTAGTGTTATTATTACTTTGGGTAGTGTAATATTCCAGATATAAAAAAGTATGCAGAACATAAATAAATAGCTAGAAATGGCAGATGAACAACAATATAACCAGAACAACACCACAATAATACCAAAATGATACTAGAATAATACCAAAAAGAGCACTTTGATTACTGAGAGAAATGTTCACTTGCCTCTTCGAGGGGGAAACCTCCAACAGAGCAGATCTCTATTACAATAATATCCAAGAGAAAAGTTCTCATACCCTCGACTCCTATTTATACTAAATATGTCTATCAAAAGAACCATCTAGAGGAAGATCCTTCTAGAAGCAGAAGCTTCTATTAGGTCTTCTTACATTGGACTTATTCTTCCTTATTGTTAGGCCTTACTAATATTGACCTTTATTACACGGAAATATATTATTCTACCTGCGTGAGGGGTTAGGTCCCTAACATGTCCTCCCCCTTAAAAACATCCTTGTCCTCAAGGCTTGAGATGGGAAAATTGTTGTAGAATGGTAGTTGGTTCCCAAGTGGCATCTGCTGGAGTTGTATCTTTCCACTGGACTAACACTTCCTTGATGGTTCACTGATGTAGACGACGCTCACGTTGGTCCAAAACTACTTGTGGTTGTATCCAAATGGAGCCTTCTTCATCCAACTCGAGAAGATTGGTTTGAGTTTGGCACTTAGATTCTTTAAGAAGGAAACATGAAAAACATGATGGAGCTTAGAATGATTGGTCAAAGCTAACTGATAGGCCACTTGTCCCACACGCTTGAGAACGATATAAGGACCATAACATTTGGGCACCAGTTTCTGACAATGGTCAACCTTGAGGGAATTTTTCTTGTAGGGTTGCAGTCGAAGAAACACCTGATCTCCTTCTGCAAATTGACGTTCAAAGCGACCTTGATCTGCTTGTTGCTTCATGCAATTCTGGGCCATGACCAAATTCTCTTTGAGGGTGTGAAGAATAGCCTCTCGAACTGTAAGTGTTTGGTCAACCTCTTGGACCTTTGAGACACCTAGAAAATAAGAGAGAATTGAAGGTGGATTTTGTCCATATGTCGCTTCAAAAGGAGTCATGTGGGTAGTTGTATGGTACGAAGTGTTGCACCACCATTCAACTAGTGGTAACCATTGAGCCCACTGATTTTTCCTTTCCGATGAAAAACACCTCAAATATGTTTCCAAACACTTGTTGACAATTTCAGTTTGACCATCAGTCTGGGGATGATAAGCTGTGCTGAGATGCAATTGGGTTCCTTGTAGCTTGAACAATTCTTGCCAAAAATTGTTGGTGAAAGTTGGGTCGTGATCAAAGACAATAGAATGCGGCATGCCATGAAGCTTGAAGACTTGATCCATGAAAAGTTGAGCGACAATGGATATTGTAAATGGGTGTTGAAGAGAACATAAATGAGAATACTTGGAAAGATGATCAACTACCACCATGATGACTGACTTATTTCCCGATTTAGGTAAGCCTACAGTAAAATCCATAGAGATATCCCGCCAAATAGAAGGTGGAATCGAAAGCAGTTGTAGTGTGCCAGGAGATTTGACTGTTTCTCCCTTGTTTCATTGAAACACATGAAATTCAACCACAAAATTACGAATGTCCTGTTTCATAGCATCCCAGAAAAAAGAACGTTTGACCCTGTCATAGGTTTTGGTAAACCCAGAGTGCCTAGTTGTGGGTGTAGCATGAAGATCAGAAAGTACCATGGATTTAAGTTTTGACTGTTTACTTAAACATAAAGGGCCTTTGTATCAAAGATCATCATTGATCCAAGAGTACCTTGGGGAAACTGGAGAATTGGACTGCAATTTTTGTATCATATGCGAAATTTTGGGATCGTGTAGCCATTATTGGCGAACAACTTGGAGCTAATCCGGTACAATGAAGGATAGAGAAAAAAGGGACCCTTTATCTTCATATTTTCTAGAAAGTGCATCAGCAACCACATTGTCTTTTCCTTTCTTGTAAATGATCTCATAATCATATCCAAAGAGCTTAGTCACCCATTTTTGTTTCTCTAGGGAGGAAAGGCATTGTTACAGAAAATACTTGAGGCTTTGATGATCTGTCTTAATTTGGAAGCATTGCCCCAATAGATAAGGGCACCAAAGATCCACGACATGTAGAATAGCCAACATTTCCTTTTCTTAGATTGATTTTCCCAAATTGCGTTCAAACAAATGTTTGTTGGTAAAGGCCAAAGGTCAACCTCCTTGCATAAGGACAATGCCAATTCCTTTCCCGGAAGCATCACATTCTAGGACAAAGGTCTTTTTGAAATCATGAAGGGCCAGGACTGGAATGGTGCACATGGCCATCTTCAAGGTTTGAAAATCTTAAGCAACTGCTGGAGTCCAAGTGAAAGAAATATTTTTAAGGAGTGTCGTGAGAGGTGCCACAATCTTTCCATAATTCTTAACAAACTTGCAATAATAACCTGTTAAACCCAAAAATCCACACAAGCTTTTGCGAGTCTTTGGGTGAGGCTAATCTTGCATAGCTTCAATATTTTTAGGATCCACCCTGACATCGGCCTTGCCAACAAGATGACCCAAGTACTTGACTTTCGAGGCACCAAAATCACATTTATATTGTTTGAGGAAAAGTTGGTGCTGAGAGAGTAGATGGAGAACTCGATCCACATGAGTAAGATGGGATGTCCAGGTTTTACTATAGATGAGGATATCATCAAATAAAACTAAGACAAAATGATGAAGAAAAGGATAGAAGACATGATTCATGAGGATTTGGAAAGTGGAGGGAGAATTACACAAGCCAAAGGGCATTAACAAAAACTCATAGTGGAGTTCTAAATGAAGCTTTAGGAATGTCTTCCTCTTTCATACAGATATGGTGGTAGCTAGAACAAATATCAAGTTTAGTAAAGAACTGGGTGCCACTCAATTCATCCAAGAGGTCATCAATGACAGGAATGGGAAATTTGTCTTTAATGGTGAGTTTTTTGAGGGCGCAGAAGTCAGGAAACATGCGCCAAGAAAATTATTTATTAAGGACCATGACCATACGTGAAGAGTAAGGGCTCGTACTACGGTGGATAACACCTGCGTTGAGCAGGTCTTGAACACTTTTCTCAATTTCATTTTTTTTGGAAAAGGGGTGATGATAGGGACAAATATTGGGAGGAAGGATTCCTAGGACAAGGGGAATGGAATGATCATGAACAACATGGGAAGGAGGAATTCCATGGGGAGTGGAAAAAACTACTTGATGTTTAGAGAGGATGGATTGGAGGTCCTGCAACACAGAGGGTGTCTCAGTTGCTTGTATGGCATGGAGTTGGGAAATAATGCCAGAATGACCTTTTTTGAGCATCTTTTCCATGCGATGGAAACTAATGATCTACGGGGAACTGACAGTGATGCCTTGGAACTTATATTGTTGGCCTTCCTGGTCGAATTGCATGATTAATTCCTTAAAATCCATGAGAATGGGATGCAAAGTCCTTAGCCATTATGCACCCAACACAATGTCACAACCTCCCATGTCGATAGAAAACATATGATATTTCAGGTGGTATTCACCAATTTGGAGATGAACATTTTCACAACGCCCTCCACATTTCATGGACTTGCCATTGGCAATCATGATTTGAAAATTATTGACTGCATAAATATAGTAATTAGTTTCTTGGGCAATGAAGCGATGAATAAAATTATGGGTGCTTCCACTATCAACAAGAATGATGACCTTCCTATGCTTGATGTAACCAATTAGCTTGAAGGTTTGGGGATCAGAGAAGTGAGTGAGAGCATTTAGGGAAATGAATGGTTCTACTTTGGGAGGGTCTGAGGGAGGGGTTATGTTAGTGGGTTCAGGTGACCCTGACACAAGGGGAGCCTCAACATCCTCTGAGATTTCCATATAAATATTTTGTTCCTTACACTTGTGTCCTGGAAAATATTTGTCATCATAATTATAACAAAGGCCTTTGAGTTGGTGTTCAACCATTTCGACCTTGGTTAATTTCTGGATCTTTAGTGGAGTAGAAGGAGGAATGGGAGTTATTGGTTTAGTGCGAGGAATAAAGGATGGTTTTCGGTTTTGAGAAGAGACAACTTGTTGTGTTTCCTTATCTCTTTTACTAGCGTCCACCCAACTCTGAGGTTGAGCCATGAGGACATGAGCATGAATATCATCCTTGAGGCCACTGATAAAACATTCTCGAAAAAAATCATTAGACACACCCTCTGTACGAAAATCTAGTCGCTTAAAAGCAACTATAAATTCTCCCATTGTTCCAGATTGTTTCAACTTTGTCAAACGACCTAAATGGTTGGTGTCAGTTTTAAAGCATTCATAAAGCTCTGCCACAAAGTGTGTCCAAGCCACATACCCTTGGTGGGCGTTTTTTCTCCATTGCCACCATTTCCAACGTTCTTGATGGAGATGGAGAACACCATACCGAAGTTTGGACAACTCATCCGTAATGACATACAAAGAGAAATAATGTTCCATTTGAGTTACCTAGACAGTAGGATCCGATCCATCAAATTTGGTCACATCCACACGCAGAAGGCGTAGGTCACGCTGAAAGTGATGGGGCTGAAAATTCTGGGAATGAGAGGAAGTTTCACCTTCGGTATGCAAAGGTGGGTTAGATAAGGGAAGATCTGCAAGGATATGCAGCTTGGCACAGATCATCATAGTGATAGATTCAAGTTGTGTAGTAAAGTCTTGTTTGAGCTCTTGTTTGAGTTCCATGATTGAGGTGGTGATGGAGGAATGCATCTTTTGATTGATGGTGGCATATTGGCACTGAGATTTCGCACTTCTTGTTGGGTTTCAGTGAGATTAGAGTGCAAGGTAGTGAAGAGAGCTTCCAAGTCTTGGCTATGAGTATGGGCCTTGATGATGAGGGAACACAAAAAGGGACGGGTGGGACGACAAAAAAAATGGGTTATGGGTGAAGTGTATCACAACGATCAGGGCGACAAGTTGAATCCAATGGGGTAAAGCCCAAATTAGGGTGTTGGAAGGGGGTCAGGTCCACAAGAAAAAACAAAAAACCATTTGCTGAAAATTGATAGGTATGACTGCGATAAGGGCGAAGAGAGAAATCCAATGGAATAGGTCTCAAATAATGGTGACAATAGAATCCAGACTCGTTTTTTTTTTTTTTTTAACTCCTGTGGAGTTATACTCCGATCTGAAGAATACTATAGTGATGAAATGCCAAAATGCTTAATAGGAATAAATGTGTAGTAATTTTGTAACTTGAATGGAAGAGACACAGTTGTGCTGCAATAGATCTTTTTTGTTTTGTTTGTATTTCCGTCCCAATGGTTACGTATTCAAGGGTTCTACAGACAAGATATTTCCCTATGCTATAACTCTCTGATATACGTGCGTGGTCCAACAATAGTACTCGACCCAATATCTCAAGGCACCAACTAAGGAGGCTAGACTATGCCCTCAGTTGTACTACCCGACTACCCAGGTACTAGAGAGTATCTTTTCGAGTGCTATTCTCGGTGGAACTATAGCAGTTAGGCGACCAATTGATTTATCTATGGAGGGCTTCAAGAGATCTAGGCTGATCTGTATATAGGTGTTGTCTGATGCACTACCACTCGAAGGGGTATCAACAGGGGTTGCAAGGGTGGCCAACATATGTGCACTTAAGTACCACTTGTATTTCCTGCATGTATGAATCCTTGACCGCAGGTTTATGCGTGTAACGACATATCTTTGTAGCTTAAAGACATCGAAATACATCTCTACTCTGAAAAAAATTAACCCACAATTTTCTGTTGAAGAAGGTGCTCTGATACCACTTGTAATATTCTAGATATAAAAAAGTATGCAGAACATAAATAAATAGCTAGAAATGGGAGATGAACAACAATATAACCAGAACAACACCACAATAATACCAAAATGATACCAGAACAATACCAGAAAGAGCACTTTGATTACTGAGAGAAATGTTCACTTGCCTCTTTGAGGGGGCAACCTCCAATGGAGCAAAGTTCTATTACAATAATATCCAAGACAAAAGTTCTCATACCCTCGACTCCTATTTATACTAAATATGTCTATCAAAAGAACCATCTAGAGGAAGATCCTTCTAGAAGCAAAAGCTTCTATTAGGTCTTCTTACATTGGACTTATTCTTCCTTATTTATAGGCCTTATTAATATTGACCTTTATTACATGGAAATATATTATTCTACCTACGTGAGGGGTTAGGTCCCTAAAAGGTAGACAATTGTACAAGATACCAGAGATAGCTCCACCTACCGTCATTTCTTGGATCTCTGCTAAGCAATTCAGGAAGGTCATTTCCCGGATAGAGAAATTTGTCTTATTCATTATTCTCTCTCAAAGTGAATAGAAGGTCACAACCACATCCATGGCCTCTGCACAGAGCCTCTCCACGTAGCAGAAGCAGGTGGATAAGATCATGGAACAATATAAAGACATCTTCTCCTCACCCACCAGGGTATCGTTGCACTGTCAGGTCAAGCATTCAATCGATCTAACCCTCAGTGAACCTCTACCCAATGGACCATTCTATCATCACTATATGATAGAAAATGAGGAAATCAAGTGATAGATCCAAGAGAAACTTCAAAAGTGGCACATCTGACCCAACTCCTCACCCTGCAGGAGCCCAATTGTACTCGTGTAAAAGAAAGATGGGACTTGGTGACTCTGCATTGATTATAGGGCCCTAAAAAAAATCACGTTCAAGTGTAAATGTGTTGAACCTACACAGAATAGATCTAGCTAGAAAATACTACACACATTTGCAGAGAGAAATTGAGAAAGAAGAAGAAGGAGAGAAAGAATGAAAGAATTCTCATTAACCGTTATGAATAATGAATAATTTACACATGATATACTCTGTATAGCTTAAAGAGTGCACATTGGAGGAGAACCAATGCACCATAGTGGTGTTCTAGAGTGATCTGGACACACACCAACAATTACGGGAATGAAATGCCACCTAGTCTAGTCTCTCAGGCAGTTGCAGGAGTGGACTGCCACCTAGTTGAGTTAACTAGTCAACTAGTCTTCAGTTAACTGACTGAACATAGATTAGTGAGGAAGTAACTCAGGGAATCAAGGGTAATGTGCCAGTCTGGCGATGATCCCAAGGCAAGTGCACATTAGCTAGTGATGATACCAATGTTTCATGGTGACAACACCAATGCAACATCTAAACTCAACTCAACTAGTCAAACTGAAGTGTCAACTGAAAGAGAATATTCTCTAGGTGGAATATTCTCCCCTAAAGTATAGGATACTGGATAATGACTAATTATAACTAATAAACAAGTAAAAACCTTAGGAAAAATAAATCTTAGGTGTGTGTGAAGTAACTCCAACACCCCCCCTGAACATCACTATGGTGAAAATAAAGAATGGGTCCTAGCAACGAGGCCATGTTAGGTACCCAAATACAAAATATAGACTGAAATAAAGTGATGAAAGAGGGAAAACCTCATGGGAACCCCCTCCCCCTCAAGTTACAATTTATGTAAAAAGAAGAACTACAGTTGCTAGGAAATTGTGTCCTTCACTCCAAGATGACTTCGTAGAGAATGGAACTTATGCTCCATGAAGGTCTTGGTGAAGATGTTTGTCGTCTATTCTGCTGAAGGACAAAACTGTAAGTCGATGATCCCCTCATGTACTAATTCCCAGACATAGTTCATGTGGATATCGATGTGCTTTGTCTGCTTCCTCTAAACTAGATCTCTACAGAACTTCAGAGTGATCTGGTTGTCACACCAGATGATGATCGACAGATGAAACTGAATTCCCAACTCAGTGAGAAAATGTTGTAGCCACATAGCCTGAATGGTTATTTTAACTACCCCTCTGTACTCTGCCTCGGCTGAAGATAGAGAAATGGAAACTTGTTTCTTTCTTGACCAACAGATAGGCCTGGAACCAATACTGAGTGAGTAACCAGATGTGGAATTGCGATTAGTGCTATCGCCAACCGAATCAGAATCAGTAAACCCGATGAGATCTAATGTAGAGTCTATTGCATAATGAATCCCAAAGGTGATGGTGCCCTGTATGTATCAAAGGATACACTTTGGATCCTTCCAATGTAGCTCATGCGGCTATTGCATGAACCTGGAAACTACGCGAACTGCATATGAAAGGCCTGGTCTAGAGTGTGTGAGATACAACAAGCTCCCCACTAGTTGTCTGTACAGTGTGCCTTCAACTAGTGGAGTCTCCCTGCCATTCTCAAGTTTGACTCCTGATAGGAAAGGAGTCGGAGTAGACTTGCAGTCTGTCATGTGAAATCTCTCAAGGAGATCTCATGCATACTTGGCCTAAGTCAGTTTGATTCTTGATGCATCCTGACTGATCTCGAGTCCAAGGAAGAAGTGTAGTGGACCCATGTCCGTCATCAAAACCTGTCATGTAGAATCCTCTTGACTGCAACAATCCCTGAATTCGAGCAACCAATTATCAACAAATCATCAACATATAGAACTAAGAATAGAATTGAATCAACCATCCTAAGCATGTAGACATTCAGGTCTGATTTACAATGTACAAAGTTATGTGACAACATGTAGAAGTCCATTTTCCATACCATGCCCTCAAAGCCCACTTGAGGCCATAAAGGGACTTCTTCAGTCAACAAACCAAAGATGAGTCCTACATAAATCCCTGGGGTTGATCCATTTCTATCTCCTCAAAGAGATCACCATGAAGAAATGAATTCTTCACGTCCATTTGATGGAACTCACATCCCTTGGCTGTCTCAAAGTGCCAATCATATGGAATCCATTTTCGCTACTAGAGCGAAGGTCTCATCGTAGTCAATACCATGAACATGCTGAAAGCCTTTGGAGACAAGCCTAGCTTTGTATATGATAATTTGTCCATCTGTTGTCCTCTTGGTCCTGTAGACCCATCTGCATTTGACAAGTTTCCTCCCAGAAGGAAGGGGAACCAGATCCCAAGTCTAGTTCTCAAGGAAGGAGTTGTACTCCTCCTGCATGGAGGATTTCCAAAAGGGATTTCTAATAGCCTCGCCATAAGACTGTGGATCTTAAGACTGAACAGGAAAATATGCATGGAGGGAAATGGTTCAGTGGTAGTGAGTGCAACAAGAGGCTCCTCAAAATAAGATCGAGTCCTCCTAGTATCGGTTGGATCACCAACGAGATCCCCTGCATCCTGAAGAGTAGTTTGTGCCCACTTGGGCCTCTGCTCTAGCTCTGCAATTGCATCTGGATTCTCTGACTCTGCATATGACTATACTAACTTTGAATTTGAATCATCCGAGTCCTCTGAATCATAACTATCATCTGAATAAGAGTCAGCATGTGCACGCTCATCATCTCATACAAGTGGAAGAATGAAGGTGTCTGCATGTGGCTGCTGAGGTGCATGCAAGACACTTTCCTCGAATTGGACACTTCGCTCAATGATGAACTGGTCTGAGGAAAGGTCAATAAGTCAATATCCCTTCACACCATCGGGGTAGCCAAAAAAAATTCACTAAGTGCTCTATGGATCAAATGCCTTCCTCTTTTCAGAGGGAATCTAGGCCCATGCACATGAACTGAAAATGCGAAAGTGGGTCACTTCCAGTTTGAGGCCGCTCCAAGCCTCGTAGGGGGTCTTATCCTTGACATATCTATGGGGATATATGTTTTGGATGTATGTTGCACAATTAATTTCTTCAACCCATAGTCTCTGTGGTAGTGAATTTGCATGAAACATGCAAGATGCCATCTCCTTTAGAGATATGTTATTCCGCTCAGCAACTTCGTTTGTTGTGGAGTGTAGGGAACTGTATACTATAAATGAATCCCTATCTCATGGAAAATATTGTGGATATCATGATTCACATACTCTCCCCCATTATCATTTCGGAGGACTTTGATCTTCTTTCCAGATTGTGTCTCAACCAAGGCTTTGAAATCTTTGAGGTGTTGAAAGACCTCAGATTTTTTCCCGAGAAAGTAGATCCATATAAAACGTGCGAAATCATTAACAAAAATGAGAATAAACCTCACTTTGTTGCTGGATGGATGCAGAAAAGGACCCATAAGGTCACCGTGGATCAGATCTAAAGGTGCGAAAGCTCACCGAGACTTTCCTTTGTTGAATTTCTCTTGAGGGTGTTTTCCGAGAACACATCGCTCACATACTCTCTTGGAGAAATGGATGTCGGGTAGACCATAATCCAATCTGTTCTTGCTAAGATGTTGTATGAATCTAAAATTCAAATGTCCAAACCTTTCACACCATATCCTACTACTTTCATCAACATGAGTAAGCAATAAAGAAGAAACAAGTTCAATGAATTCAGAAAAAAGTATACAATCTAGACTGATGATTTACCTCACTGGTAGAAACCCTGGAGTTGGTTTTCATGTCGTAGATTTCCACGACATTTGTTGTGAATATGAATTTCTTTCCAATGCTGGAATTCGTCATCTGATAAACATAGAGAAGGTTCATAGAGAGTTTGGGAACATGCAACACATTCTCGAAGCTTTCATTGGTGAGTTCAATCTTTCCTTTGTCGGTGACTTCGACAGAAGAGTTGTCCCCCATCAGAATAGGAGGACCTTTGCATGAATCCAATGAAGAATAGAATGCTTCTAAGGAATCCATGTGATGTGATGCTCCTGAATCAATGATCCAAGCATCGGGAGAGGAGTTGATGGAAATCAAGGCATGGCTAGAATTGCCTTTCTTGGAATTATGATCTTCTAGCTTCTTCTTCTTGGCACCCTCAGGGATGAGATCTCCAAGGTTGTTCTGTTGAAGTATTTGAGATATCAGATCTATTTTTTTTTACATGCATGCGGATTCCGAATGGAATCCTTTGTTACAATACGTGCATTTCTCCCCTTTTCCCCTTTGGATCTGGAGGCATCGGTGAAGGGTTTTGTGTACCCTTCCTTCTTTGTATGTGCATGAGATTTTCATTTATCTTTATATTTGTATTTATGATATTTGTGTCTGCCATCATGCACAGTGAGTGCATGCACCCTTGGGCCTTTGATTGTGCCCATGTTGATGATCTTGATTTGCTCTTGTGTCAGGGATTCGATAAAGTCCTCAAGAGAGGGAATCTTCCAGTTGGATCTAAAGGAGAATCTGACATAATGGAATGTGGATATGAATACAGAGAATTCAGAACCAATATTGGAGAGAATGGTGAGAACCATTTGTTTCTCCTCCTTTGATTTATCAACCACGCAATCTTTGAGTTACAACAGTAAATCCTTGAATTTTGTAAAGAAATCTTGGATATTCTTGAAGATTTTTGGATCTAATGTGAGCAGATCCACCTCCAACATGTGTCCCCTCATATCATCATATTTTCCAAAGATCCCTTCCAAGGTGGTCTAGGTTTCATTGGGAGTCTTACAAGAAGATATATGAAAAAGGAGATCGAGAGAAATAAGACTGCAAATTGTTCTGAGTGCCTCTTCCATGCGATTTAAGTACTTGGATTTTTCTATGGATGATGTCAGTTCTATATCTATATTCAAGGTTAACCTGTACAACCCTCTGGTTCAGAGATGTATGGATATTTTCTGCTTCCATGCAAAATAGTTGTTAGGTGTAAGAATGAATTCTTTTTGGAAATCCATCTTTCCGCTGTCTTCAATCTTTTGTACTTGGAAATTTTTTTGGTGTAGCTTTTGCTTAGAAATCCATCAGCTCTGATACCATGTAAATGTGTTGAAATTGTACATAATAGATCCATCTAGAAAATACTACATACATTTGTAGAGAGAAATTGAGAAAGAAGAAGGAGAGAATGAATGAAATAATTCTCATTAACCGTTATGAATAATGAATACTTTGCACATGATATACTCTGTATAACTCAATGAGTGCACATTGGAGGAGAACCAATGCACTATAGTGATGGTCTAGAGTGATATGGACACACACCAACAATTACGGGAGTGAACTGCCATGTAGTCTAGTCTCTCAGGCAGTTACGGGAGTGAACTGCCACCTAGTTGAGTTAACTAGTCAACTTGTCTTCAGTTAACTAACTGAACAAAGAGTAGTGAGGAGGTAACTCAGGGAATCAAGGGTAATGTGCCAGTCTGGTGATGATCCCAAGGCAAGTTCACATTAGCTGGTGATGATCCCAATGTTGCATGGTGACAAAACCAATGTAGCATCTAAACTCAACTCAACTAGTCAAACTGAAGTGTCAACTGAAAGAGAATATTCTCTAGGTGGAATATTCTCCCCTAAAATATAGGAGACTAGATAATGACTAATTATGACTAATAAACAAGGAAAAAACTTAGGAAAAATAAATCCTAGGTTTCTGTGAAGTAACTCCAATGTCAGGAACCTATACCCAATTCCTCGAATTGGTGACCTTATTGACCGAATCAAGGGAGCCAATTTTTTAAGTAAGATTGACATGAAGTGTGGGTACCACCAGGTCCCAATAGAACAAACTAATGTATGGAAGACTGATTTCAAGTCCAAAGAAGGCATTTTTGAATGGCTAGTCATGCCCTTTGGTTTGACAAATTCTCTAACAAATTTCATGAGATTGATGGACGATATATTGCAGCTTTTCACCAATTCTTTTGTGGTGGTATATCTGGATGATATCCTCATATTCAACAATAATTGAGCATAACACTTGCGGCATATTCAAGATGTCCTTCACACTCTATGACAACACAAGCTATATGCTAACTTGGGAAAATGCTCCTTCGACCTGAACAAGGTCCAATACTTAGGCTACATTTCTGATGAGCATGGTGTGCATGTGGATTCAACCAAGATCCAAGTCATTGATGACTGGACAACCCCGACCACACTAACCGAGCTTCGAATTTTCTTACGACTTGCCAAATTCTATCACAAGTTCATGTTGGTATTCTCCCATATTGCGTGGGCCCTCAACCAAGTGACCAAGGGTGGTGGCAATGCAAATTTCATGTGGGGGAAGTCCCAACAACAAGCATTCAAAGATCTGAAAAATATCTTGTGCTCAGCTCCCGTACTCTTCTTACCCGATCTGCAACAACCTTTTGAGATTGAGACCGATGCCTCTGACTATGTCATGGGAATAGTTCTCACTTAACATAGTAATACAATGGCATATCATAGTGAGACACTATCAGATGTCATCCGTAAGTACCCCACCTATGAAAAATAAATGTATTCCATTGTACAAGCCTGGCGGAAATGGAGACACTACATTCTCGAGAAGGGACAATCATACACACTGATCACAATCCTCTACAGTTCATGCAGACACAAGGAAAATTGTAGAATGACCACCATCAAAAGTCATCCACATACTTGCAACTGTTCCATATCGACCTCAAATATAGTACAGGGATCACCAATCGTGTCACTGACTGCCTCAATTGACTTCTAGTTCCATCTTTAACCACAATGCTCCACTCCTATGGACATGGGGCATTCGAGTGGCCCCAAATATACAAGAGTGATCCTAACTTCGCTACCACTTACCAGATGTTGAGCACATGCACGACTGCCACTGACTTTCATCTCAAGGACAAACTATTATGCCATTTGGGTGACCCCTGTGTTCCTTCAAGCAAGCATGCAAAGCTGATTTGGGAAGCTCACTATAGTAGGATGGCAAGACATTTTGGCATGGAAAATATCATGGAAGTACTACAAAATCATTTCTATTGGTAAAAAATGTGCCAGGACGTCAACAAGTATATCAGGTCCTAGACTACCTGCATCATTCCCAAACCAACCACTAAGAAGCAAGGCCTATACACCCCTCTTCCTACTCCCAAAAGGACATGGGAATCCATCTCAATGGAATACATGTCGGGACTTCCTTCCACCAAGTAGATAAATGACTGTGTTTTTGTGGTGCTTGATCGATTTTCTAAGATGACCATCCTAATAGCCTACAAGAAGAATATCATAATGAATGCTACTACCAAGCTCTTCTTCGAATGGGTGTGGGTACACTTAGGGATACCATAGACCATCATATCATATCGGGACAACAGGTTCCTAAGAAAATTCTGGTCCATCCTCTGGTCACTGTTGGACACCAAGCTCACCAAATCCATCACCTTCTATCCCTAAACTAATGACCAGAAAGAGGTCGTAAACATAATGATCATGCATATCTTACACAAGTACAACTCCACACATCCTTGCACATGGGATGAGAGTCTCCCCTATGTTCAACACAACTACAACAGAGCCCTTCATAGCTTGACTGACCACAATCCCTTTCAGGTGGGGTTGGGATTTCAACCATTGGGTACCATTGATGTTGCACTACCCCCCCATATGATGGGGGTGCTCAATGCAATGGATACCATTTATTCCTAAGGGGGGAGGACTGATCCAGGTGGATATTAGTGGCCATCCACCTCTTCCACTAGCTCAAAGAACAATTTCCATTTTGATAGTGGGTGAAATCATGGAGGTGGGTTACACTTTCATGATAATCAGGTCTCCAAAATTCCGAAAAACATTTTTTCGGCCGAACTCATAATATTTTTCAGCCGAAA